>OY856410.1:1426615455-1427142955 GCA_963693085.1 Alisma plantago-aquatica | reverse complement strand
CTCAAAGAGCCTGAGCATGATACTACCCTAATGATTTGGGTCAGGAGAACCTCAATTAGACTAGATAAAGCATTGTTATATGTTTGACAAACCACTTGTATAAGTTTCTTAGAACAATATGAAAACATAATATCAATCTTTTGGGGCTTAAATATCAGTGATAACTTGTACGATATATTACACATGTGTCATGGATAAAAAATATTAAATAATGACAAAAAATTATGAGAATTCACCAGTTGCTCTAAAAAATTCCATATGATCCATCTGATGTTAGATATGTTGATACTTGGACAAGAAAACATGTAATTTTCTTTATATGGCTAATTAGGCCTAATAACCCTAATTAATGTGCACTAATTACAAATATGCTCAAAAATTCTAAATATTATAGTGTAAGCTCATATTAGTATTTGAAACCCTTTATATAATTATGATATCATAATTATGCATATTAATCATGTTACATGTTAAATGATCCTAAAATGATGAGAAGCCCTAACATTGATTAATAAATGCAACCTAGGGTTAGTATGTGCATATAATTATATGCAAATAAATAATCAGATAGTGTATCTTAATCTTGAATCCATGATTAGTAACATAATACCAAGCTAACAAGACAAGTAAAAATGATACTAACAAATGAACTAAGTAAAACCCTAAGGGACATAACTAGGGTTAAGATGATGAGAATCTAATGATGGTACACATTATCTTGTCTTGATCAAGGTTTGACCTGGGATTCATAGTTGACATCAGGGATATGTGATGATTAGGAATGTGTTACAACCCCACCTCCCGGTAACCGCCAACTAAGGGAGACTGAAAGGTCAGAACCGTTAACTAATAACCCGGATCAAAGGTTCGACAAATAGTCATTAACAATTATTAAATTCTACCAACTATACTAAAATATGGTAAAAAATAAAAAATTTGCATACCTTTTAAAATTGGGATTTTAAAACTTCTATCCACACAGATACTAATCTATCTAATCCTCCTTTTCACTTTAATTCTCATTAAATACCACATATGCCACTAACTGTTTGTTCTTTTCATTGTACCTAAATCTCCGACAAACAAAATGTCGGTCAGCAAGAAGTTGGTATGTGGGGGAAACAATAATCATGCAAATATGTTAACAATGTAATCATTCAATTAATCATTTAACAACCAAGATTACGTTTTAATCCATACTACTCAATCCTTACCTATCCCCTAACTCTGTGATATTCCTGTAGTGGACTTGTATGCTACCTCTCTTTTAGGTAGATTCTTACCCCCATGGTCCTACCTTACAGGTATCCAATACCTAGGGTAATAGAGTTGCATGGCACTACCTGAAAGTAGCCCAATATCTAACTCAATGTGACTTTATGGACCTACCCCATTGGTAGCCATGTACTAAGTCATCCAATGACCTGATGGACCTACCCCATAGGTAGCCATGTACTAGGTCAACTATTAAGCCACAAAGGGGACCAGGATCTGAGCTAGTAGGCACATATCTTATGTGATAGTCATATCCACATTCTAGTTTGCATGAATTAAATTCATCCAACAGTTAATTCATGTCATCGATGAAAACTTCAGAAAACCTCGAAAAACTAACTCGAGATATTCATAAGCGTAACCACATACCTGATTTGATGATTTCACAAGCATTAAGTAATTCCAACCAAGAAAGCGATCCAAGCAAGCAATTCAACAATCACATAATTCCTGAAAAGAATATGTACTCTGTTTATTACACACTTTATCAAGAATCTACTTTATTGACTTGGATTCACTTTCTAGGGTTTCTAATCCGAATTAAGGTTTCATTAATATTCTTTAGGGTTTCTTAGATCAATTTCTCAAACTTTATTCCTTTTAGGTCAACAACCCTAAAATACTCTTTTCTACTTATATAAACCCTAATTGCTCAAATTAATCATTTTAATAGTCTTTTATACCCAAATTCAATTAGGATCATCATATCTCTATTTATTCATGGATTTTAACCATTAAAACAATTAAAAGACATACTCATCTAAATTAGGGTTTTTAAGCTCATTAATGCATATTCATGCATGAAACCCTAAATTAAGCCAATTATATAAAAAGATCATCTTTTTAGATCCTATTTTCACTTTTATTAACAACAGGTCAATATTGGCTTGAATTGTCCAAAGAACATCATTAAATTCATCTAACATCAAATCTAAGGGTTTGTCATTAATTACATCATTAAAGATGATAACTTTATGTACTTTTCAAATTCCAAGCACATTTATGCACATAAACTCTAAATTAAACTAATTACGTGCAAAGTTCATATTTTTCAATCTTAATGTACCTTTTTCCAATTAACATGTTAATATTAAATTTAAACATCCATTTAACCCTTCCCAAATCATTAATCATCAAAGATTTGGATTTTGCATTAATTAAAACATTAAAGATAGCATCATTACACACTTTTTTGAATTGCAATCAGAATTAAGATTCAGTTATATTTTTATTGCATTCCTTGAGTTCTCCTGATCAAAATTCATATATAACTTATCTAAATCTGAGCTACCAATGATTAATTATGAATTTTGTAAGATTTCACTTACTATGACCAATCAGAAGCCGCCACGTAGCTTCCTCCATGCAACGTTGTCGTGGCTTGGTTTTGGGAAACATTTTGAAAAGTCAGAATTTCCCTTGACTTACAGATCATTTCTTTAGCACCCCGAGGGGTAGAACGGTCAAACGCCCAGTCTTCTTCTACCTTGCGCGAACCAGCGCTGCGGCCAATCTGCGACGGCTCGTGGGGGTGCCTCCTCCCGTCCCCAAGGCCCAGGAGCCACTGGCGACCTGCGGCCTACCTCCGTCGCCCTCAGCCGTCGTCGTGGAGGTCCCAAGGAGCGACATGGCGGCGGGGATCGGGCTGGTCAGGTTTGCCACCTGCATCCGTGATGCAGCCTTCCAGCCAACGTAACTGCTTAAGCGAGAGTCCAGGGAGGTTGTTCGATCAACCTTGGATGTTTTTGGATCACTAGGCCACCCTCCAGACCGCTTCATGGCCCTCCTCTCGCTCTAGGGTTATTCTACCCTCCCCATTAGGGTTTGGGGAAAGAAGAAGAAGAAGAAGGAGGGAGAAAGAAGACAAGGTTACGTGGGATCCTCATGAACTCAACCCTGGGGTCTACCCCTTTATATAGGGGTGGAAAATGAAGCCCTAGGTCAGCTATCCACGAGATCTAAGTCTCTCTCCTACTAGGAAAGTATACTCCTTCATGAATAAGCAAGTTTCTTTCTCTGAATTATCTTCTTAAAACCACATATTCATTGGATTTCTAGGAATACAAAAATATTCTCCCTTATTCTCTTTTGACTTGCTTTTTACTCCATTAATCACGAAATTATATTTTCCTTTAGTAGAAAATACCTCTTCTTTAACAAAGCTACAAAAACCATTAATAATATATCATATTATCTTCTTATTTTGCAATTTTGGTATTTTCTCTTTCCTCTTTCTTCATTGGGACTCCTTGGATGCCAAGAAACTCAAATAATTCGAAATTCCTTTTTAAGGAATACTCATTATCCTTCTAAATGCATCAATATGCATTATTTCACATTATCTTGTTTATTTCTTATTAAAATATCTCTTTTTGAGGATTTCTCTTTATTTCTATTTTATTTTCCTCATTGGTATTCCTTTTATCATTAGGAATCCTTAGGATACGAAATTCCACCAAGGATAACCCAATTATACCTTTTTCCACTTATTTCCAACATTTTAACATTAATTTCAATTTCTTTCTTACTAAAGAAATACTTAATTAATATTTTCTTTTCTTATTGCTTTCTTTTTGCAACTTTGGACTCCTTGGAACCCAAGAGGCACAAAATTCATCCTTGGATTATATCTCTTTGCCTTCTAGAGGTTTCTACCTCTATCTTTTCTAAAATATTCAATTATTCATTTACTAATTGAATTTTCTTGTTATTTGGACCCAATAGCCAATAAAGCCCACAACACAATCATCAAGGCTATTGTAAATGAAATCCATTTATTCTAACCAAATTATATCATTATTTTTTCAAATATCTTTAATATGAGAAATTACATTTCTCACCAAGTGAACCCAAAAATTGGGGTTGTAACAGAATGTCTTGATCAAGGTATGACCTTATCTCTTACTTGGACTACTATTTAGTATGGTTGTATTATATGTGTACAAAATACTTGCCATATGATATTGGATGAAATGATTGTTCTTGTCTATTATCTTGGTTGATTTTTCCATACATATAGTTATGAACACATGAAAGACAATATATATGTTCCATTATATGAAAGAACTATATCTCTTTGGTAAGCATATTGCTAGTAAGTGATCTATCTCTTTGGTAAGCAGATCACACATACAATGATCTATCTCTTTGGTAAGAAGATCATAAGGCCTTAATGCATCTATCTCATTAGTAGGTAGATGCACCACCATATAAGGGAAAATGTGCCTAAAATATGTGTTCTTGTTTGGTAATAAATGTCTATGAGCAAGTATATGTTTTTTCTTATATTTGTTTATTACTTCCAAGTTCTAGTTTTATCTTATTGCCAAGTCTTAGTAATGAGAGGTATATAAAATACATGTAGGCATACTTAGTACAATATTCTTGAATAGTGTGCTGATGTGAACCACATGTAATTTTCTGTTTAAGTTGTGGACATATGCTCTTGAAGAACCTGGATAGTTGAGAGTTGTTTGGCGAGTTGATGCATAGGTGGACTTGTTGTCTTAAGATCCTGTTGTAGGTAGTACATGCATATCTAAAAGTTTACTACTCAATATATAATATCAAATGTTGTAACAATTCATTATGTAATTGTTTGTTGAATGGTGAGCTTGTGTTGTTGTTGTTTTGTTCTTGTTCATGAGCATGTGCTACTGTTGTTTCCTTCTGACTTCCTTTGGTTTTCTTCTTCTTATCCTATTTTGTAGTGTTTAAATTGGGATTCCCGCTGAGGTGAGGTTTCAATTTGGACGTCACATATCAGATTAAGTTATAGAAAATCTAGGGATGTCACATTTATGTTAATTATGATGTTGTTCCAAGAATGATGCTCAATACAAGAAATATCTCACGTAAGTTCAAACATGAAATATGCATGACAAGTCATTCTCATAAGTTGGACCTAATATGAAACCACACCATACAAGAATGATGTAAGTTTGGATTTTCATGAGTTTATTACGATGATGTCTTGGAATCTTAACTTTAGTAATCATGAATATATTGTTGAATTTTAGACCAAAAATAAGAAACTATGAACATAATGGGGGAAAGCCAAATCATGCATGAAATCTAGAATAATGATAATATACATGTTCAATAATAATCTCATTTAAAAGTCATGATGATGAAAATGTTCTTCTAAAAAATTATAACATAGATATTTGTAATTACTCCTTGAGCTTGATGAGTATATATAAAAATCCTAATGCAAAGATAAAATGGGATGGAAAACCCCTAATGCCAAGATAATGTTGTATTATGAAGAATTACTAAGTAATATGTATACATTGGAATGGGCACACCCTTGATAATGGCAACTTATGAGTACACCCCATGATGGGGGATGCCTTGAAACATATGGGTTGGTTAATTAAATATGACAAATATGACCTTAGACCTTTGACTAGGACTTTGAATGAATTTTGAGGATGTAATTTTCTTTTAAGGAGGGAAGGATGTGACAACATCACTTTCCTCTCTTATTAATTATATATTCTTCTCTCTATTAGTATCACACCTTTCTCAATTTGACCTAAATTCTATAGTTTGAGTGTGATGGTACTCCAATTTGATCACATGAACGATCACTTTAACAATATGTGACATTAATTTACAAGATTGAACTATGTACCATTCATTTTGTTACAACCCCAGTTTTGGGTTCATTTGGTGAGAAATGTAATTTCTCATATTAAACATATTTGAACAAATAATGATATCATTTGTTTTGAATAAATGGATTTCATTTACAATAGCCTTGATGATTGTGTTGTGGGCTTTGTCGGCTACTGGGTCCAATAACAAGGAAATTCAATTAATTAAGAAATCGAGAAAAGAAAGATGTGGAAACCTCTAGAAGGCAAGGAACTTAATCCAAAGGTGGATTTCGTGCCACATGGGTTCCTTGGGTTCCAACGAGTCCAAAGTTGCAAAGCAAAGGCAATAAGAAAAGAAAAGGGTAATTAAGTATTTCTTTATTAAGAAAGAAATTGAAAACCATGGTAAAATGTGGAAAATAAGTAAAAAGAGGTACAATTGAGTTATTCTTGGTGGAATTTCGTATCCCAAGGATTTCTAAAGATAAGAGCAATACCAATTAGGAAAATAAAGAGAAATCCTCAAAAAGAGCTATTTTAATAAGAAATAAGCAAGATAATGAGAAATACTAAAGAATAATGCATTTAGATGTATCTAGAAGGATAATGAGTATCCAATAAAAAGGATTTCGAAATCATAGAGTTTCTTGGGATCCAAGGAGTCCCAACGAAGAAAGAGGAAAGAGAAAATACTAATAAAGTCAAATAAGAAGATAATATGATGCATAATGACTAATTATGAGGGACGGGCTACTTAATTGGAGGGAAAAATAGTCTTTTCATTATGTTTTCAAGCAGTCGAGCAACATTGCATGTTAAAGGCTACGTGGCGCCTCCCCATTGGCCCAAGTGAGATATTTCTTCCGAAAATCATAACTCTTTGATAGTAGCTCGGATGACAAAAGTTAATACATGAATTTTGTTCAGAAAAATGAGGGGAATCCATTAAAAATATAATTGAAGCCTGATTTCTCTTGCAATTCGAAAATTAATGGAATATGTCAAATTTAATACTTTAATGTTTTAAAGAACCCTGTTTTGAGATGAATAATATATTTATAAGGGTTTAATGGATGATTAGAGTTGGTATTAGCCTATTAATGATGAAAGGGAACATTAGGAACAAAAAGGATGAACTTTTCATGTAATTAGTTTAATTTCGAGTTTAATGTGCATGAATAATACTTTAATGGGCCTTGAAACCCTAATGTTGGTAAATTCGACTCTTAATAGCTTTAATTATTCAAAGTGGTAAAGAAAGATAAGATATAATAATTCTAAGCTACTTCGAGCATTAAAGTTCCTAATTTGTGGATAAATAGCCTTAATATAGAAATTAGGGTTTTTGAATGAATCAAG
This sequence comes from Alisma plantago-aquatica, assembly GCA_963693085.1. NCBI lineage: Eukaryota > Viridiplantae > Streptophyta > Magnoliopsida > Alismatales > Alismataceae > Alisma > Alisma plantago-aquatica. Next base: position 1,427,135,720 of record OY856410.1, on the reverse strand, counting down.
GTAGAATTAATGATAAATAACGTTCATATGAGTATTAGAGCATAATGAACTACAAATTTATGATAAACGAGCATAATGACCTTGTCATGGGTTAAAAAAGATAAAATGGTAGCTTTAATGAAAAGAGGCTTAATGGACTTATATAATGGTTGATTATGCCTTAAATCCAAAATTGAGAATTAGATGTGGAAATAATTAGGGTTTGTGATCAATTGCGTTAAATTAGGGTTTAAAATAGTAAAGGATGAAGGGAAGCCCTAATTGCAATAGAAACCCTAAAAGTGAATTAGAAACCCTAGGAAGCGAGCTAGGTTTAATGGATCTTGATGACATGAATAATAAAAAGGGAATTACGTGATTATTTCAGGATCTTGTTGAAAATGCTTGCTTGCTTGGATTCTTATTTGCATGGATACTTCTGTTCAAATCGTCAAATCAGGTATGTTGTTAATTATGAATAACCGTCTTAGTTTCTCGAGGATTTTCCAGATGGTTAATCACATTGAATGCAAATTATCAGTTTGGATGTTCATACTTGCAATCTATAAAGTCACTATGATTATCACATTAATAATAGAAGTATGGATTCTCGCACCTACATGCCACCCTAATGAATGATGCCAAAGGTCAGGCCCAGATGGGTAGACCAATGGACACCTTGAGTGGTGACCCTAGGAACCAAGCTCGGGAATGAGAAGGTGGCCTATGATATTGCATGACTAGAGGGCACCATGAGTGGTGACCCCAGGAACCAAGCTCGGGATTGAGAATGTGGCCTTCAGTCATGAGCAAAGGAAACCCTAAGGTGGGTATGCCAGGGTTAGGGCAAAAGCATTGGAGAATGTCATATTGGAAAATGTAAATTGGCTGGTTAATTAACTTGATTGTGATAATTAGACTGTTATTCATATGTGCAAACGTTTGGTTGTCCCCACATACCAGTATATTTCGATATAGTGACCGACATTTTGTTTGTCGGCGTTTTAGGAACAACAATTGAAAGAACAAACAGTAAAGTGACACATTGTGGAAATAAGAAATAAAGTGCAAGGAGGATTAGATAGAATAATTCAAGATCTGGATAGATAGATCTCCAAAGTTTTCAAAGGTAAGTAAAGTTTTAATTTTATACCAAATTCCAGTTAGTTATTAGAATTTCATAATTATTATTGATTATTTGTCGAACCTTTGATCATGTTAATTGAATAACGGCTCTAACCTTCGGGTCTCCCTTAATTGGGGGTTAACGGGAGGTGGGGTCGTTACAATTGGTATCAGAGCATAGGTTCCTCATCTAATCATTAATAATTATTAAATTTTACAAATTCCATAGAACCAAGGGAGTTATTAGAGGATTGTCCAAAAGATTGAGGTGTCTTGAAAAGGATCACGTCCGAGGGCTGGCAATATTTTCCTCTGCACCACTAGTCGGAATACGAGGACTCCCAGATTGTGGGACTGCCTGGCCGATGTTTTAGGATATGATTCGAAATAAGATACCTTTAGGACTCTCTCATCTTGTTCATCCCTTCTCAACTCAAATTTTGTTAAGGACCTTAAGGATTAGGGTTTCCTCTCTTCTCCTCACCCTCTTGAGGTATAGGTAAGGTTAGTAAGGTCTAAGGAATCCTCTACCAAATTAATGAAAAGTATGTAAATAAGATGTCACGGACATAAGCTTAATAGATTAAGCGCAAACTAAAGAATAGATACATGCTTAGGTCGTATGACATGAGTTTTCATTGCTCTCAGGAGAAACCTGAGGATGGACCTCTTAGTCAGGAGGATGAGTAGAGAGAGTTAGTCTTGGAGGTAGAGACCTCCATTAAAAGTAGAGACCTAGCACCTCCTCTGAGGATGAGGTTAACCCTAACCCTAAGTGAAGGTTAGAGAGAAAGATGACATGATGAGTTAGATGTTATGGTTGACCGAGTGTTTGGTTGGACATGCCTTTGGGATGCCATAAGAGGTTAGATGACCTAGTACCTTTGGTGACCCAACCCTGGGAGGGTCGTGCATGTTTGAGCGAATGATAGCTCCTTCATGGATGAAGTTAGAGAAAACCTATAGAACCTTCTGGGCTTGTGCAAGTAGGGTATATCTTGCACCCGGAGTACGTCAGTAGTGCTGACAGTAGGATGAAACCCTGGACAAGAAATCATGATGGATGTCTTGTGAGATAAACATAAAAATCTAAGGATAGTCTTGAGCCAAACATGAGTTGAGAAAAGGCTTCACCCAGGTAGGGATATGCTAGTAAGATTGATCCAACTTCATGTAGTGAGGGTGGATGTGGAGTTAGACCTAGAGAAAGAAATAAGGACCCAAAAAGAAGGTTGGAAGTTTAGATTCTGAGACATGAGGAACAGTGGGGGGTTGAGGATGATGCGACCTAAGTGGATGATAGTGGTTGCCTCATGCCTGATTCATGATGGCTGATGATATCTTGGTGTCCTTTAGAGGAACCAAACCCTAAAGAGAGAGTGATGCTTCTGGTACCTATGTGCCTATAGTATAGGTCTTTACTTGCTAAGTGGAGACAAAGAGTGCCTTAGACCCTGAGGAGGTTGAAGTAACGAGTTGTGAGGCCTGGTACCTGGTTGGTTGTCCTTGAGGAGGACTCGACCCTAATGTGTTTCTCGAGTAGGAGGATGATAGGGAGAGGATGTCATGCCTTATACATTCTTGATTATTGGTTAAGAGATTGAGCATGCAGTTGGACACCCAAAGGTGAACCTAGGCCTAAGAGGGGAAGTGGTTTACCTGATGCTCATGATGAGTTTTGAGTCTCTATAGTTTTGAGCATGGTACTCCTCATGTGTAGAGGTAAAGGAAACCTCTTAAGTGAAGGGTATGGTTGATGAATCCCTCACAACTAAGTTGATGACATGGGAAGGTATAATCTTGATTTAACATTGAGGAAAGTGAACAAGTATGACTTAGCATGGCTTAGTAGGTGGCCTGCTTGTGCCTTAGTAACTGCTGGGAATATAAACCCTAAGGATGTTTGTGACCTTGTGTCAGGAGTTGTAGTTTCCTCCCATCCTGGGAGAGGGACCCTTTGGTAGGGTGTATACCAGTTTTGTGTGTTTTGAGGAAACCTAAACGGTTATCATAGGATCTTAAGAAGCTAAGTGAAAAGTACATGGTATGAGGATGAACCTGTAGACCCATAGATAACCATCTCTATGTGTATATGGATGTGTTACCATGGAGGTAACCGGTATGGGGCCTGACCAAGGTAGGGAGGTCACCATGATCCCTGAGAAAGGATAAAAGAAAACCCAAGAATGCAGAGAGAGATGATGAAGGATTGGGTAAGGTTCTATGTTGGACATGTACTATAATAGAATCCTAAGTCTATCCTAGGGTCAGGTAGGGATAAGACCGATGGAAGAAGGAGTTTCCTAATTCCCTAGTTGCACATGACCATAGGGTCGGGAGGTAACATCTATCATTGTCTGAGGGTCATGGGTTAGGAGATTGATCACCTTCATGAACTCATGGGACCTAAATGGCAGATGAGTAGGGAACTCTCTGATGCATGAGGGAAGAAGGATGACCCCAAAAGTGTCGGCTCCCTATAGACCTGGAGGAGATGACCAAGGATTGTGTGGTGACCCAAGTAGGTTCGAGACCAGTTTTCCATGGAAGTAACTTTGATATCGAGATGATTATGATGTAGAGACATAAGTTGCACATTTCAACTTAGATTTAAAGGTGTACTGGAAATGTGGGTTGTACCATCTCTACTCTTGGAATAGGAAGAACTCTATATTTAGACGGCCGCCAAATGCTTATTTCTTCTTGTTATGGGAGTGAGATATAGGATAGTATGCATGCCATATACCAAGGATAAAGATGATGTGAGTTGGAACGTTGCTATGAGGTATGAGGACAGAGATGATAACATACCGTAGTGGAGCGAATGATACATGGATGGTTTACAAACACAAAGAGTATTAAGGAAATCATCTTGTGAGGATGTTTTATCTTGAACTAGGTGGATTGTTGCAAGTGTTACAAGGAATCACAAGGTGGAGCCTGATAACTAAGAGGATGAGCTCAGAGTGTTCTTGATGAAGATAGACTTAGAGTTTGAGATGAGATGATAAGTAGAATACATGGAGGTGTATGTCTTCAACATTACCTAACACCTAAGGATAAGAAGTGGTAATGAATGCTCTGGTTGAGATATAGCTACCTAGTTAGCTGGAAGCTAGAAGAAGTTGAGGTTGTTCGACTAACCCTATGTTTGGAAAGAGGATGTGTTTTGGCTAACACACAGATGTAACAAGATATGTTGAACAAGTTAATGGTTGTTTGGTTAGCCAGTTTAGTCCTTGATGTAGTAAAAGGATGGTGATAGAACCTCAGATACACTTCTTTGGATAGGAAGGTAATAAAACCCTTTTGAGAGTGGTTTAGGGTTTCCGAGGTATCAAGCTTGAGGAATCATAACAATACAGGAGGTCATGATATACCTTGGTACTACAAAGATAGTAAGTGATGGTAGCACTCTGGATGCTTAAAACAAAGTTGCATGTAGCATGTGGCCATGCAAGCCAGGAGGTGAAGGATGATCACCAGTAACCCATTGTATCAATATAGAGGATAAAAGAGTCCATGAGAAGGAATGGGAGTTCATCACTATGGATGTTGTGGTAAGTCTCCCTTTGACCCAAAAGGTCAAGATGCAATATGGGTTATGGTAGATCACCTTACCTAGATAACATGAGAAAGAAAGGAGTATTATCAAGAGATAGATTTTGTTGAACTACATAAGAGAGAGAGATGGTTCAACTACACCATGATGTGAGTTCAAAAGTTCTTGAGTATGACCTAAAGGTTCACTTCCATAAGGTGGAAGTAGGTACATGAAGAACTCAGTGTCAGTACTGTCTATCACCCCTAACTAACGGACAATATGATCCATACTGGAGGGTCTGATGAGAGCATGTGTGCTCATTCAGGGTGATACATAGAGACAGTTCTTAAGATGTGATGTTAACCACTATAGCCTTTATCGGGATGCAAGAAGTCTTATAGAGAGGTTGTGTCGGTCACCACTTCATTAAGATGATGTTGGTGAAGGAGGCCTCACGAAGGTCAGAAAAGAACCATAGTGTGTGCAGATGAAGTCACTTTGATCGTGTAATGGCTGAGAGAGAGCCCAGTGGTGACATGAGTCACGAGCTGATGCAAAGCAGACTGACATGTAGCTCACTATGGGAGAATATGTGATGTGAAAATTCGACCCCTCTAAGCTACAGCTGAGAAAGCTGAGTCCCCGATATATGGGTCCATTTGAGATGGATTGGTGGAGATGGTCGTGTTTAGCCTTGCCCCTCAGGATAACATGATGTGTAAGGTGTTCCATGAGTCTGATCTAGAGCACTATGTGAGGTACCTAAGCCATGTGCTGAGCCATAAACCTATTCATCTTTTGAGAGGTTGATATGTCCTGAGTCACCTATGAGGGTACGATATACCAAGGTAAGAAAGAACTCAGATGGAAGAATATGAGATGATGAAGGTTCTTGGGAAGCACCATGGAAAGGGTGAAGCCACATGGGAGCCATGATGGACATATGAAAGGCTTATCCTGTTTGTTTGCTTGCTTGATGGAATTTTGAGGGCAAAATTCTTATAAGAGGGGAAGGATGTTACAACCCCTGTTTTGGGTTCATTTGGTGAGAAATGTAATTTCTCATATTAAAGATATTGGAACAAATAATGATATAATTTGTTTTGAATAAATGGATTTCATTTACAATAGCCTTGATGATTGTGTTGTGGGATTTGTCGGCTATTGGGCCCAATAACAAGGAAATTCAATTAATTAAGAAATTGAGAAAAGAAAGATGTGGAAACCTCTTGAAGGCAAGGAACTTAATCCAAAGGTGGATTTCGTGCCACATGGGTTCCTTGGGTTCCAAGGAGTTCAAAGCTGCAAAGAAAAGGCAATAAGAAAAGAAAAGGGTAATTAAGTATTTCTTTATTAAGAAAGAAATTGAAAACCATGGTAAAATGTGGAAAATAAGTAAAAAGATGTACAATTGAGTTATTCTTGGTGGAATTTCGCATCCCAAGGATTTCTAAATATAAGAGCAATACCAATGAGGAAAATAAAGAGAAATAAAGAGAAATCCTCAAAAATAGCTATTTTAATAAGAAATAAGCAAGATAATGAGAAATAATAAAGAATAATGCATTTAGATGCATCTAGAAGGATAGTGAGTATCCAATAAAAAGGATTTCGAAATCATAGAGTTTCTTGGGATCCAAGGAGTCCCAATGAAGAAAGAGGAAAGAGAAAATACCAATAAAGTCAAATAAGAAGATAATATGATGCATAATGACTAATTATGAGGTATTGTAAAAAAGAAGTATCGTTTCAACAAAAGGAAATAGAATTTCATGGTTAATGGATTTAAATGCAAGAATAATGATAATAAGAGAAAGGATTTTTTTTGCCAATTATCCATGAAATAAAGCTTAACAAAAGGATAATGAGGAGAGAGAAGAATACTTCTCCTAGAAGGAATTTGAATCCTTTTGGAAAGGGACTCTTTGAGTCATGTGTAAGCCTACCTAGGGCTTCGTTTGTCACCCCTGTATAAGGGGTAGAGCCCTGGTTCGAAAGGAGGAGAGAACCCCACGTTCTTCTACCTTCTTCTTCTTCCAAGTTTTCATCCAAACCCTAACCTTTGAGAACAACTCTATATCTTGAGCAGTGAGGGACCATGTGAAGTCGAGATGGTGGGTGGATTCCCCACGAGACTAGGGAGAAGCTTCACCATCATGGCACTGCCCTAGCTCGAACGTAGCAGCTGCAGCACGGCTGCTATGACAACTGTGCATTGCAGGCATGTCCGGCCAAACCAGCCACCATGGCCATGGGTGGAAGACACCTACAAGGGCGCGGAGGGTCGACGGAGGTCAGGGAAGGATCTGCCATGACTTTCGGGGTCCAAATGGGGGGAGATCGGGATGCGCGAGCCGCAACTAGGGTTCCTGCCGCGGAAGCAGCAACTGTTCATAGGTTGAAGAAGACGTAGAGCCTTTAGACAGTTCTACCCTCGGCGTAACAAAGGACGGGCTACTTAAGTGGAGGGAAAAATAGTTTTTTCGTTATGTTTTCAAGCAGCCGAGCAACATTGCATGTTAAAGGCTATGTGGCACCTCCCCATTGGCCCAACTGAGGTATTTATTTTGAAAATCATAACTCTTTAATAGTAGTTCGGATGAAAAAAGTTTATACATGAATTTTGTTCAGAAAAATGCGGGGAATCCATTAAAAATATAATTGAAGCCTGATTTCTCTTGCAATTCGAAAATTAATGGAAAATGTCAACTTTAATACTTTAATGTTTAAAGAACCCTATTTTGAGATTAATAATATATTTATAAGGGTTTAATGGATGATTAGAGTTGGTATTAACACGTTAATGATGAAAGGGAACATTAGGAATAAAAAGGATGAACTTTTCATGTAATTACTTTAATTTTGAGTTTAATGTGCATGAATAATACTTTAATGGGCCTTGAAACCCTAATGTTGGTAAATTTGACTCTTAATAGCTTTAATTATTCAAAGTGGTGAAGAAAGATAAGATATAATGATTCTAAGATACTTCTAGCATTAAAGTTCCTAATTTGTGTATAAATAACCTTAATATAGAAATTAGGGTTTTTGAATGAATCAAGGTAGAATTAATGATAAATAACGTTCATATGAGTACTAGAGCATAATGAACTACAAATTGATGATAAACGAGCATAATGACCTTGTCATGGGTTAAAAAGGATAAAAATGGTAGATTTAATGAAAAGAGGCTTAATGGACTTATATAATGGTTGATTATGCCTTAAGTCACAAACCGAGTATTAGATGTGGAAATAATTAGGGTTTGTGATCAATTGCTTTAAATTAGGGTTTAAAATAGTAAAAGATGAAGGGAATCCCTAATTGCAATAGAAACCCTAAAACTGAATTAGAAACCCTAGGAATCGAGCTAGGTTTAATGGATCTTGATGACATGAATAATAAAAAGGGAATTACGTGATTATTTCAGGATCTTGTTGAAAATGCTTGCTTGCTTGGATTCTTATTTGCATGGATATTTCTATTCAAATCGTCAGATCATGTATGTGGTTAATTATGAATAACCGCCTTAGTTTCTCGAGGATTTTCCGGATGGTTAATCACATTGAATGCAAATTATCAGTTTGGATGTTCATACTTGCAAACTATAAAGTCACTATGATTATCACATTAATAATAGAAGTATGGATTCTCACACCTACATGCCACCCTAATGAATGATGCCAAAGGTTAGGCCTAGACAAATGGACACCTTGAGTGGTGACCCTAGGCACCAAGCTCGGGAATGAGAAGGTGGCCTATGATATTGCATGACTAGAGGGCACCATGAGTGGTGACCCCAGGCACCAAGCTTGGGATTGAGAAGGTGGCCTTAAGTCATTAGCAAAGGAAACCCTAAGGTGGGTATGCCAGGGTTAGGGCAAAAGCGATGGAGAATGTCATACTGGAAAATGTAAATTGGTTAGTTAATTAACTTGATTGTGATAATTATATTGTTATCCACATGTGCAAACTTTTGGTTGTCCCCACATACCAGTATATTTCGATATACAGACCGACGTTTTGTTTGTCAGCATTTTAGGAACAACAATTGAAAGAACAAACAGTAAAGTGACACATTGTGGAAATAAGAAATAAAGTGCAAGGAGGATTAGATAGAATAATTCAAGCTCTGGATAGATATATCTCCAAAGTTTTCAAAGGTAAGTAAAGTTTTAATTTTATACCAAATTCCAGTTAGTTAGTAGAATTTCATAATTATTATTTATTATTTTTCGAACTTTTGATCCTATTAATTGAATAACGGCTCTGACCTTCGGGTCTCCCTTAATTGGGGGTTACCGGGAGGCAGAGTCGTTACACATTTAGTATCGCATTGCAAGTGAAATTGAATCTCCTTTTTGTGTCCAAGATGTTCATGAACAAATTTTATGTTGTATAGAACTCAATTATCATTACAATGGTATAAGAATCACCTCAATTCAATCTATGTAGTCGAAGTTACAACCTTAAATTAGACTTTTTTCATCAAATTAACTTAATTTGAGCCTTGATGGGCCAAATCCTTGGAGTGTGGCCCAACAAACACCACCCTTTCTTGAGACTAATCCTAGCATTGTCTTTTTTGAGCCATTGGAACACTCTAATATGAGATCCTATGGTAGGAGACTCATCACCCACCTCATTTTGTACGGTAGCAGCAGCTATAGTAGGGCTGCTTTGCACCCAACCAATCCCCACCCACCTTGATGGCTCAGGGTAAATTGGATCCCCCTTTCAATTTGTTTCAACCCCCTCCATATTTTCCCTCACTTATTTCTCTCTTTACCACACGCAACCTCCCTCAATCTCTTCTCCTTTCTCCTCCTAGATCAGCGGCGCAACTACAAGTTTTGCTTGTTGTCCTTCCATCTCAACAGCAGTCGTCACCAATTGCAACTTGCTCTGGGTCCACATGGAGAATCTGCGATGGGGCCACATGTTCTCAGAGCATTTAGAGGCCCCTGCATCCTCTGCTCCAATCTCTGGTGAGCTAACACATAGGCAACCATTGGAGGATGGGGATGATCATCGAGCCACACCATGCCCATCTGATGGCTAACAGCAGGCACGACCCTCACCCATCCATGCGGGGCCATCTAGCTAGTCATCATTTGCGGTCTAGGGATGGTGGACCAGGTGTCCAAGTAGCCGAGGGAAGGCAGTGATGGTGGCAGGAACCCTTGGACGTCACCCAACTTCTCAATGGTGGTGAAGAGTGTCTGATGATCCCATGTGACTACTCGATGGCGGTGGAGTGAGAACGGGAAAAGTAGAAGGCACCACATCATGATCACTATAGGATTGTGGATCGACATATCTGGTTGATCATCAAATGAATGAAGGTAACACCTAACTTTTTTTTCCTATAGTTTCGATCAAAGTGTTCTAAAATCCATAACTTCCATCTCCTTTGGCCAAATCTAACCTATATGAAAATTGATCAGCTTGATTAGACCTACACTTTGGGCATGGTTCTAGGCCATAAAACCCCTTCCTATTCCTTTGGATTGCTAAAATTGAGGTCTTGACTATGTTGACCACATTTAATGTGTCCTTATGATACAACTTGAATATTTACTGCACTTTTACTCTCCTTCCCATCTAAGCAGTATCTTTTGTGCAACTTTGAACCAAATGAGGCTCCCAATCACCCCTATTGCACCTAAATTCCCTTAATTGCATAAGTGACATACTTTGGACTTTAATGGTGTAGCTTTCCCTAACTTGATGATCTTTCTTCTTAATGATTGTCTAATACTAAATAAATCATGAAATTAGTAATCTTGTGGTATTGGTGACCTTATTATCTAAGACTAACCCCTTTTAAAACATGATGATGTATGTGACTCAAATCCACTAGTTTGATTAATTATGCACATATATGACTTGACTCCCTTACTTATATTCTAATCCCAATATGGGTGCTTGCTTCTTAATGATTGTCTAATGCTAAAGAAATCATGGAATTAGTAATTTTTTTGTGGTTGTGACCTTATTCTCTAAGACTAACCCATTTTGAAACATGATGATATATGTCACTGAAATCCACTAGTTTGATCTATTATGCACATATATGACTTGATTCCCTTACTTATGTCATAATCCCAATATGGGTCCTATTGTTATACTCCCTCCTCTCAAATCAGAGTTGACCCTTCTATTCTTGACCCCTTGCATGTGGATGTCCTACCTAAGTCACATGTTGAACTCCAATGGCATATGAAATATGTTGATGCTTGCATATATGTTGTAATGTTGATAATCAAGATTGTGAATATGATGCCTAAATCCTAGTGGACATCCACCTATATTGGAATGTGTTTCTTATTACCTAATGTTGCTGGTTTAAACCATATTTGATGTTTGGTTGTTATTTCTTGATGAAATGTGGCCTTGGTTACTCTTTTGTAACTCCTTTGACCTTGAAATCTACTCAAGTGACATAAAATCTTATAATGGCCACATAAAGTGAATGGAACATCCAAATGACATAAAACTTGAACCACGCCATCTTGATGACCTATAAATAAGTGAAAGATCATCCAACATGAAATTAACCAACTTGAAACCTAGTTTGTCCAAAACCCTAAAATGTAACTAGTAAGAGTTAATGAAGAGAACCTAATGCATGTATGTAATCTTGTTCTTAATTGGGTGTTGATTGTGGCTAGATGGTCAAGTTAAGTTATGAACATCTAAATCGGGTACAAGCTTTAATAATTATATGAATATTGCCTTCTTGTTGAAAATGTGATACATATGTATGCTTGTTTACTTGCTCAAATATTTCCATGTAATATTCTATTATTGTACTCTATGTTTATCTCATATCATTGTTTATAACTTGCAAACATAATATAGAAACTCCATTATACAAGCCTCATGCAACTGCATGATATTTTGGGGTAAGGACATAAGGTTGGGCATCCTACTTGAGTTATCAAGATAGGGTGGATCATTGATAAAAGGGTTAGCTAATCTTGATCACCTTCATAAACTCTTCCAATGAGAAGTTGTCCATAAAAGGCCTTACAAATACCTGATATTGATGAATGCATGAAATGATGGTATAATTGGAGAGAAATGAAATAAAACACACTCTCTCACTTTTCTAAATATGTAACTTGTTTATTCTTGTTCATTATTTCTTCTACTCTTTTCAAACTATGCAAATCATATGTATATGTATCTTTTAGCCCTATACTCAGCACCTAATGTGCTTGATCCGCTTTGTTTGACATATTTTATAGGTTCATAGATGGCTACAAGTTGGTGGGCTTGGTGAGTTATGTTAGGTGTACTTGGTGTAAGATCCCTAGTGTACATGAGCAGACATGTAAAATTATACTCTTCAATATATAATTGATAACTTGTAATAAGCTATGTTGATTAATATATCTTGTTAGATGTTGAGATTATGATGGGTGCATTTATCTTGTTATCTATTCATGTATGCTAAGCTTTACACTTCCTCACTCATGCTTTCTAAATACCATACTAGGGATGGACTTCTAGGTCATGTCTCCATTGACTTTGTAGTCATTTAGAGTTAGGATTTGGGTAATAAATGATTTAGTGATAGACTCTCACATTTACCCCGCGAGCCTCCTAAACTCATGAAGATGGCCAACTCCTAACCAATGGGCCTCAGGTAAACATAGATGGCTAACTGCTGACTACATGGTCTAATGCATTTAGGGCATGATCACCTCCTAATCTCATCAATCTTATGTATCATTAATCCTCCCTACTTGACCTTATGATTGACTTAGGGCTATACCCTTCCTAGAGTTTTTTGAGATATCACATCTTTAATTTTACAAGCTTTAGGTGGCACCCAAGGTTACCTCAATTATTAAAATTGATTTGCAAACTCAACCTTGTAAGGAAGGTCCTATCATGGGGTGTCTTATCAACTCTTAGGAGGATGTTAGTCTCTCTATTCAAAACCTAAACCCACGGGTTTAGGGTTTTTCCTCCCCCATAGGTCCTTTTCCCACTCTCTGGTTGAGCCACCTTAGGCCTGGACACCGACCCTGAAGTTCAATTGAGGGTTTCATATTTTCAAACATACATGTATTATAACTTGTCAACCCTTGTTTGTTCAATCTTTGGGATACCCTCTCATGGGGTTTTTCTGTACAGTTGGCTTGGGCCACCTTCCCCTCCAGGGTCTTGGTGTCTTGCTGACCTTTCGAATTTGAGGCTTGACCTTTTGTTTCCTTCCCTATGTGGGGCTTGGTCATATACACTACGGACTAAGAAAACCTTTCCTATCTAGGGCTTGATGCCATCTCGACCTTCCCTTCTAGGGGCTTGACCTTTCTTGAACTTCCCCTCCAGGGGCTTGATCTTTTCTAACCTTCCCCTCTAGGGGATTGATCATAGTCATCTCAATGGTTTTTGTTCCATATTCAGCCTTCCAGATATAACATGGGGGGTTGTAGCAAGTTATATTTATATCATGTTTTACTCATAGGTTGCTTATGTTTCTTAAAACCCTTAACATAAATCCAAAATGAATTTCTATATGTGCATGCATGCACAGGAGATTGGTCACTGACACAATTTTACCGTGCGCAGAAACGCAAGTGAACGCGTCGAAGTAATACATGCCTTTGTGAGGCCCGAGTCAAACTCAGGGATACGTGAAATTGTCGGAGACTCTTACTAACTACTTGCGATAAGATAAGCCGATTAAAAAGTTGAGAGTTGTTGTTAAAATTAAAAGAAAATAAAAATGAAAGAAAACAAAGCAATCAATTAAATGTTTGGTTTAATCAATTCAAAAGGAGATCTTTAGGATTGCGGTTTCAACACGAGTTTTCATTGTATTAAATTCTATTCGATCATCCAAACTTATCTCTCTATCTGGGTAGTGGCCTGAAATCAGAATTGCCCACTGTCGTGGTACAATTCACTACCTATGTTTAGGTCGGTTCCACCGTCGTAGTAACCTATACCCTAAACTAGGTTCATTAAAAACGATCTCTCGATATCCACCATTAACCTTACACCACCTTGTTCAAGGGATTTGTCAATTAATGTAAATTCCATCTCTTTTCAACCATTAATTCTTCTTTCAAAGTAATTAAGGGTATTAGATCATTATTATGGTGATCAAGCATAACAATATATTGGAGAAAACAAAATTATACAACGGATTCAAGAGATAAGATATGAATTACTATGATAAAATTGCCATACAATGAATTCCCGAGCTACTCCCGGTCCTAAAGACAAAGGGTATTAGCCCCGCATGTTCATCTCAGAATACAACATGGGGAAGAAAAAGGGCAACATGGAGAAAAATGTGATTGAGTGTAAAACCCCTGAACAGAGAAGATCCAAGCGATCCTTGGCGTGGAATACGCGTTCTCCCACCTTTCAGTGGTGGAAATCGTCTTCTTCAGCGTCCGGATCGGCTGGGGTGTGCTCTCATGCTCCATTCTTCTCTCCTCGCTCTCCAGGATGTGTGCAGCGGCTAATGACGTGATCCCCTCCACAGGGGCACCGTCATTAGGTATATTTCCCGAATTAGGTCGTCAATTAATCACAGCCGTCCGATTAAGATCAATCTGAAACAAACTCATATATGACGGCGTTGATACCATCGAAGCAAGTCGATAGTATCAACGATGCACTGTATCGGCAGGTCTTCTTTTCTTTTCTTTATCGCGACTGATGCTAGCTCGATACCATCGACGCAGGTAGATGGTATCGACTCCTTAGGCGTCTCTTTTGTCCCTTTACTTTCGTTGTAGCTCCACTTGTTGATGGTATCGACATTCGTCGATAGTATCGACTATCTTCTCGCAAGCAACCTGAACGTATCTCGATACCATCGACTCTCCTGTCGATAGTATCGACTCTGTGATGCTCCTTGCGGCTAGCAACCTGAGGCCTGGTCGATGGTATCAACCACCATCAATGGTATCGACGGCAGCAGATACTCGTTTTTCTTGAAATTAACACACGAAACCACATAAGTTCACACAAAATATATTCTTTTGATAATTAATACTCAAAATGCTTAAATAAAGGGAATTTGACATAAAGAAGTAGCATAGACCAAAATGAATGAATTATGCAACATTAACCATGAAAATGACTAATAAATGCATAAAACACATATCAAACAAGTCTATAAATGTGACTAAAAATTATCGCATCAAACTCCCCTAAGCTTTAACATTGCTCGCCCTCGAGCAACTAAACCTTAGAATAGAATTGCCAGAGTCAAATAAAGAACAAAGCATCACAACAAACATCCCATATGACTCCCACTAGACATTCACATACCGGCCCTCACTAACCACATAATGATAATTACCCTAAAGGCGACAGTAATCATCCATAAAAGATATTGCCCTCAAAACTAATGAACACTATCACATAAGGCAGTTAACATAATAAAACTCACCGGTCCAGACTTAGTGCATCTTGTGATCTCCTATACTACGTTGCTCGCCCTAACTACCATCTACATGGAAGCAGTTCTCCTGATATTCATTAGTGAGGAGAAATTCACAGTGGCCTACCAATTTGAGCAACGGGTGGATGAAATGGGTGGCTCATGGAAGAAGTGGAAGTATTATACGATTTCAACATGCATAAAACAAAAATTTCCTAAATGATGCAAATGCACATGAAAAAATACTCTAATGCCTAAGATCGGGTGGAATAATGCATATACTAACAATCCATCTCAAAATGAGATGGATTTCTAATTAAGCTACATCATTTACTCACTCGTCTTGAAATGCAGGTGAAATTAAGTTCCTTTCTCCTTATTCTAGTTGCTTCTAAATAACTTTTCTCTCTTTTTTTCTTTTTCAGATTTTTTTTCAAATTTTCCCCTTTTTTTTTCTTTTCAAACCTTAATATCCATAATTGTCAATGAATACTTATTGGGCTTATTTTTTTTCTGCATAACTTGAATATTTACACTATTTGGAAGGTATGGAACAATTTAATTCACCATTAAAGAATAAATGAGGTACATGATATACTTTATGCATAACAGTTATGAATGCAACTAAATGACATGCACCTAAAGGTGATGTGAATGTACACCTATTCTCATCTTTTTCATTTTTTTTATGCAAAACATATGAAGGTGGTTGCAATGCAAGTCCTATCTAAATGCCATGCAGTCAAAAAGAGTTAAAACCATACTTTACATCCAAATCTTGGTGGATGGTGAAAAACAATGAGGTGGAAAGATCACAAGACTAGTTGACTGAACCTTTGAAAAATATTATGTGTCCCTCCTTACTGACCTGTGTAGTAGTTAAAAGGTTTTTCTCTCTTACTTCAAATTAGAGTCTCATTATCATTTGGTCAGTTTAAGCTCAAACAACCAATTCCGTCCACTTTCATGAATCATTAGGAATGTATAGTTGTGATTTTCTATTTTAAAGTTGACAAAACCAATCATTTTCTAAGTCAGGTGATCAGGGTTTAAACAACACTCAAGCTTGCGAACACTCAAAAAAAATTTTACTTTCCCTTAATTCCCATGCACATGCAACTGAGATGACTCAATATTAACGACATCCACGATTACACTAGATAGAGTGTGGATCCTACCGACAAACTAAAATTGCAGGAAAAAAATGACATGAAACAAAAACAAGAAAACTAAAAACAGAGAAAATAAAAGATAGAGTTGTTCCAACACCCCCCCAAGCTTGAATTCGACTATGGCCTCATAGTCAAAAACAATCTTAAAGGTTGGAACAGAGATACCACTTTTATTCTTCAGGTGGAGGCATGTATTGTGGAGCCGTAGGGTCCCAAGATGAATATTCCCCCTGGAAGCTTGGATCAAACTGGGCCCTAGGTGGAGGTTGTGGATAACCTCTGAAGTAATTTTGGCTCCAATAGTGGTCGTAAAAGGGCTCCTGTTGCATCTCCATCCGTTGCAACCGATCATGAATTTGTTGTTGGTTGTCGAGGAGAAGACGCTCGTTCTCGAACATTGCCCTTTGATTGTCCAGTAACCAGTTTGTAGTGTCTTGAATTCCGGTGTACATCGCCATGTGATGCTGATGCGTCTGCTGTATGTCTTGCAGCATAGTATACATGCCCTGCGTAGAATAGACATCCTCGCTTGGTTGCGAGGGCAGTGGTGGCGGAGGCTGTGATGATGAAGATGCACCTAGATGCATCTGAGGACGCTTCCGTGGTGCCACTCATGCCCGAAGAGGGGTGTAGGCCTCCTCTTCCTCATCAGCCTCATTATCATTGTTGTTGCCATCGTCGTTGCCGCCGTCTTCATCGGAGTCGGCGATGGCTATGATAGGCCATCGGAAGTGTTGCACCCCTTCGATGTTGAAGCCGGATCGGGAAGCGAGCATTCCTGGTAAGCATGGTTGACGTGGCAGTGTGCATACGCCAAACCATCTCGAAGAAGTAGGAGGTTGGAGTGGTGCAGATGTTGCAAGTTCACCTTGCTTCTGGTGGACAGAGGGGTCAAGGATGAGAAGTTCAGCCCAAGGTAAGAAGTCAACTGTGTTATAAGCCAGCCAAAGTGAATCAACACTTTCTGTGTACTCCTCTTCACTACCAAAACCCTCTGCAAGAAGAAAGCTCCCCAGTTGCATCCTTGGCACTTCAGGAGTTTATACAAGAAAAAGAGATCCGTCTCCTGAAATTTGCTAAGCGCCAGATCACCACGAGCAAACAACGTGGCACTCAGCATCCGGTGGAGTATCCGGACGAATGGATGCTCGAAATCGGCTACCGCAGCATTGTGGTAGCTCACGGACTTGCCCGGCGGCACCGTCACAAGCTCGGTGAAGATCGCATCGTAGTCGGTGCGGTTGTCCGGCCGCCGATAATCATGTTGCGAGTGAAACCAGTTGAAGATCTTGTTGAACTGCCGGAGTGTAAGGGTGTAATCGATGTTGTACAGCCAGAAAGACACCCGGCCCTTGATCCACTCACGGTCGGTGGCTATGACGTCATTGGGTACGACGTAGACGTCCAGCGACGCCATAAACTCAGCCACCAGCTCGTTGTACGTAGGCCACTCGCCAAAGAACGGCTGGCCATCTGCATGAAACTCCAGCTCGTCAGGCCTTCTTCCCGTGTGTCGGGCCTGTCCCTTCAGAACGTAGGCAAGGTTGGCGTCGAAACCCAAGTTGCGGATAGTTTCCCGTTCAACATAACGGGTCAGCTCGATCTTCCTTTTCAAGATCTCCTCGTAGATCCTCTTGATCTCCGTGGATGGATGAATAAGCCGCGGGCATGAAACTGATGCGGGAGGAGGTGGCACGAACTTCGGGATGTCCATCGGATTCGCGCATGAAGACAGTGCACCAACAACATGCACCATGTTGGCGACAGAAGGAGGAATAGAGAAAGAGCTCGGTGAAGATCGGAGAAAAGGATCTCTGCTCGATGCAGAACGTGCTCGGAGTTGCTCATCGTCGGGCTTGGATCGCTTTGGATTACGCTCGCCACAAGTGAAGGAGGATTGCACTGGAGGTGTGACGTCATCTGACGACAATCCTACTCTTATATAGACATGGCCGGTGCTGCTACGTGCCCGTCGATACCATCGACGCGGGTCGATGGTATTGACCTGGGTAGCACGATCCGTCTCGCCGCTAGTATCGACGGTCGTCGATGGCTGGATTGCGGGTCCCAGATCATTGACGTGTCGATACTATCGACGTAGGTCGATAGTATCGACCCGTCCCCCGGATCGAACTCCTTATTGCTGCGATCGCCGTTGATCTCCTCTCATGGATCGGTGATGTGGCGCGTCGATACTATCGACACGAGTCGATAGTATCGACTCTCTTATTAGGGCAAACCCTCGCGAGGCCCGGCCGCCGCCTGCTGTGTGTGAATGTGTCGATACCATCGACACGCCCATCGATGGTATCAACTTTACTGAGACGATTTGTTCTGAAAATCTCCAGAGATATTGATGGTATCGACTGGCATGTCGATACTATCGACTTGGACTCTGAAATCAACCTGTAAGTGTGTCGATACTATCGACGAGTCCGTCGATAGTATCGATGCAGTGCGATTCGTGTAGCCGCCAACCTATACCACGGTCGATACCATCGATGTGAGGGTCGATGGTATCGACTCTACCTCAGACCTACACATTACAGAAATGATCACGGTACCTTTTTTACACTAAAACTAAGTTAAAACAAATCAAACTATGAATGTAGAGGAACTAAACTAAAGTACCAATGGTTGGGTTTCCTTCCAACAAGCGCCCTTATTTAACGTCTTAGGCTAGACGAATTGAAGCACATCATGTATCTGAAAGTGGAATGAGTTTGACCTCATTCACCTTCCTTGTGTAATCTTCACCAAAATATAGCTTCAACCTCTGTCCATTCACCAAAAATGTAGTCTCACCATCGCGCACCATGATTGCGCCATGCGGTTTGACCTCTTCTACCATGAATGGCCCACTCCACCGGGATTTCAGCTTCCCGGGATGCAACTTCATCCTTGAATTGAACAACAACACCCGATCTCCCTTCTTGAAGGTGCACATCTGAATGTGACGATCGTGGATCAACTTAGTGTGCTCCTTGTATATCCGAGAGTTCTCATATGCAGTCATTCACAGCTCATCTAATTCATTTAATTCAAGCAATCTCTTCTTCCCCACCTCATCATAACTCAAGTTGAGCTTTCTCAATGCCCAGTGTGCTTTGTGCTCTAACTCCACCGGTAAATTATAAGCCCGACCGTATGCCAACCTAAAAGGCATAGTGCCTATAGGTGTTTTGTATGTCGTCATGTATGCCCACAACGCATCCGGCAGTAAAGCACTCCAGTTCTTCCTCGTGGAAGCCACAATATGCTCCAGGATCTTCTTATTTTCACGATTGGAGACCTCCCCCTGTCCTTGAGTTTGCGGGTGATATGGGGTACCAATGTTATTTTTACCCCGTATTTCTTCAACAATGCCGAGAACTTTTGATTCGTAAAGTGCGTACCCCCATCGCTAATGATCATTCGGGGCACTCCAAACTTGCAAAAGATGTTTTCCTTAATGAACTTGCACACTACATTAGAATCATTAGTCCTTGTGGGTATTGCTTCTACCCACTTCGACACATAATCAATAGCTAAAAGGATATATAAATTCGAATTAGAGGACACAAAGGGTCCCATGAAATCTATACCCCATAGGTCAAATACCTCAACCTCTTGGAAAACATTCAGGGGCATCTCTTGTCTCTTTGAAATTTTACCTGCTCTTTGGCAGGAATCACATTGCCTCATGAACTCATAGGTGTCTCGGAACAAGGTAGTCCAATATAGGCCACTTTCCAGTACTTTGGCAGCCGTACGAGAGCTTGCATGGTGTCCGCCCGTAGGTAGAGTGTGGCAATGACGAAGAACACTCTCGTATTCCACCTCAGGTACACACCTGCGTAGGACACCATCCCTGCATTGCTTCAAAAGAATGGGGTCATCCCAAAAATAATATCTTAGAGAATGGAAAAATTTCTTCTTCTCTTGATATGTCCAATCATCTGGGATGATCCTACAAGCAAGATAATTTACGATATATGAAAACAACGGATCTTTAGAATTGACTTTCAACAGTTGTTCATCTGGAAATGTCTCGGTTATGGGTATGTGTAAATCTTTTTCATCTACCCTCTCTAACCTAGACAAATGATCTGCTACAACATTTTCGATCCCCGCCTTGTCTTTAATTTCGATATCAATTTCTTGTAGGAGCAAGATCCACCTAATCAATCTAGGTTTGGCATCTTTTTTCTCCATCAAATATTTAATAGCGGCGTGATCAGTCCAAACAACTACTTTCGATCCAACTAAATATTGCCTAAATTTTTCAAAAGCGAAAACAACGGCAAGCAATTCTTTTTCAGTAGTTGTGTAATTTAGTTGGGCATCATTCAAAGTTTTAGAGGCATAAAATATCACAGCGGGTTTATTGTCCACCCGCTGTCCCAACACAGCTCCTACAGCAAAATCTGAAGCGTCACACATGAGTTCAAATGGCTTAGTCCAATCCGGTGTTTGAACAACTGGTGCGGAAATCAATTTCTCCTTCAGCACGTTGAACGCGTGTAAATATTTGTCATTGAAATAAAAAACGGCATCTTTCTCAAGAATCTCGGATAGAGGTTTGGCGATTTTAGAAATATCTTTTATGAACCGACGATAAAATCTGGCATGTCCTAAGAAGCTTCTTACCCCTTTTATCGAATTTGGTGGGGGCAATTTAGAAATTACTTCAATTTTAACCAGATCTACCTCCAAACCTTTGCTAGACACTTTATGTCCTAGCACTATCCCTTCACTCACCATCATATGACATTTCTCCCAGTTGAGGACCAAATGTGTGTCCTCACATCTCTGTAACACCTTATCCAAATTATAAAGGCATTCATCAAAAGAAGAACCATAAACCGAAAAGTCATCCATAAAGACCTCTCAACAGCGTTCTACCATATCAGAAAAAATGGCGAGCATACAATGCTGAAAAGTCACTGGTGCATTGCATAATCCAAAGGGCATGCGGCGATACGCGAAAGTTCCATAGGGACAAGTGAAAGTAGATTTCTCTTAGTCCTTAGGATCAACTGAAATCTGATTGTATCCCAAATACCCATCCAGAAAACAGAAATGAGATCGACCGGCTAAGCGCTCTAGAATTTGATCAATAAATGGGAGAGGAAAGTGATCCTTTAGCGTAGCGGCATTAAGTCGTTGGTAATCAATACACACTCGCCGCCCGGTTACCAAGCGGGTGGTGACAGGTTCATTTAAAATATTTTGAGTGACAGTTATTCCCCCCTTTTTAGGGACTACCTACGTGGGACTCACCCATGTCGAGTCTGAAATCGCATATATGATACCTGCGGAGAGAAGCTTAATCACCTCTTTCTTCACCACCTCCATCATGCTCAGATTCAGTCGACGTTGTGGTTGGATCACCGGCTTGGCTCCCTCCTCGAGCTGAATCTTATGCTGACACAAAGTAGGGGAAATCCCCTTGATATCTGCAACAGACCACCCAAATGCTCCCCGATGGTTCTTCACCACTATCAACTATTTGTCTTCTTCTTCCACACTCAGATATGCAGAAATGATCACAGGTAACTTTTCTTCCTCGGCCAGAAAGGAGTATTTGAGATGCGGTGGCAGTGGCTTTAATTCTAACTCTGGGGGTTGATCAAGGATGATTGAAGCGGAGGGGGAAGTTCACCTAAATCTTCATAATACCTCGCATAGAAGCATGGAAGCATTTGAAGCATTTTGGCACACTCCTTGAGTGATTTTCTTTTCATCCAATCATGAGTGATATTGACTAAACAAGCCTCCAGTGGTAATTCCGGATATGCATCAAAAACTGAACTTGCTATGGCATCATCCTCCGTAGAGGGAGGAATGTCCTCATCCTCATCATTCGGGAACCTGACAACCTTGCAAAGGGATACTACTTTGGTCTGCTCCATGACGTCTACAGCCAAAGTCCCTTTATCCACCTTGGTCATTACATGAGCCATATCTAGAAATGGCTTTCCTAGACAAAGTGAGATGGTATTATCAAAATGTTTTACCATATGGCATTGCTCCTTGGATTTAGGTGAAGTGGCGTTGGAAGGCATGACCATCTCAAATCGGTCATCGGCTATACCCAAGGTCAACCGACCTCTCCCCATCTCGAGTATCATGTCGGCTGTATCTTGGAATGGTCTTCCGAGTAATAGCTCATTGCCTTGTTCATCTTGCATCTCCATGATGACAAAATCTGCAGGAAATACAAATCTATCCACTTTCATAAGCACATCTTCACAAATCCCATATGGTTTCACCACAGAGTTATCCGCCAATTGAATTGTCATGTTGCTTTTCCGTGACTCCTTTAATCCCAACTTCTTGAATGTAGAAAGGGGCATTAGATTGATGCTTGCTCCCGAGTCACATAATGCCTCACCAAATTTGACTTTCCCGATATAGCATGAAATGTTGAAACAACCCGGATCTTACCTCTTTGGTGGCAATGTGCCCATGATAAAGGCACTCACCTGCTCCTTAAGCACTACTACTTCAGTGTCCGGAATTTTTCTTTTCTTGGTGATGATATCCTTCAGAAATTTCCCGTAAGAAGGGATTTTCTCAATAGCTTCCAATAGAGGGATGTTGACTGACAGCTTTCTAAAACTGTCTAAGAACTTTTTGAATTGGGCGTCTACCTTCCTTGCCTTAGCACTGTTCGGATAAGGGACCGGGACATCCTGTTCCCTTTGATGTGATGGCACATAGGGTATCCTTTTCTGAGGATCCTCCACCTCAGCTATCGGGTCTTCAGTAGCATCCACTGCTATGTCATCAACTGGTTCTGTGACCGGTACGGGCAGCTCCTCAGTGGCCTCACCTACCATTTCAGCTTGGGGTTTGCTTGCTTCATCGGCCCTGGGATTTAACAATTTCTTGCCACTTCTTAACGATTTCCCGGGAATCCTGGATGTGCCGACTTCTTCAAACTGGCTATCTCTGCATCCATCTGTGCCATAGATGTCTCTATTGTTCTCATTTGAGCCCCATGGCTCTGCAGTGTCTGTCCAAATTGGTTCATGAACTCCCCTTGTTGCTTTATTTGCTGGCCGAAAGTAGCTATGAGTTCTTGATTTTGCTTTATGACTTGATTGAGCAGCTCTGTGCTCTTATCCTCCACTACTGGCTGGGGTTTTGCATCCGGATCCTGCAAGAAGTATTTGGATCCTTCCAAGAGAACTTCTTGTCTTTCCTCCATGAATAGTCATTATTCCTATAGCCTTGCTGCTTCCTCATGAATTTCACTTGAGTCTCATCCTCGGACTCAATATCCTCCTTTGCAAGCAGTTTCTTTGCGAGAAGATCCATCTTCTCATTCATCTCCTTGATTGCTTTAGATTCATCTACTACTCGAACCTGCTCCACGGCGCCTCGTTCTCCCCATGATTGTTTCTTGGCCATGTTCTTTAAGATTTCCCAACATCTAGTGTCCGTGTTATTCAAGAAGAATCCAGAATCGGCTGAATCAAGGTTGCTTCTATCATGCTCGGAGAGAGAAAAATAGAAGATCTTGACCTGTGTCTCCTTATCAAGCCCGTGATGCGGGCATCGCCTGAGCATGATCTAAAACCTTTCCCAGGTCTCAGAATAAGTCTCTCCTGCTTGTTGGGTGAAGTTGTGGATCTTTCTGATCATGTCATTAGTCTTCTCGGGTGGAAAGAACCTCTCGAAGAAAACCTCCACCATGTGGTCCCAAGACTCCACGTATTCATCATCCAAGTTGTGTAGCCATTCACGTGCATTTCCCGCTAGAGAACTTGGGAAGAGCTTCAAGTAGAGCACATCTTGTGGAAATCTGTCGATTTTTATCATATCACAATTCTCTACGAATTGACTTATGTGCGCAACGGGGTCTTCATTTTTGAGCCCATGGAAAGCATTCGACTTCACCAAGTTGATTAAAGCCGGATCAATCTTGTATGTCGGAATATTCACTGCTTGCTTCTTGATCGGTCCCTTGGAAGCAGATGAGGAAGAAGCCTTGATCTTCTCCCATATTGTTTGTGGCTCATCCATCTCTTCTTGTTCAGGTTCAGAAATTATATCCTCCAGATGGTCTTGATTATAATCGTCCTCGTCTTCCGATCCCGACAGCGGAACCTCTGGTGCTTGCCTCGTGTAGTCTGTACTACGTGTCTGCACCATGCACAGTACCTGCAAATAGAAAAATTAAATTTAGTACAGTGCTTAACGATTTCAAATATTTAGAAAATAGATGAATTTTTGAAATTATATATAAATAAAAAAAATGTGGCCTAGAGTGGCCTCTTGTAGCACTCGTAGTGCCGACAATTCGTCGTATCCCCGGCAATGGCGTCAAAAACTTGATGCAATTTTACCGTGCGTAGAAATGCAAGTGAATGCATCGAAGTAATGCAGGCCTTTGTGAGGCCCGAGTCGAACTCAGGGATACGTGAAATTGTCGGAGACTCTTACTAACTACTTGCGATCAGCTAATCCGATTAAAAAGTTGAGAGTTGTTGTTAAAATTAAAAGAAAATAAAAATGAAAGAAAACAAAGCAAACGATTAAATGTTTGGTTTAATCAATTCAAAAGGAGATCTTTAGGATTGCAGTTTCACCGCGGGTTTTCATTGTATTAAATTCTATTCGGTC
Source organism: Alisma plantago-aquatica (assembly GCA_963693085.1). Lineage (NCBI taxonomy): Eukaryota > Viridiplantae > Streptophyta > Magnoliopsida > Alismatales > Alismataceae > Alisma > Alisma plantago-aquatica. Next base: position 1,427,110,870 of record OY856410.1, on the reverse strand, counting down.
ATCCAAACTTATCTCTCTATCTGGGTAGTGGCCTGAAATCAGAATTACCCATTGTCGTGATACAATTCACTACCTATGTTTAGGTCAGTTCCACTGTCGTAGTAACCTATACCCTAAACTAGGTGCATTAAAAACGATCTCTCGGTATCCAACATTAACCTTACACCACCTTGTTCAAGGGATTTGTCAATTAATGTAAATTACGTCTCTTTTCAACAATTAATTCTTCTTTCAAAGTAATTAAGGGTATTAGATTATTATTATGGTGATCAAGCATAACAATATATTGAAGAAAATGAAATTATACCACAGATTCAAGAGATAAGATATGAATTACTATGATAAAATTGTCATACAATGAATTCCCGGGCTACTCCCGGTCCTAAAGACAAAGGGTATTAGCCCCGCATGTTTATCTCAGAATACAACGTGGGGAAGAAAAAGGGCAACATGGAGAAAAACGTGATTGAGTGGTAAAACCCCTGAACGGAGAAGATCCAAGCGATCATTGGCGTGGAATATGCGTTCTCCCGCCTTTCGGTGGTGGAAATCATCTTCTTCAGCGTCCGGGTCGGCTAGGGTGTGCTCTCGTGCTCCGTTCTTCTCTCCTCGCTCTCCGGGATGTATGCAGCGGCTAATGACGTGATCCCCTCCACTGGGGCGCCATCATTAGGTATATTTCCCGAATTAGGTCGTCAACTAATCACAGTCGTTCGATTAAGATCAATCTGAAACAAACTCATATCTGACGGCGTCGATACCATCGACGCGAGTCGATACCATCGACGCGAGTCGATAGTGTCGACGTTGCACTGTATCGGCTGGTCTTCTTTTCTTTTCTTTATCGCGACTGATGCTAGCTCGATACCATCGATGCAGGTCGATGGTATCGACTCCTTAGGCGTTGCTTTTTTCCTTTTACCGTCGTTGTAGCTCCACTTGTCGATGGTATAAACATTCGTCGATAGTATCGACTGTCTTCTCGCAAGCAACCTGAAGGTATCTCGATACCATCGACTCTCCTGTCGATAGTATCGACTCTGTGATGCTCCTTGCGGCTAGCAACCTGAGGCCTGGTCGATGGTATCGACCACCGTCGATGGTATCGATGGCAGCAGATACTCATTTTTCCTGAAATTAACACACGAAACCACATAAGTTCACACAAAATATATTCTTTTGATAATTAATACTCAAAATGCTTAAATAAAGGGAATTTGACATAAAGAAGTAGCATATACCAAAATGAATGAATTATGCAACATTAACCATGAAAATGACTAATAAATGCATAAAACACATATCAAACAAGTCTATAAATGCGACTAAAAATCATCGCATCAGTCACCTAGATTCATTTTGGATTTTCTTATTCCTTTTCACCCTAATTAGGATTCAAATGGGTAGGGTTACTCTATCTCCCACACTACTCCCATTTCCCATGGTTAGGTTTTTCGGTTAGGGTTAGGGAATACACAACCTACACCCTGCATTTAGGGTTTAATGATTTCCTTAACCCAATATGGGTTTTCTTAAACCAACCCTAGATCCATATAGGGTTTACCCTTGCAAGGAAAAAACCCATAAAACATCTTTCTTTATTCTAGCATTATGTCTATGTCACATGTGCATTGATTGGTGAGAGGATGCCTTAATCCTACTTCTTCTCAAAAACCCTAACTTGAGATGAGGATAGAAGTATCTTTTAGGGTTTATTATGCAACAAGATGGGAAGTGGATCAAATTAGATGAGAAAACCTAGAGGAAACATTACTTCAGGAAAAGCCTAGGTTCTGGCAAGGCAGTAAGAAAATCCTCGTACACCAACTTAACGGTGTGAAGGAAAAATATTTTCAACCACCAAAACCATGATCCATTCTAGACACCATTTCCATCAGGTCATGCCTTAATAATTTTTCTTAGATTTCTACGGATTGCTTGAAATTATAAACTATTAAATATTATTGAAAAATATGGGGCTTGATACCAAATGTAATGACCTCATTTTTCAGCATCCCCCAATTAATGAAAGACCCAAAATGTTGAGAATCGTTATCTAATATTCCCAAGGATCCAATTTTTTTTTTACCAAAAACAAATAATAGCAAATAATTTCCATTAATTCATATATTGTTTACAAGATGCTCTACTGAGGAGTTACATGAATTTCGATCATTAGATTTGTACCTAGGAGAAGAAGTATCTATCAATCATCCTTTACTTGGCTTAAATTGTTTAGGTAATTGCATCTGGTTTATCATGCCTTGATATCTTTTTATCTTGAGTTTAGCTGAAACAACATGAAACAAAAGCATGGATCACTAGATCTCTATATTGTGTAAGTGTGTGCATGTAAAAGTGTGCAAGTACATAACAACATATAATCAATCAATTACTTGCAAATAAGAACTGGCATTTCCTTTGCATATTCTAACTCATACTAGATATGTTATCTTGAGTGTCACCACTGTCCCTCCAAGGCTCTTGTGTATCACCCCTTGATACATGTCATCCTAGGGTTCAGAATATGACATTTTTATTTATGTGATACTCATAGTGGCATTATAATTGAATATAATGTAAATAAACAACCAATAGTTTATTTCAACAATCTTCAAGAAATGCTCAACAAACATCAACAATCAATATTATGAGTAGTCATAATTGTAACTACCTACCTCAATGGTGAGACATGAAGATTATGTTGTCATACATTACGCATATCATCCAATCAAGCAAGCATAGAGGAATCCAACAATTTAGTCTGCATGTCTATAAATCCAAAAGTGTCACCATCATATTATTCAAATTAAACCCTATTCAGATCCTAATCTAGGATATAAGGTTGTCTCCGGTTTGGACAAGGAATAAGGATACAGGCCCTATTTTCAACACATATTAAACATTAGGCGAAACCCTTAATTATCATATATATCGTATCCTTTCATCATGAACACTTAAATCAGATTAAGTTCATTCATATTATCACAAGCTATGTTCTTTAGTTCTAAGACCCGATCTCTACACATGTATGATGATCCACTTTAGAAACCTTATTTTATTCATTATTATGATCATGATCCTCTTATATTATTATTTTATCTAGAAATAATAGATTAAAATGTGAATTAAAAACACTTAATGTATTCAACATGTTAATACACAAAACTAGGGTATTCATGTACTAATCACTTACTAAACATATATCCATGGCACTTTCAGAACTATGATGACAATTAGAATTTGATTCCACTTTAATGATATTTATCTATTTTTCCTGATCAAAATGATATATAATATAATTATATTCTGAGTTACCAATAATTATGTATAATTATTTCATGATCAACCTTTTTAGACCAATGATACGTTGACACATATGTGTGTGTATATATATATAGTTTGTTTTTAATGCCCGCGCGGGTAGATTAGTGGAGCTACCCATTTCAGAAAATGCAGTGGCACAGTTAGTAAATACTGGAAAAAAGCAAGGACATGCTAGTACATTAAAGAAGAAAATAACAGAGCAACCTCTACCCAGAAACCCCATTTCAACCTTCTTCCCGCTCCAGAACTCCTAAGTTCGTCAACCTTTCTCTCCATTTCCGACCCCCAACTATCGAATTCTTTGGTGCGTGGTCTGCATTCCCCTACATTTGGGCAATTTAGTCTACATTTGCGATGTTGTGTCTACCATTCTTCTCCACTATAGCGTTTTCCACTATTTCTACCATTGCTGCTTTAGCCAGTCTCTACCGCTGAGATCAAAATGGGGAGAACAAAGGTAAAAGCAAGGAAGGCGCCAAGTAAGGGAAGCGGAAAAGTAACAGAAAGTGAAGATTTAGTAAGAAAGCACTATGATGTTGTGGAAAACATGGTAGAAGTGGTATTTGCAGACAATAGTGCAAGGAGATGAAACGGAGAAGAGTGTTGAAGAGCACAATGAACATGCTATGACGAGAAAAGCAAAGAAAAGTAAGAAGAAGAAAGACAATAATAAGAAGACTAACACTCTCTAGAAGCATGCTGGAGATGATGATGCATCAGGGGAGAAAGTTGTGGATGACGTTACTGAGAAACGGTTGGTTGTAGTGTGTGAAGAGAATGAAGAGCCAGAAATAGAAGAGGCTGAAGGAGAAATATTTACAGTGAAAGAGAAAAGTTATGGAGAAGAAGTGGTTACTGAAGGTCTGAATGAAGAAACATGAGTTGAAGAGGAAGTGGTTGTTGAAGGTTAGAATGAAGAACTTGAACTTGATGAAGCAGAAGATCACAAAGGAAAGAAGAGGCAGACTTTGGAACAGAAAACCAAACAAAAAGGCAAAGCAAAGATTGCAGGAGAAGGTAATATTGTTTATTTTTATACTTGTATACAAATGTGTAACTTGTTGGACTAAAGAGTAACAGTGCTAACAATAGAGTAAATTGTAGCAACCTAAGAGTATTTATGAGTATATAAAAAGTAACTAAATCAACTACGAAGTAACTTGGTTAACAGAAAACATATCTATATAAAGTGGAAAGTAACTTTGAAAACAAAAAAATCTCTCATACAATAGAAGAGTATCAACCACAATATGAAGGTAATTTGGCTAACAAAAAAGTAACATTATGAAAATATATAGTTGCTCTATATATTAATAGGTGGAAAATGCTAACAAAAAAGTATTTGTATGGAATTAAGAGTAACAATGTCAAAAAAAATATGCATATGTGCTGAAAGTAATATTGTGGACTGCCAAAAAGATAATTATGCTCTACTCAATATATTTATGTACATTTATGTTAGCATAACCACTCTAATACTCCACACATTCACATTATCTACAAATGATAACTAAAAAGTAAATTTACTGAATACAATGTACCTCTAAAAAATGAATAGTAACTCTGAAAGTAAAAAAGTAACTATGTGAAAACAAGAGTAATTGTGATACATAGAAAGTAACATGTTGAACTGAAAAAGTAACACTAAAATCTAGAAAGTAACTAGACAAATTAACACAAACGTTTTGATATAGTTTCAGGTACAGGAAAGCTTTTCCATAGATGCTACATAAAAAGTTACAACAACATACAAAGCAGCATGCTGTTTAGCACAAATTAAATGAGGATGATGAAGTCAACCTCATTTGCAAATCTAATAGCCATGCCTCATCTTACTGTAGATGTAACTCTTTTAGAAGATATTATAGAGAGATATGTTGAAGATGACAAATTCATGTTAGCACTAGGTTTAGATGCAAGGATGACTGTAGACGATGTAGGGGTGATACTAGGTTTGCCTAGTAAAGGTATGGATATAGTTCCACAAAAGCAATCACAAATTGTAAAAAAAAATGGGAGGATTTTGCTAATGCAACAAAAGGACAAGATAATGTTTGTCAAAGTAGTTAGAAAATAAGAGAGAAGGATGTGTTAAGCAAGGAAAACTTGGGTAAACTTTGGTACGAATTTGCAAAGAACGACTCCGAAGAAAACTACCAAAATATGTGTCATGCATGGATGTTGCACTTGTTAGCAACATTCCTTTTACCGGACACCAGCTATTGTGCCCCCATTTACCTTCTACACTATTTGGATGATGTAACTGCTATAGGGTAGTTAAACTGGGGAAAGTTAGTCCACTACAGCATATTTAGGAGAATGAAAGTTTTAAGTGAGAAAATAAGGATGAGGGGAAGAGGGGAAACTAGAAAAAGCACACTCTACACAAATGGATGTGTAATGTGCTTGTGTGTAAGTGACACATTGCATAGTTTCTTTAGTTACATTAAATAACCATATATTAACATTTAAAACTCTAATTTATACTTTTCTTGTCAACACAAGTCTGGGCTTATGAGTTAACAGGGATAGCACAACCTACATTCCTTGAGGCAAAACCACAGATAAAAAGATGGGCAACACCTGTTAAGAGGGTGAAGGATTTTGAAAGTTTGGACAATGAAAATGTACGAATCAGTGTGGTTAAAGTGAAAATAAATATACAAATTAATATAAGAGCTTTATGATAAATTGATAAATTTTGTGCACAAGTTTATGCAGTTTTGAAGAAGGAAAACAATGATGATTGGGAAGTTTCAAAGGCAGTGAAAGATTTTCCTTATTATCGCACAAAAAGTAAATCTAGGATCAAGGCAGTTAGTAAAAAGTTACTTACATCAACTAACACAAGTAGAGAAGTCTCAGAAAGGTTGGAGAATAGAGTATTGATTCTTGAGGATGACCTGAGACTGTAGAAGGAAACATGCAATAGAATTACCCTAGAAGCTTTTACTGTTTTAAGAGAAGAAAATGATTAGTTGAATAAAAGACTAGAGGAAGTTGAAGCTAAAAATAGATTGCTAAGGAGGAAAGATGACAATGACAAACATGTACAATATGTAGCTACACCAACTCCCAATTTCATTCAAAATGAAAGTTGGGATTCAGATGATTTAAGTGTAATTAGATAGAGGACGCAGGATCTGAGGAAAAGTTTGTTGGAAATGGACCAACATGGACCTATAGAAGAAACACCAAGATTGAACAAACTTCGACTAAGAAGAAATGTAGTGGAGAAAAGCCATAAGAAAGATTCAGAGAAAGTGCAAGATGATAACAAAGACAAAGAAGTAGAATCCCAAATGACAAAAATGTCCCACAAGATTCAAAGAAAGTAGAAGAAGATCGAGTTGAAGAAACCAAAGAACCAGCACAAGATGAAATGGAAAAAGATCCATCGGAAGAAGATCCAGCTGAAGAAAAAGACCCAGAAGAAAAAGAAGAACTAGTAGATAAAAAAGAGCCAGCATAAGATGTAATGGAAAACATAATGATGGATATAGACATTGAAGCTGGAGTGAATGAAAAGGAGATAAATTCTGGTGAAGTTGAGAAGAGAACAACTAAAATGTTGAGAAAGAGGAAGAGGAAGATGCAGATGGGTATTGGGAGCATAGAGGAAAATAACAAGATAAGAAGACATGCACAAGTAAAATTTGTTTTGTAACGGTGCTCGTTCCATCAATGAAGCAATTGTCTGAGATAAAAAGTAAAATATGTCATTTGTAAAGTAATTATGTTAATAGAAAAAGTAATTATGATAATGACAGAGTAATATTATGGAATGCAAAGTAATATTATGGACTAAATAGTATAGTAACTGAATGAATATATGTCTTTTACATAGACTACTAACCAAATTTACACTTCAAAAACAACAAAAGAATTTGACATTCATAGGATTCGAGCACTTCAAAACAAAGGAAATGAAAGAGGATGTCCAAGAATTTATTGCGAACATCGATGAAGTGTAAGTATATACTTTTTAAAGTTCGATGAGTCACATGCTTATTATAAATTAGTTGATCAATCCATAAATTTCTATCTCACATCTTCAGTATGAATTCTTTTGAAAAAAATTAAACATGCACAGTTCAAGAAGAGAATGGATTTGGAAAGGAAACATGGTGCACGGGAAAGGACTTATCAGTGTTGCTGTTTAAAGATAAGATGATGCAGTTGCCTGTAAGAAATGGAATAGTAAGCATGTAACATACCAAATCTTGGAAATTTTGTCTTTTGAACATCTTTCCCATCTATTTCTTTCATTTCTATCCTCTTTGGCCTTTTTGTTAAATTTGGGGAGAATATAATGGCCTAATGAGCATTTGTTCACCTTTTCTCTCAATATTTGGGTTTATGCACAAATACCTCAGTGAAGGCTTAGTAATGGGTCTAATATGCAAAATATCCACTAGAATGATAAAAATAATAAAGAAATTCGTGTTAGAACTTTCTAGTATATTTTAGAATATGTAAAAGGAGATAATTATCGAAATATGCATAAAGGAAATGATAAATGTGGTAATTGGAAATAATATGGAATATAATGGATAAAAGGAGATAATGAGGAATATATTGTCCCAAAAATCATAAGTCAAACCCCATGAAGATAATTTGGATTTCAATCTCATTTTCTTGACTTTAAAGATACTTAATGGCCAAGTATCATGTAATTTGGAAGATAAATGCATATATTAAAGTCTTTATTAAAAGAAAATAGGAGATAAGCCAATAAGGTGAAATAAAATATCTAACATCCTCAAATTGGAAAAATTACTCCAAATTCGTAATCTATATATCCAAATGAGTCTATGTGTGAATTTGTATTTAATTTGGCCAATGTTTAATATTTTATTTTATTCAGGAGAGAGAAAATGACTTAAAGACCATAAATATTAAATATATGTTGAAAAAAAATAATAAATGCCAAAATCATGTTCCCCACATTTATTATTGCTTATAGGCCAAGTTTTACATTTTTAGAAAGTTTCTAGATGCCTCTAATAAATTAAAAGGTTAAATAACTGATAAATTTAAATGAATTAAAGAAAATTATAAACATCTTCAAAAAAATCCAATAATTCCAAATTCGTGTTCTACATGTTAAAATATATCTTTGTATGAATTTTGACTCAATTTGGAAAATATTTGTTGAGAAGATAAATTTAGGAGAGAGAAAGTGTGTCACATATTAAAATCATTAATTAAAATAATAAACAACACCAAAAAATAGAAATAATGATAAATTAGTATCCAAAATACTTAATATGATTTATGGGTAAAGTTTTATTTTTTTTGGAGAATCAAATTGTCATAAATGACAGAGGAAAGAGAAAATAGTAATTGACTTAATTAACTAATCTAACTTTATCAAAAGTCAAATATAATTTTATATTTGAATTCCTTTCCCCAAAATCAGTAAACCTACCGAATTTGAGTTTATTTAAACTTTATTTGCACCTTTAAATAATTATGAAAAGATTTATGTATTAAATGCACCAAAAGACTAAAGATTAAAAGTTGTATTAAATGATCATATTTCATCTTCTACCTTGGACACGCATGAACAGTAAATCCGTAATTTTTGCTATTTTTTATTGGCATTATCTCTCTCGTTACTCAACCAAATCGTGAGTTTTTTAGTTCATTGGACTCCTCGCAAGATTCCGCACAGGTTTATCCCAAGGTTTTTATGTTTTGACGAAAATTCGAGAAACCCCTTAAGCAAGCCGGCGGCCTCTCTCACCTCACCTAGCTAAACCCTAGCCTAGGATTCCTTGCCTATAAATACCTATACCCCTAGGTCCGCCGTCATCTTAGAAACTCAACCATACTTTTGATTTCGCGTTTCGTGGATGATTGGGCCTTCATCTAGCCGCCGAAACCACAAGACTTGCGGTGCTTCTTGCTCCCTGCTTCCTCGGCCATCGTCTCAATAAAAGGTATCCTCAGATTCTTGTTGTTCCAAGCTTCGATTTGCATGCTTAAACGTGAGTTTTGGTTGAGTATTCCTCATTTTTCCAAATTGGCAAGTAAGCAGCAGAAGCTGCTCGCCGGTCATGGTGTCTAGTGCGTTCAAGAAGAAGGCCTGCACGCTTTTATAGTTTTGTCCTTCATCTTCTCTTCGTGTACTCCTGTTCGAGTAGGGCATTTAGGAATTTTGCTCCTTTGGTTTGCCTTTGACCGACACTGACTGCTACCCACATGACAGCAGTGATGGGCCAGGTCACAGAGACATGGGCCCGCCCTCTACTCTCTCTCTCTCTTCTCTTTCTCGTTTCTCGAATTTTTTATTTTAAGATTTGGTTGATACGAAATAAATCATAGAAAATGATTCAAGTGGTCAAAAATTAAAAATAAATAGTTTTTTGAAATAAGGAGAATGAGATCTATCCATTAAAAGTATTTGCGAAGTTTGATTCTGATGTTTAAAAAAAAGTATTTTTCGAGCGATTTAAATTACTTGAAAATCATGAAAAATACCCAAAAAGTCAATATCTCCAAAATATATGAAGTTATATGTTATTTTGAATAGAAGTATGTAACTAGGACATTAGTGAGGTTTTCATAATCAAATTTGATCGTTTATGGAAAATTCGATGGTTTTGAGATTTTAAGCCTTTAATGAATATACATATATCTAATACATAAATATGATGATCATATTAGGGAAAGTGGATCTAATCTCATGTAAAAGTTATGAAAAGTGGTTCTAGGATTCTAAAGAATATGGTATGTGCTTAATACACGTCAGTTGGGAATTATTTGTTCCTTAACCTATGCTTTCCATAATGAGGCTTATTTGCACCTTGTATTCTTTTCTTTTAAATCTATTGTTATACTTGCCTCATAATCATTTTGGAATATTGTTCTTGGTTCTTGGTACCCCTTTGCCATGTTATATTTGGATGATGATTTTACTTGTCATTGTTTCTAGCATGTTGGTTTTATTAGACTAATTAACTAGTGTAGTGGTACTTGTATGTACAACCACCCATAGTTGGGGAATGTGTTATTTCTCCCCTGGGGAACGTGTTACTCTCCCTCGTACACAAAATTTGTGTAGGTGATTGGGAATGTCTTATTCTACCCTCACCCTTTGGTTGAAGGTCCAGTAGGTGCCTCAACCCTACTTAGTTAAGGTAGTCAATATTAATCATACATGCAATCCTTTTTATGATATGTTGTTTATGGCAAGCATCTATTGAAAGCTTCTTATATATACATACGGCCTCATTCTCTTGATTGTCTTCATCTTATAATGAACCCTAGCATGTTTTACATGTTTTTCTCATCTTGTTACATTAGAATAGCTTTGTGACACATACGTTTCTTTTCACTTTCCCTCTTGCTGGGTGACTTCCCAACCACCTAGACGATGAGCAAGGTGATGAATAGGACTTAAAGATCTTGGTTTTGGCATGGACTTAGTCGATGGATTTGTTGTTGTGGAGACAAAAGTGGACTAGTCTAGATTTCCCTCTATCTATATCCTAGTTGTGTATGATGATGTAACCCTAAAAGGGACATTATGATGTATTTTGTACAATCTTTTACGAAATTGAATATAATCATAATTTTTTTTTTATTTTGCTGCTTTCCAATGTGTTTTGTTTACCAAATTTAGTAGAGAGGTGATGTCACACACTTTACAAAGCATTTATCATGAAATTATGGATGGCTAATTGATGCTTGTTTATTTTCAGATAATGGATTGCTTTGTACAAATGTTGAAAGAAACAACAAGCAAAAAGAGGAAGAAGGGACTGCTTTCATGGCATTGCTTGAGCACTTATGCTCCGGTAAGACAAACAAACTATCACAGTAGATTACATTTATTACAACAAAACCACTAAAGTTTACAACAAAGTAATTCAAAATATTGTTTTTACAGCAAAAGCTAGACATGATGGTGAATGAGATAACACTAAAAGAGATCGATATGTTGTCACCACTCTTTAATGTACCTGACAAGGAATTTATGACAATATACTCCCTATTTATAATACTTAACAACGAAAATCACTGGAACTTACTTGAAGAAAGTTTTAGAGATGGGGTGCACAGGTCTTATAATTCAATGTCAGGAAGTTCAAAATCTAAGAAAGAAGTGAATAGATGGGTAAGGAAAAAAAATGAAACACTATTAGTAAATAGTTGAATGAAATAGTGTAGGTTACATTATACTTATGAATGTTTTGTTGTGCATGCAGGTGGGGTTCGTTCATGAATTCTTCAGGGGGTTGCATGAGCGTGGAAGTCAACTGTATCAATGGGCAATAACCTGAGTGCCCCCAGCAAGAAGGTGATGATGTTGACTGTGGAGTCTATGTTATGAAGTATCTAGAATGCTTAGTGAATGGAAAGGAAATGAACTTCACGAGCAAAGACATCCCTATAATAAGGGCAGAGATCTTTCAAACAATGACGAAGAAGGGGAGACTATAGTCAATTAAAGAACATGCTAGAGATCAAGAAGAGACCAAAGAAGGAGCTGGTGACAAGTAGAATGACGAAAAATCAGAAGATGTTGTGCCAAGTCTGAATGCATGGCTTATGTTAGATTAAAAAGAACTTCTAGATAAACAATGTAGTACAACAATGTGAAGTGTATGTTATAGATTCTTAAGTAAACTCTGCAAATAGTTACAGTACGGGTATGAAGTGTATGTTGGGTGGAACAAAAAAGAAGAACAGTTCTATGTGTATATGGTTATGGTTTGCTACTTTTTGTTTTCCATTTGAACCTATGAGTTTGAGTTTAGTTGAATGTTCTTATAACTTTAGCTAGCTATTGTTCTTTTATTGATAATGACTGTGATCAGCAGGTGCTCATTGCATGTGTGGAGTAACTCCCTTCTGAACTGAAGAGTAAATACATAAAACAAAAGTAACTATGTGAAAAGGAAAGTAACTAGATGAACTAACAAGTAACTATATCGACATGAAAGTAACTCTCTGCATCAAAAAGTAACTATTATACATCATTAAGTAACTTTGATCCAAGAAAAGTAAAGTAGGGTTACACAGTGTAATAGAAAGTGATTCTTTCCCTTTTCAGAAAGGTCGTGATCAATTATAATGATCCCATTATATATCTTAGGTATGTCTAGCATGATTAGGATGTTCTAAATGCTCGACATGTTATTGTGACTACTTCTGAATAATAGTATAATATATCAAGATATAAAGTTACAGTTTGAAAAAAGAGTAAATATGACAAAGGAAAAGTAACTCGTCCAACAAAAAAGTAATTGTGCAATGTATAATGTAACTTATTGAACTGGGAAAGTAACACAACAAACCAAAAGGTAACTATGTAAATTACAACATAACTATCAAAAGTACTTGTTAAGTTTTTTTTTGGTGAAATCATCATATCTCAAGGTGATTCTAGCACGGCCGTGGTGGACACCACGGTTGTGGGAGGGGAGATGATGGTGGTCGTGGTACACAGACATGCCCGTTCTTCAGTGCGGCTGTGGTATTATCAAGGATGAAGATAACAAAGATTTGTATTTCTATTTATAAAGTAATTATGTTGACCTTTAAGTAATTATATATACTGTAAACTAACAGGAACAACTAAAAAATAACGGGTGCACACAAAACGTTTCTTTTATACACAAAGAGTAACTCTGAGGTACAAAAAGTAACATTCGAAAATACAATTAAGTTAGTGATTAAGTATAGGAGAATGACCCAAATCTTAAGCAAGGATTAATTTGTATTAAAAAGGAATTCTGAAATATGATATTAATATAATGGAAATAGGAGATTAACTAACAAATACATATATAACATAAAATGGAAAAACATATCATATAGCAAACAAATTTTGGAGAATCTTTATAAAAGATTTAAATTCGATACAATTGCAGCTACATAGAAAAGAGTAAGAATAAAAATAAATTCTAATCAAATGTCAATTAAAATTGTCACACAGTACATCTAATCCATTAGAATTACGTCATATTTTGACATAACTCACACACTAAACAATTGGATAACATTAGAGTAAAACTAGTGAATAAATCAACTTCAGCAACAACAATATCAGCAGTAGCAGCAAATCTGCAACTTCAGCAAACCAAAAGTAGGAAGCCCACAACAAACCACAATAGCAGTAATAGCAAATCTGCAACTTCAAGAAGCCAAAAATAGGAAGCCCACAACAGCCCATAACAGTAGTAACAATAGTACCAAAAGCATTCGAACAGAAGGAGCAGGGAGCACCATTACAGATCAACCAAGAAAAGTAAACTTATCAAGTCAGGAACAACACGGTCCAAAAAACGTATCTCTGTGAATAGAAATGGTAATCATGAGAATAGAAAATTTTGGAATCTTCGTGGAGCTTTGAATCTCCAAATCCAACTAAAAATGGGATTAACAATTCCTTTCAATATGATATTCAACCACACAGTATGAAAATTAACATTGGATTCTTTGCATAGAAGAATACTATCCTTTCCCCCTTTAGGAGCATCCAAATTAGTAAGGAAAAGTAGTAACATTCTTGTGCAATCTATCATTGCAAACCATCCAGCACCACTCATGAATAATCGAGCTGACCATAAAGGTATTGGGATAGCCAGATCAAATACCTCTTAGGAATCCAAGGATCAAGCCATAGGAAAGTGTTGGCTCCATCATCAATCTTGTAATAAATCAGTTGTCCAAACTCATCCAAAAGTCTCAGAAGTTGAGTGAAATACCAAGAATGATGACTAGATGAGGTAATGTTCCAAAACACTTCTTGTTGACACAGAGTAACTCTGAGGTACAAAAAGTAACCTTTGAAAATACAAGTAAGATAGTGATTAACTATAGGAGAATGAGCCTGATCTTAAGCACAGATTAATTTTTACCAAAAAGGAATTTTGAAATATGATACTAACATATCACACAACAAACAAATTTTGGAGAATCTTTATAAAAGATTTAAATTCGATACAATTGAAGCTACATAGAAAAGAGTAATCATAAAACTAAAGTATAATCAAATGTCAATTACAACTGTCACACAATACATCTTGTCCATTAGAATTACATAAGATTTTGACATGACTCACACACTAAAAAATTGGATAACATTAGAGTAAAACTAGTGAATAAATCAACTTCAACAACAACAATATCAGAAGTAGCAGCAAATTCGTAGCTTTAGGAAGCCAACAAAAGGAAGCCCACATCAGCAGTAACATCAGTAGCAAAAGAATTTGAATAGGAGGAGCAGGGAGCACCATTATAGATCAACCAAGAAAAGTAAACATATCATGTCATGAACACCATGGTCCATAAAAAGTATCTTTGTGAATAGAAAAGGTAATCATGAGAATAGAAAAATAACTATGTGGAATGAACAGTAGAAGAAGAAGCTGAATTCAAACACACACCTATTTCTTTAAAGGGTAGTTTCTACTATCATGGTTAATGCCATATTGTAGACAATTCTTACTCTGTCTCATTTTAGACTGAGAAATTTCAACTCCAGATTTAAACCTCACATCAGTCGATCTAGGTCTCCCTTTAGTTTTGCAAATACTAGGGATATGGACCTTGACATCAGAAGAAGAAGCTGTATTAGAAGCAGATACACTAACACCATCATCAGCAAGATCTAACTCTATAAGCTCCTTTCACAAAGCTAATAGTTTTTCATGGCAAAGATCTATAGCGTTGTTCCTACACACTATGTTGACAATTGAATTGCAAGAATAAACAAGATAAAGTGTCCTCCCAGTGGATGGATGCTTAACTGATGCTTTGCCAAAAATCAAAGGGTGTTCTCTATATCCCTTACTCCACCTCTTTAATATGTATGGCTCGGGAAGAGTGCAAGAGTCGCAGCTCTTCAAATAATAGAGAATGTGCCTACACAGAATACCTTTAAATTCCAACATGAAGTAATTACATGAAACCATATCAATAGATGAGTCTTTCTTCAAGATACGAGGAGATCTAAAACCACCAAGATGATACACCTCAAAGACACCTTCTTCAGAAGTTTCCTTTACATTGTACACCATGCTTTGATGAACCTCAGACTGAAAGATCTTAAAAATGGACTTGGCGTATATACCTCTCATTTGCTCCTCTAGAGACCACAATGATGTAAAAGGAAGATTGATGTACTCATCATCAAAATCTTTGAAATTTTCAATCTCCCGTACATGAGAGTAAGTAGTCTCTAAGAAACATACAAGTTAAAACAGAGTATTCCTACTGTTGACATGACTTCTAATTAAAACATTCAAGCTCTCACTTATTTGCATTGTCCCCATGCCAGCAAAGAAGGAATCTTACATAAAACATGGAACCCAATCCCACCGCATAGCATACATATCAGAAAGCCAACTAATAGATAATAGGTCATTCTCTTCAACTACAGAATTCCAACTCTCTTCAAATGTGTCTGTATCATCTATGTTCCATACACAATCATTCAAAGAGCTAATGATCCGATCCTTGTTAGGAATGCCACCAAGCTTAGAGGGAATCTTCTCTAGGATGTGCCAGCTACAAAAATGATGCTTACAATTTGGAAAAACAATAATGATAGCAGCATTCATAGTCGGTTCTTGATCAGTTATAATGGAAACCAGATCTTTGCCAAAACAAAGTAAGTATTGGTTGAAAACCCAAATAAAAGAGTCATACTTCTCATCAACCAGCAGAGTTGAGGCAAACAACATTGTCTTGTGATGGTGATCCACACCACCATCCATTCCAAAAACCATGGAATACTTGTTGGTATGGTAAGTCATATCGAATACGATCGCATCACCAAACAATGCACAGTCATCAACAAAAATTGGGTTAGACCAAAACAAATGTGTCACGCAACCATCAGAAGCATTTTGATAAGAATAAAAGAATTTAGAATCTAAAACCTTCAAGCTTGCAAAATGATCCAAAACCATGTCCCCATCATATTTAGATGACTCCTTCCTCTTGCTATTGAGGTATCCATGAGCTTGTCTACTTGTAAATGTCAAATTTTCATAACCACCAGTCTCAGTTGCTATCAATGCAAGTTGTCTAGAAACAGGTATATTTGCTTGACTCATAGAAGAAAGCATCTCTTTTTGAGTTTGGTCAAGAGATGAATTACACTTCAACTAGTGCAAGTGAGAATCATCGACAAGATCATGATTGTGTTCATCAACAAAAGCAGTAACAACCCATACAGATGAAGACTTATCTAGTGTAAATCAGATCATTGCTTTACAACCACACCTTTTCACAGAACACTTGTGCTTCTTGGATAACTTTTCATGTAAATCACCAACATTGTCGCACATAGGACTCAAAAGACCTTTGGATCTCTTAGAAAAATTAATATCACCTTGCTTATCACATACCAAATCTTTAGCAAGCAAAATATTAGTACCTCATTCATAACAATTATCATCTTTCCTAACATTAAACCCAATCATACCAGCATACCTATAGTAAAAGGATATGCCATCATCTAAACTTCCAAATTGAACTCCAATTCTAGGGACATCAACTGAGGACACAATATCAGCAACAACAGATGAAGAAGAATGAACATTATCATCATCAATGTCAATAATAGCATTATCAGCATCAATATCAAGTCTAGGATCCATTGCAGATTGCAAAAAGTAACTCTATAAACAAAATAGTAACTATATAAATAAAAAAGTGACCAAGACATCACAAAAAGTAAATATAAAAAATAGACATCACAGAAAGTAACTACAACAAAATAGAAAGTATGATTGTGTTTCTACTAAATAGACAGATACATTGAAAATACTAAAAAACTTCATTTAAAGACAGATAACACAAAAAGAAGGAATATAGATGGGATTATACTTACCAGGTAATCAACTGCTCAAAAATGAAGTTGGTATCAGGTTGTCAACAGGGATCCAATATGTATAAAAAGATCAAGAAGACATTGTTTCAACAAATGATTGTTGCAGAGGTTCGATTGCTTAAGAGAGTTCTTCCTCTACTTGTTGGGATGATTATCGCAGGCTACATATGAAATGTAAATGGTAATCCGTCAGGGGCTCTAATAGATTTGTAAGTACCTGCATTATAATTATCAGCAATCAAGAATTATGGAGAGTCTAAAGAAATTTCATATGTGACAAACTTCAACTCAAAACCCGTCAAATTGAGGACCTTCTCAGACGCATCGGTCACCCACACCAATGAAGAACCTGCAAATCTAGAAAGTGATACTCAAATGTAGTAGCCACCCAGAACAAGTAACAACCTACAACTATATAAAGTGGAACTCTAAAAAGGGAGTGGAAGTCCAGAAAGGTTGCAAATGGGGGAGAATTAGAAGTAATCAAACGAAAGGAATCAATGTGGAGAAGAAGAAAGAGGATTCACGGGGCCAACGGTGGGCTGACGACGGAAGACAGGAAAGGAAACGGGATCTGAAATTTAGATTTCACGTTATTTACAAAAATTGCCACCGTGTCAAAGAGACGGGTAGCATATCTACAGTACCTGTGTGGGAAATGAAAAAATAGCCATATATATATATATATATATATATATATATATATGCATAGATTATCTAAGCTTGCAGGTCTGTGTTTGGCCACTAGGGCAGTATCGTGTCAGTGCCTTATCCACATATCAGCTCCTTGGGTGAGGGATTAAAAGACTACAATACCATGTGCAAAGACTTTGACATGTCATGAACTATGAGGTATTACTATAGTTTTACTTGAGAGATTGTCTCTCTTCTCTTCCCAGTTGTGTGGCCTCTGCTGGTTGTCCAGGGAGGGTCAACTGGAGAGATGACTCTCCATCCCAGGATTTGAGATTCCTAGGTGAGGGTATAGGCATCTTCACAAGGACAACTCAAGATTAGCATGACATAGATTGCAAGTAGCAGTGGTCTAATCCCAATGAATGAAGTTGAGAAGTCTAGCTCTAACATAAGTTTGAAGTATTGTAAACAGAGTGAAATATCATTGCTACCTGGTAGATCTAGCACATTGGAAAAGTCCATCAAGTGTTGAGGAACTTCTCATCACTTCTGCAAGGGCCCCGTCCCCTGAGTGTGGGTCCTCAAGATCTAGGTTCTTTGGCCACTAATCACTAATGGAGAAGATGAAGAAACACCTTCAGACACCCTCACACTCCGACGAGGGTTTCTATTCCTACATAGACTCCAAGAAGATCTTCGACCAAGTGATTTGAACAAAAATGTTGGTTGTCACTGGGATATCATCCTAGTTTCCACCGATGAAGATTGAGTAGGTGGTGGTATTTTTGTTGTAACTGGGGGGAAATGGGTGTAGCAACATGCATTTGATGCTACAAGGGTCCTTTTATAGCCTTATAAAGTTGGAGGGGTAAGAGTAGAGGTGGTAACCACATTTCCCTAGAATCCTAATCGAGTAGAGATTTGGGTACTATTAGTATAAGGTGAAATAAAGGATGTGTCAAGGCTCGTTGGATCCGCCTCTTTCTCCTAGATTCGAAGAACTTTATCTCATGGGAAACGAGTAAAGGGGCAAAGAGAAAGGGGTCATGGAAAGTTGCAGCTCAATTACTCTTGTTTCCCCTTTTCTTGCAGGGTAGGGGATGATGGCGCAGCCATCAATTCTCACACCCAACATTCTAGCAAACTGTGACACATCAAGGGTGTGGCTTTTCTTGACAAAGTTGGACTGATTTATTCTACTTCCCAAAAATGCTTTTTGTGTAATTATTATACACATACCCCTCTCCCTTCTTGAATTTCTGTAGGCCACTAGAAATATGTTTTTTCTATGAAACTCTAAAGGAAACTCACCAAATACTTTCCCAACATATTTCTAATTTTTTATTTGTTGGAATAATTTTAATATCTGAAACTTACTCCTTTATCATATCCTTAAATTGATTACCCACACCACATGGAAAGTCATTTTTCTTTCAAATTCTAGGATTTTCTTAATTTTAATATTATCTTCGAATATACCAAAAGTCAGACTGAGATATTCTTGGTAGATATCACAAAACCTTTTGTTACTATTCATGGGTTATATAATCACTCTTTTAATTATATAAAACACCATATATTTTATTTTCTCTTGGAAACCTACATATTGTTATTTATTTCAATTATCAATATTTCAAAAAGCCATTACCTTTTATGTATGTCCATATTTCTTCTATTCCTTTAACTTGTGCCACAAGGACCTATTTGCAAGGTAAATAGTCTCTTGGGCCTCTCTCATGCAATGGGTTGTACCCATGCCACAAGGTGAGTAGCTTTATTTTTGGATTAATTACAATTCAGGAATTATTTTATCAATCCATCTTATATTTATACATTTCAAATTTACCAAAATGTGTGCATATAATAGTGCAATCTCTAGGTATACGGAGGTGAGACCCTCATTGATGATCTCAAGAAGTCCATGGGTGATAAATGGAGTTCAAATGTATAGAGGGAGGGGAATACATGGAGTTGTTAGTGTTAGTTCAGGTTACTCAATCCATAAGGATGCTCTAGAGAAGGTAATATAGGGGTTGGTGCTTGGATAAAAAGGAGACATGTTGAGAAGAGAAATAGGGGAAGGAACGAGGATTGAGGTTGACAAGATACTAAGGATTGTCAAACCCTAGAAAACCTAGGATCGAAGAATGCAGAGAAGTGAGGGGATTGCAAGGGGTAAGTTGGATAAAAGAAATGAGGAAAGAAGATGGAAATTGGTACTAGAGAGGAACAACCCTACTGTGTGTGAAGAAAAAGAATGGAAGTCAGAAAAAAAAAGTGTGTAAATGGTAGGTAGGAGAGAACCCAATAGGTACATGATCCAAAATGAACAGTCATGATTGAGTCTTCCATTTAGCAAAGATGGAAAGCCATGTGTGACATATAAGTCTGATAAACAATAGGAAACCAAGAATTTAATTCATATGACAAATGATGTGGGAAAACCATATGGAATTGATTGTATTAATTATATAATTAGTATTTTTGGGTTTCTCTATTATAGTTTCTTTCCTTGTTTGTTTAAGGGTTCAAACAAGGTTCAAATAAGGTGAAATTTAATTCCTAGACTAATTAAGGCATGTAGAATCAGAATTTTTTAATATTTTAATATTTTAGAGCCACTCAAAATATTATTGAATGTATTGGATTTTAATTTATACTTTCTTTACTTAATAATATTAAGGAATATCATATTGTTTAATAATGTGAAACTTGGCTCTTCGGCTAATTGGGATCCAAGGAACACAATTTTTCCATTATATTTGGGTTTTAGAGTTTACTTTTATGAGGTCCAGTGAAATTAGGATTTAGGATCTTCATCATTATATTTATTATATTATTATATCATTATTATCCATACCCATTAAACCATGTCATGTTATCTTAACATCCTTACCAAAAGAGTTTCCTTACAGTATTATGCACCAATTTTCATATTTTATTTATTTAACATATTAAGTCCATTCATTCAATATTAATTTAGATAATGGCACATTATCCATATCCTATGGATGTGAAAACTCCAATTGATATTCTCGCTCATGTATTAGGCACATTAGCCTACTACTAGACATATTTAGCCATTATGTGTATATATGACATATTTCATGGATTTACTTACATGTTATCATGTTATTATGTTAATATGAGTTTATCGTGATATGTCATGTTGTATATTGAACCTAATGTATACATTTTCAAACCTATACATGTGAGGGTGAGTTATTTATATTACATGCATTAACTATATGCGTTAAGGTATGACTTCATCTTTGTTTGTTCAAATCTAAAGAACCAAGCATACTAATCTTCCAACCATAGGATATGTGTTTCTAGTCATTTCTAGGTTTTGGTATGTTACAAGAGTGAGAACTATGGGCTTAAGACAAGTCTGACCCTCATTTTTAGATATGAAAGGACAAAAAGGTTAGACTCGTCAAAGATGCTCTAAATAACTATATGGAGGGTGGAAAGAGAATGTGATGTCTTTTCCATCCAAAGTTGAATTTGTGCAGAAACAATTGGGAATAATTACTTCTCTGGAGTATGGGTAGTCTATGACTTATGTAGTTTCCTATGTGTGAGCAATCATTCAATCTCTTGAAGTTTTGATGAGTGTCTCTCATCAAAGCTTCAGTTCTTAAAGTAGTACATGTCTAATTCTCCCATTAACTCATGTCTTAGTGAGAAAAAGGTGGATGTGAAAAAGTGGATGTAATATGTAATTTGTCAGATATATTAAGACCATGAGCCTCTAAACATTGAGAATTGTGGTGACTTATATACTTTATAAAGATCTTGAAAAGTAGTCATTGTCTTCCTTCTCCTTCCATACATTTAAGTTTTAGTTTTTTCATTTTACTTTGTAGAGTAGTGCACCAAATTAGGTTTAGGACCACAATCCTAAAAGGTAAAATATCATGAGTTTACCTTTGTGGAAATAGGGATTTAATCACTCATGATTGAACATTGAGATGTCAGACACCCATATAAGGTAACCTTTATGGCCAGTGACTATGATGGTTAATTGTTTGCTCCCTAGAGAATGTGTGATCATCTGAAACCTCATACCAAGCATAGGGATTGGAAATCTTGATATGTTTAGGACATGATTGGTGTAATCTTAGACCGTGATCTTAGATCTTGAAATATTTGGAAATATCAGCACATGATTTGTTAAGTTCTAGGTCATGTTTTGGGACCATAAATTTTATTTGGAGATGTAGTTCAGTTTTAGGTCATGAGCTAAGACCATAGATTGGAGTATCAGATAAACATCCAAATTTGAAGTGTTTCTAGTTTTCAAAGATACTGTAGATAGATAAAGTTGATCATTAGCCAAATTTCTAGCTATAAGGTGGCCTTTAGGACTAGAATTTTTATTTGTCAGTTGTCTAACACTTGGGACATCATCTAGACATTCGAAGAGTTCCAGGTTTTTGTTAGGACGTTTGTAAGAATCTCTTTGGATAATCTATAGGAGTGCTCAATATAGATATGTTGGGTATCAGACAAGTCTACAAAATTAAGGTGACCTTCATGGCCACTGATTGTATTGATCATTTTTTTAATCTTAGAGCATCTTCATGTATTGATAAGATTGATATTATTGATCATATGGGGCTCTAAACAAATTTCTTGATTTAAGTTTCCCACATGACCAATGACTGTATCGATCAATTGTCTATTCCTTTGAGCCTTTTTGGTTTTCAGTAACTGCTCAAGATAGTTAAGGTTGGGCACCAGATAACTTTGTAGATTTAAGGTGGCCTTTATGACCAATGACTATATTCAACAATTGTCTTTTCCAGCATCTCGTAATTACAAGATGGTTCAGCATGATAGGAGTGGTATTTGCCTACTGTATGTAGGAATTTGATCAAGGTGCCTACTATTGATAGGGCTTTCACAAGGAGTGACATCTTGAATGTAGGGTTCTCTTGGGTGTGACTACTAAAATGTAGGGCTTGCAGGATGTGCCCACTTGAATGCAGGGATTGAGTTCTAGGGGACACCTATTCATGACAGGGCTTGAATATGATTCCTATTTAGGATAGGACTTGGTTCATGAAGAATGCCTATTCAAGATAGGTCACATCATATTTTTCAAATTCATTCAATGTATGCCTATTCAGAGTAGAGCTTTAGCATAGATTCATGTTTGATTATAGGACTTTGATCTGATTACCTATCTGAATGTTGGGCTTTTGATCAAGTGGGTTTCCTATTCATGATAGGGAATAATATCTGGGGCCTACCAGAGTGTAGCTCATAAACTGAAGGAAATTCTTATTCAGGATAGGATTGGACAAGGAAGACTACTGCTACCTACCAGATGTAGGGCTTATAGCAAAGGAAATGCCTATTCTAGATAGGGCTTGCTGAGATGCCTACTTAAATATAGGGCTTTTTTGGGAGTACCTATATGAAATAGGACTTGAGGTGATGCCTACCTAAATGTGAGGCTTTATCGGGGGTATATAAAATAGGAATTGTGGTGATGCCTACCTGAATGTAGGGCTTTAACCAAGGGAGTTTCCTATATAGAATAGGACTTTCAAAAGAGGAGATGCCTATTCAAGATATGCCTTTTAAGATGATTTCCTACTCTAGGTAGGGCCTTAATGTGGGTTGGTAAACTTTAAGGTCTTGATCTAGGTCCCAAATGAAGGTTGCTACAAAAAAGGAGTTTCTACAAGACAAGGCTCGTGGTCCATTTAAAAGTCTTAGTCTAGGACACAAAAGAGATTTGGAAGTTAAGTTTGTGATTGGTCCACTTTCAGGTCAAGGTCCAAGACCCAAAAAAAGGTTTAGAAATGTGATTGTTGTTTTGGTTTAGTTTTAGGTCATGATACATGACCATAAAAAGATTTTGAAATGTAAAGAACATGGTCTATCCAGTGTCAGGTCATAGTATCAGACCTATGAGTGACTAGAAGTTAGGTTCATGATCGGTCCAGTTTTAGGTCATGGTCCATGACCCAAATGACATTAGAAGCAACCATCCACAAAATTAATCATAATTGAGGAAACCTAGAAAAGTCTAGGACATTTAAATCTAGACAAAAGCTCAAGTAGGTGTGCTTCCACCAATCACATGGTTGATGATTCTAGGTCTTGCTTTATCTATGAAGTCTGATGGAAGTTGTTAGACTTTTGTACTCCTTAGATTCAACTATTCTAAAGGGAAGGAATCTCATTACAAACGATTCAAAGATGGTAGTGATCTATAATTTATGACCAACATATTATTCTCTTTACTTTGGTTATGTGACCTTGATGTTATGTTTCTGACATGTCTTTGGTGGGCCCGTGGAAATTGATCAGTGCATCTTGATTGGAAGGTAGAGGCTTGAAGTTGCTTTGTGGTTGTCATTTGTAGATGTTGTGTCATGATGTCTCCACTATGAAATGAGTTTTTTCAGGTTCCATTAGGTTATTTAACTAGGATGTCCTTCTACAAGGTCTTTAGACCGATCTCCTTTGTTGATTTGGTAGCTATTATGTACAGAGCATGCCGTGTGAGGCTATGCTAACTGATAATAGATAACCCTTGTTCATGGTTCATAGGTCTATCTTGGAGAGAAAGTGAGGTTTTAGTATATTGGGAGATTATGCGCCTTGTATGACTCTTTCTCTAAATATATATGCAAGAAATACTAGAGCTATATATGATTCGAACATTGTCTCTATACTGAATAGTTCATCTTGCATTTGTTGTGGGCAATATTCTATCAATGGTTCCCTGATGGACTCTCCTAGTGGTGATATGTCATAGTTGTTGAAGGAGGCCTTATTGACTTTGAAATGATCTTGTGATGCTTATGTAGAGTGAGCCATTATCATGTGATATTTTCCATCTATGTTGGTCTTTTTCGAGTAAATGAATCAACCTGATTTGAATTATGGTGGTAGCACTTTGCCCCATTGTTTTGTTTCAATGGTTTTGAATTCTTCTTTTGTCTACAATATGACTATGTTATCCGACTTGAAGTTGTTTTGAGGTTTATTTTCAATTCAATTTTTTATTTAACATGTCATGGTTTATGGAATATTATGCTAGTATTTACCTTAGAAGATGTTAGGATTTTAGGAGTTTTTTTTGTTTGTTGGTTTCTATTGGGATTAGACCGTTGATAAACATTTAAGCTTTCTGATAACATCAAATTTTTTGCATATTCGAGTGCCTATTTTACCCTCACATTATCAATTTAAAAAGGTGTTATTTTGATAAATCTACTTGATCACTTCTGAAGTAATCACCCTTAATCCCTTCCCTTTCCTTAATGTATAGGAAATTCACAAGAATGAAGCTTGGAAAGACCAGTGGTCGATGAATCTCCATCCTCAATGGTCGATGAACCCATCCTCAATAGTCAATGAACCTCCATCCTTAGTGGTTGATGGACGTTTAGCATCAGAGACAATTGGCTTTGACAACATCGGTGACTACTGAACATGAGAACCAACGACTGTCAGCCTTGACAGTCCTCATCAACCATGAGGATTAGCGATTAGTGGGTGCACTACCATCAACAACCATCAGATCCATAGTCCCAGCAACTGTTGGGAACCAACAATCCCAGTGCCTGATGGGACCACTACCTTGATAGCCATGCCTATAAATAACCTTCCATTTCATTCATGAAGGGGGTCATGACATGTGAGAGACGACAAAGTGTTGCCTCTCTACACAACCATTTTTCCATTAGTTCAACATCTATAGAGCAAGAGTCTAGAGGAGATCCCTCACCTCCTCCATCACCAATCCCCGCCAGTTCCTTCTTCGAGAGGAGGAGCAGCTATCTTCAACATACACTCTAGATCCGGATCCAAAGAAGATGTGCTACAATTTTGGTCATTTGTGTTTATAGTTGGTGTATCTCCATTCTTCTTCTCTAGATCTGTTCATCCTCCTTCATCTCCTTCATCCATTTCTTTGTCCCCTCTCCATGTCTCACTACACTTGTAAATTGGTAATTCTACTCACCACCACGAGTTGCTAAACATATAGCTTGGGTTGGGAGTAGCCACTAAGACACTACCAACATGTAAATATTTATATCCATTGAATATATTCTCTTAGCAATGATTATCTCCATAATATTGGTCTTAATGCTTCACTTGTATGATTAGCTACCATCTTGTTGTAGGGAAACATGGGCACAGAGTAGGCAGTAGAAACAAAATTTATCTATCCATTTTCTCCAGAACAGCAAGATCGTGTTAACAAGTATGTAATGGGAAGTATGGTTTAATGATTTCATACATGGTCCTATAGAAAGTCTAGTGACTATTCCTTGTTGTGGTAGTGAAGCTCTAAAGCTTTCATTGGGACAACGTCTGTATTAGCTCCTGGTGTCACCAAGAACAAAAGATTGACGTTGTCCTCCTAGCAACTAAAAGCAACCTCCTCGCCTCTATGGAACTCCACATGGACCATCTACAACTCATGTCCTTCTATTAAAATGGACATGAAGGAGTTGTCTCTCCCATTCGTGTACTAGTCACCAACTTTCTCTCCCACAATTTTTCTCCCTTGCTATCCCTCTTTATCGGGTAGGACTTGCTCAGGCTCTCTATTGTTAACCACAACCAGAGAGGACAACAACTTTCATAGGGAATTGAGTTGTGTCTTCGGGAAGTTCCCAATACCCCACTATTTATAGGAGGGTCAGGGTCAGAGTTCCCAGTATGTGTGGGAGTGGAAGGGATCAGAATCTCATAAATTTTTAAAACCTATGACAGGAGAAACGGTCGGTTTGCATCTAAGTCGATCGGTTCACCCAATGAACCATTTGTTTTGTCATGTTTCCCAATTGCAATTGTATTGACCATAAATATTTTATTTATTGCACAACATGACATGAACACAAATCATTAAATCAATCAAAACTGCTCGGTTCATAACCTGAGGCAACCAGTTCATGGTCATGCACCAATCAGTTCACCTCATGAACCAGTCAGTTCAATGTCCAAATTTCCAAACTTGGTCCTATTGACATAACACACTAAAGTGATTGGTTCAACCCTTGAACCAGTCGGTTCAACTATCCAATCAGTCAATTTTCAACCAATGTTGTTTAAATTGAATAACTAAATACTTTAGCAATCAATTTATTTATCATTAGTGATTAAACTCCTTTTCTAGGTGTATCTTTTGTGTGTGACCCCATACATTGCTCTTTATGCTGGAAGTGAATGTCCATAACTTGTTTATGACATCACAAGTAAAGAGTGGTGCCTAGTCACATATCGTTGCTACCCAAATAATCAGGAGAGTTGAAAGAAAAACTTTAACATACGATATGTGTTAGGTGTTATAGTTATTGTATAATTCCTTTGTGTGTGATATCTAGAAGGAGCTCGAGGCATGGAATCATCATCCTCTCAATGTTCAATCCATGTTCCTTGATTCAAAATAGACTATCGAGATATATGTGATGCCAATATCATATATTGATTCACATGTGCATGTGCATGTGCATGCTTTTTTTAGACTCTCTTATCAAGTGTCTAGGATATCATAATCCTATAGGAGGGACAAATCCCATCTACATCTCTCATAGTCATCCCCATATGTCATAGTGAACCCAATCATCACCTTTATGGAAACCCTTATTCAGGATCACGGTGGATGATGTCTAAGCACAACGAACGACATGTGATGAGTATAATGACTTTAGGTCTAAGGACCAAAATCACCACCTTCACTATGATAGATGACTATGGCCACCATGTATGGTTTCCATGTGTCACTCTCAAGATGGGTCTTATCTGATAAATTTATTCCCCAACAACTATCTATGTTTTTGGTTTGATATTACATATCATGAGTAAATAGATTTTGTCATCAACCAAACCATACTCTAGTGTTTAGTGTTACTACTACCTATCTGCCTTCCAGAGTTACATCCGACCAGGGAAATTTTAGAATGCATGTACTCTTAATGTTTGTATGATCCCATTGTTCAAGTCATGTACTTGAAGACATACGTCAATGAGTAATGTCATTCTTTATACATTCACTATGTTTCCTCACTGTCTCATAAGTGAGGGAAATGAAATGAATCGAAATATTACCTTTATTAATAATCAAATCTTTTATATGATATGCCATCACACTCATCACACAGTTGGCTCTCTGGGCATACGTACCAATAGACTCCCTCTTGTACTTAGAGCCAATCAATCAAGAATCTTATTCTTAGTGATTCTAAACATGTCCATCATGTTTCTACTACACAAGTGCTAATCCAAAAGGTTTAGCAATATTTTTCTATGGTCGGTATATCACATGTTTCACATATCTTCATTGTATGATATCTCGTATGAGATGGAATTGTCATAATGTACTATCTGATATTCCTTTCCTAACCAGTAGATCCATTGTTTGGCATAGTACTTCTACTGTGTCATAAATGGTTGGAATGTTTATAAGTTGACCCATATGGACTTCTAGACTCATATTGTATCTATTCATGTGTTCTCAAAACAAGGATACTCATCTTCTATTTGTAGAATTTTGAATCAATGGTTTGTTAGTTCAGAACTCTTTCCAGCTAATAACTATTCTCTAAAATTAAACACACACTTTATATTGCATTCATTTTCTATCATTTCAAAAGCTTGCATCGATATAACCCTTTACTCCCTACTCTTCCTAATTACAATATTGTATCAGCAAATCCCTTATTTCTTCTCAAGTACTAAGGGATGCTATTTATGCAATTTTAGTGACATTCATTGGTTACGACTAATATCTTCTTGTCATGTCTAGTACATACAAGATGATGGGATGAGTATATTAGACTACAGATAGATCCAAATGCGAATGCACGTGGCATTTCTTCCATTCTTCATAAGAATTGGAACACCAGATTCTTGAGATATTGATCCCAACTTTATGGATAGATTATCTCTTATACACTCCTTCATGCTAAACCCTTTCAGCATCTTGTCAATATATGTGCTCATATTTAGGTTTAGAAACTTTTAGGACTTTCTCTACATATCCTAATCCCTATCATATAGGACATTTCACCTAACCCTTCATGATGAAGGTAATTTCCATGCTAGGTTTCAATACTTACAGTATTGATATGTCATTCCTTATCAATATGTGGAATATTAATATCTCTCACTAAATTTTTTGTAACCATAAATTTCATTATTTTTCTTGACTCAAGTCAAACTCTTTGACTATCCTGTCAAATCAAAACATTCTAGTTCTGAGATGCTTGATTCAATCTCTAGATTGACCATTGTAGCTTGTAGACTTTATTTGCATTAATGGAGTCATAAAACCTTTAGGATGTGTCATATACACATCCTCTTATTATTCCTAATAAGGAATGTAGTTTTAAACTACATATGCAAAATTACATAATCTCAAAAAGCTTCAATAACAAGAACATTCATTGGTAGAGGGATTTCATCATTTTCAACACTTTCAATTGATTTGAAAAACTTGTCAACAAATCTATCCCTTATGTCATCCATTTGGTCTTAATTATGAAAACCCAACTACACCCTTTGGGTTTTACCCCTCTTGGTGGCATCACCAAGGTCAAACCTTATTGCTGTTCATGGATTCCATTCTGGATATAATAGCCTCAAGCCATTATTCAGATTCTAGTCCCTCAATAGTTCTTAGTTGAATGTTGGCTCATCATCTTATGCCCAACTTATAACTTATCTGGGTTATAGGATTCACAATCTTTTAATCTTAGACATGTTCTTCCAAAACTATGAGTTTTTTGTTATAGATGGAACTTGAGATTCCATAACAACTTGTGACTCTCTTTGTTATCACTGTGCCTCCTATGGTTCAAATTTTCTTTGTTGAATTTGAACTTTTCAAGTTCTACATTACTCCCATTGATTCTAATGGAACTCAACCATCTATAAACAAATAATTTGTTACTGGTTTGAGTAGTATTCAACAAATCATGATTTGTGGATAAACCTTTTTCCAAGAAACTACTTTCTTCATATAGGTTTTAATCCTAAATACATATCAAGACATTCCCATATCATACCTTATATGATGTCTTAGAAATCATTTTGAATGGTACATTGTTTTAGTGTCTAGCATATTCCTTTAAAGGAAATTATAATATTAGATTAAATGATAA
The DNA here is from genome assembly GCA_963693085.1 of Alisma plantago-aquatica. Classification (NCBI taxonomy): domain Eukaryota; kingdom Viridiplantae; phylum Streptophyta; class Magnoliopsida; order Alismatales; family Alismataceae; genus Alisma; species Alisma plantago-aquatica. Next base: position 1,427,080,915 of record OY856410.1, on the reverse strand, counting down.
TTATATCATGACTCATCATGATTTTATTCCTTCTTTCTAACACATCATCATGTTCAGGGGGACTTAATTGTGGTACACTATCACATTCACTCCAGAAGGATCTCAAACTTTTCATGTATATTCCTTTAACCTTTGATCATACCAAAGTATATTAACACCTTTCATGAAGTTGTGTAGTTCATACATGTAATCTCCTTGAATACTTCACGATATTTGTATTTTATTGAGTACATATCATAATATTGCCATTAAAGTGAATGAAATGTAAACAATTATCTATAGCATTCATTCCAAAGGTTTTCGTACATCATAATGTACATGTCCTTGTAGAATGTTTATTCTCCCACTACACCTAGTGAGAGGTGGTTTTTCATGTTATTCATATATAAGACTTGCATGTCTCTTATTGATTCAATAACCAAAAAAGTCTGGATGAACATCAATATGAATCCTAGAAATGCATTTGTCATATGTGTGCTCTAGATGATAATGTTATCGATTGTTGATTGTTTTAATTATCAATTGTAATCCTTTGGTATTTACATTATGAGCATTCATCTTTTTATCCAATCTATTATAACCTAATTTTCCACATGTATTTACATATTTGAAATACAATTAATTGAATAAAAGGGACACATTGGAAATTTGGTGTGTGTTGTTTTGAAAATATGATTTTCTTGTACAAAATCCCATTTGTTGTGATTTTTGTAGTTTCTACTTATTCTAGTGATCTAATAACGGATGTAAAGGAAAAAGGAAGGAAGAAAGTTCAACATTAAGAAAATTACAAAAGTTAATAATGAATAATGAACTTGTGAGGATTGTGTGGTATTCTATAGAAGTGGTCTTAAAAGCCACTAATGAGTGGGTTTAATTTTAACACGATCTCTAATATGAAACGTAACCAAAATAAAGAATAAAGAAAGTATAGAAACAGAAAAGGGTTGTTTTGATGCCTAAAATGTTTCTTATAAGAGAAAGACTTGAATGTTAAGAAAAATATTTTTTCTTTTGGGGTTTTGGTTTCCACTCTCGCCAATAGCTAGATAAAGTCATTAATGACTTTACTTTAAAATTTAAGATTAAAAAGAGTAAAGGAGTGGAAGATATGAATTAATTTAGTTTTCCTAAAGTTGAAGTGGTAATTGTTTGTTACAATAAATGACACATTTTAGCTGGAAAAGGGAATAAATCCTGAATCATTTTTTAGTTGTTGTGTGCCCTGGTGGCCACTGGATCAAGAATGAACGACTATGGAATCATCTTCTACCCTGAGCTAGTTCAGGAAAGGAGTCATTTACACACATTGAGGATGTGATGTCTCATTCTCTCTCTCCTCTCCACTTTTTCCCCGATCCCTTCCCCTTTAGTTTTAGGAGGATTAATGTATCTAATGGGCGATAATTCGACAGGAATATTGTTGTTTTGGGGAAACACCCAATTCCCTTTCTCAGCAAGATTCCTGAGCTCTATCGAAACCACTAGATCTCCGTTGTTGTTATCTATATAAAGTGATGAGGAGTTTATACATGATCCCAAGAATGCTCCTCCTCATCCAATTTCCCTCATGTGTCCCCATACCTTTCTAACTCACTGCCACCTTCCCCAGCAATGGTGAGCACTTGTCGCTAGTTCATGATCATTGCAAAACAATTACACCCATGTGGGGCTTCACTGAGGGGCCACAAGAGGGTCTTGATCTTTGATAGGAGGCAAGGGGTCCTACATCATCTGAACACCAGAGCCTTGTGAAGCCAAATTACCTGGTGGAGATCATGATCGAAATGTGGTGGTGCCTGGAAAGTGGCATAGAGGCATCCTAGAGAACCTGACGACCATTTACAACTCATGAGACTGCTTGACATCAAAGATAAGGTTCCTTCCTATATCTAGGTAAGAAACAATGTAGGACCATACCATGGAACCTACACCCCTACCACTGTAGATAGCCCTAAAGGGCTCTTTCCTTTCGTCGTAGTCGACCCAACCTAATCGCAAAATCAGGTAGCTCTACAAGACCCTATAAGGCCATGAACTTGAGAGTCAACTACCTGGTGGACCTTGCCATGGCCACAAGAAATGGTGTTGATTCATGGTTGAGGATGGTCAATGCTTTTGATCGAATGACCCCAACGCCCTGACCCGCGTAACTAATCCCAGTTACCAAGAAGGGGTAGTTTGGTCTTCTTGCCCTAATATAAGGGGTCGACCACACTAATTAGGAATTGACATGTACAAATCACATTGGTTGGGGTCAGGATCTGCACAAGAGTGGATAAGTTGATTGAACGATGATGTGGCATCATTTAATTTGTTCATTCATTTTAATCTTGCAATAGTTTTAGAAATTAATTGGTAACTCAGGTGACAACAAGTTCATATGAAAATTGATCAACAGAATAAGAGGGACACAAAGAATATATATATGATACTTGATAATGTCTCCTTTTCCAAAAGTAGTTAAAAGATGGATTTTAATTATGACTAGTGTATTAAAACCCTAGATTTGGTATTTTAACTTGTTAAATACATTAATGCTCTCAAATCATGTTATAATCTGATAATGTTGAAGATAATGATGATCAAGATAATCCTGACCATGTTAATAATACTTAGGGTTTCTAATAAAAATAATCATGTATATGAATAAGCAGGGTCTAAATGATACTAACCTTCCATGTTATTAATTAAATTAATATAATATAAGTGTTCATGATAAAATGATATGGTAGATTTGATAGTCATGACAACACCTAATATGAAGTAGGGTTCTTAAGTCATTAAAAGGATAATTGTGGGAATTAGGGTTTTGAAGCATAACCCTAATGGTAACTAGATACCAAGGAAACCTAAACCCTAGATTAAGAAATGAGTAGGGTTTAATGTATTTAATGTGGTTGATGTGATTGTGACACTTTAGGATTTACATACATGCAGATTAAATGATTGGATTCTTCTTTGCTTGCTTGAATCTATTGACTGGTTGATTGAATCTACTTGAAGTATAAATGTATAATATGCATGGGTCACCACTAAGGTATGTGGTTATGCCTAAGTCTACCCACATTAGTTTCATGTGGTTTTCTGAGGTTTCCCGAAATAGATTGCAATAAATGCTTGCTTGTTTATTTATTTCATGTAATCTATAAAGTCACTATCGATACCACATTATATAGACATGACTAGTTGAAATCCTTTCCCGCCTCTGGATGTATGAATATATAAGTAAAATGATGATTAAGCCCATGGGGCATAGGATCATCAAAGGTCTAACCCCTGGGTGGGGAAGACTAATATGGGACCAAGCACCCGAGGGGAGAAGGTGGCCTATGTCCACTACAGGGAGAAAACCCAAAAAGGGGTTCCATAGAGGTTGGATAGATTAGAGTTGAGTAGTCATCATTAAAATTTTAATTTTGTTTTGGTAACAATAATTGTTGTGAATATGTTGTTACAACTATATGGGAATATTTTTTCCACCACATACCAATATAACTTGTTACAGTGACCATGTCTCTGATTCACAATGTTTTAGGTACATACAAAAATTTAAATGTGCTCAAAGACATGATATACCAGATGAAATGACATGAAGGCATTAATCTATGTAAGGAGGATTAGCTAGACACTTGTTTTCTATGTATAGTTTAATGATAGAAATTCATGTAACTCCTTAAAAGAGAATTTTGTAAACATTATTTGAATTAATATAAATTATTCACAATTTTATATTGTTTGGTAAAATATGGATCTGCGGGAAAATTTTAGGTAATGGCTCTCAACTTCAAGGGCTTCCTTAATTGGGGGTTTCTGAAATGGGGTCGTTACACAATCTCATAAAGATCATAATAAATTCGGGGCATTGCCATATGAGACCACATTTTAGAAATAGAAGCATTAACAATTCTTTATTTATAATCATCATTGTCCATACAAGATACATAAAGTAAAATGTTTCTATCTATTAGCATAATGAAATAGTTAGTTCAATTAAATTTATTACATGCCCAATGGGCTAAGATCATTTCTAAATAAAGAATGAAGTTGCAGAAACTCTTACTCATCATAGTCCATTCTTGTCCTTTCATAAAGGCTTTACTTCTAATCAGATCCTACACATCAACGTATGTTAGATCTACATTCGCTATCACATACCAAGATGAATATGTAATCAAATTTATATTATAATGTTTATACCTAAAGTAGAGTCCTCTCCCTTTTGCTTCGTCTTCTTTAGTTCCTCTAGGAAGAGAGGACAATTCCTTTTCCAATGTCTAGCTTGGTGACAGTGGTGACATTTGCCTCTCTTCTTTACTCCTCCTTTTTGCCTTGAGATCTGAAGACTTGGGCTTCTATCCAACTTAATAAGTCTTGTTAACTTTTCCTTTGACTTTAGACTTTCCCTTTGTCTTACTGATCATCATCACACACTTGGTCTTGCATTTCTTCATTTGTGCCTCAGTTGTTCTCAACATGCCCAGTAACTCTATCAATGATTTTTCAAAGTCATTCATGTTGTAGTTCATGACAAAATGACTGTATGATTATAGCAGAGATTACAGAATCACATCAGTGGACAACTCTTGACCCAAGGAGAATCCCAATCTAGAAAGGTTCTCTACATACCCAGTGAGCTTAAGCATAAGAGGACCTACTGGATCTTCTTCTTCCATGTTATATTTGAACAATGACTTGGAGACATCATATCTCTCTTGTCTTGCCTGATTTTAGAATATGTTCTTAAGATGTGTGGCCATCTCAATAACATCCAGGTTCTCATGCTACCTTTGCAACTCATAGTTCATGGACCAAATCATCAAACACTTGACGTCAATGACATCTTTAGCATGCTTAATGTAAGCATCCCTATCAGCCATATGTGCATTGGGAAGAGGTTCAACTAGGTCTTGTGTCTCCAGGAAATAGATCTTAAACTCCTGTGTGTGAAAAATTCTCAGTGTCCTGAACTAGTCATGGAAGTTACTTTTATTTAACTTGTCCTTCTAAAGGACTAATTGCAGAGAAAAGGTGTTGTTGTGTGTTGCCATTTGATTCTACAAAAGAACTTGCAATTTTATCAAAATCTCATTTTTTATTTGATTTGATTTGATGCAAAATTTGAAGATATTCAATTAGGTCTTTAATTAATTATCACTCCCACTATTTTATTCAAATTGATATGCCCCACATTTCAATTCGGAAGATTAAAGTCTACAACCTTCTAGTGAGCCAAGATCCAAAATAATTCAACTATTACCCAGCCAACGCCAGTATCCTTAATCAATTACTAAGGTAGACAAAAAATTTTCAATTGCATCTTTATGGAATTATTGGATAGATGATATGATCAAATCCTTGTCATAGTCATATGCATGCCTCTGTTGCTTGATTTCATTAACGACACACAGTTAATCCTGACCCAAAAGACAACACGATAATGATGCACCCCGCCTGGCAGGCCCACATGATTACCATCAAACTTCCATGAGATAGACAGTGCACCACCCATGGGGTACCCACGCTTAGTCGATCAAACTTGTCATGTATGTTTCGTATGGAAAACATCTAAGACTTAATATTTAATTGAGGGAGTTTGTATTCATAGATACATATACTTTATCCAATCACCGCATATTTAGTGTGTATCATATACATCCTATATCATACAATGTGAACATGCAATATAGAACAAGAAGGGATGGTTATGGCCAGTCTAATGTAATTCCTAGGAGCCATAAGAAATTACCACAACCTAGGGTCAACATCATATGCAAAAACCTATTGTTAATGAAGATTTGTGACTAATCTGGGTTGATCAGTTCAACCCTTGAACTGGTTGTTTCACCTCTTGTTGATGGGTTGGTCGTCTAAAACGATCAGTTGGCCTCCATTCCAACCAATTCCTGGACATCTCTAGATGGTTGGTTGGGTCCACCATCTGGTTGGATCGCTCCTCCTGCGGTCTACCCTCCTTGGTCCTCCAGCCAGTCGGCTCATCACAAGAATCGATCATCTCGTCTGACACAGATCATCATATTCATCATTGCAAGACAAGAAACTATCATTTTGCTATTAAACTTGTTATATGGTAAAGAGAAACCTCAAGTTATAATCGAGGGGAGCAAAGGTAGGAAACAATAATTCTTTTACATCAGGAAGAAGAAGATAGAGGCTTAGTATGCAAACTAAGATAAAATAGGAACAAAAGGAACCATCCAACCACCACACATATATTTGGGCTATTGGCCATAACCATTTGGACATCTATCATCAAAACTCTCTTTTAGGGTAACGCGTGTAAATTATATTTATATATATATATATATATGTATATATATACATATATATACATATACATACACACACACATATATATAGGTTTGGAATTATATGTGGTATTTGATCATATATACACATTAAGAACTTTAAGCATTCACATCTTATGCAATAAATAAATGATGAAACCAAAAATTTGTTCATATCGATTATCCCACTGTATGGATTTATGGACATAAAGTAGGCAACGGATATAAAATTTATCTATGCATATTCCCCAGACTAGAAACATCGTGTCAAGAACTATGTAATGGGAAGGATGCTTTAACAAGTTCATACCTGGTCCTGGAGAAAGTTCATTGACTATTCCTTTTTGCGGTAGTGCAACTGTCTTGGTTGCACTGGGACGGTGTCTGCAGTAGCTCCTAGTTTCACCACAGACAATAGACTGATGTTGCCCTTCTAGCGGTAGACAACAACCTCCTCGCCTCTATGGAAGTCCACACGGACCACCAAGAAATCTTATCATTCTAGTAGAACATATAGGAAGGAGTTGTCCCTCCCATTGGTGTACTAGTCACCAACTTCCTCTCCCATAATTTTTCTCCCTTGCTATCCCTCCCTTTATCGGGTAGGACTTGCTTGGGATCTTATTGGTTACCATAACCAAAGAGGACAATAATTGTCAAAGGCAATTGAGTTGTGTCTCTGGGAATTCCATAATACCCCTCTATTTATTGGAGGGTCAGGGTCATGGTTCCTAGTCTATGTGGGAGTGGAAGGGAACGGAATATCAGGAATTTTCATAACCTGCGACAGGTGAAACAGTCAGTTCACCAATGAACTGATCGGTTTTGGCATGTGAGTCAATTGGTTCATCCAGTTAATCAGTCATTTCATCATGTTTCCCAATCAAAATTGTATTGGAAACTAATATCCAATTTATTGCACAACAAGGCATCAACACAAATCCTTGAATCATTCGAATTGATCTACCAACCACTCAATTCACAACCTGATTTGGTCAGTTCATGGGCCTGAACCAATCGATTCACTTCCTGAATCGGTCGGTTCAATATCTAGAATTGCCAAACTTGGTTCTCTTAACGTGACACACTAAAATGATCAGTTCAACCCTTGAATGTGTCGGTTCAACTGTCCAGTCAATCAATTTTCAACCAAATTTATTTAAATTGAATACATAAATAGTTTAACAATCAGTTTAAGTATCATTCATGATTAAATTCCTCTTCTAGGTGTATCCTATGCGTGTGGCCCCATAGATTCATATTTATGTTTTAAGTGAATGTCAATAACTTGTTTGTGGCATCACAATCAAGGACTGGTGCCTAGTCACACATCATTGCTACCTAAATGATTAGGAGAGTTAGAGAACAACTTCAACCTCTGATCTATGTTAGGTGTTATAGTGATTTTTTAATTCCTTTTTCTCCGATATCTAGAATGTACTTGAGGCATGGAATCATCATCCTGTCAATGTTCAATCCATGTTCCTTGATCCAGAGCAGACTATTTGAAATATATGTAACCCCAATGTCATATATTGATTCACATGTGCATGCGCATGATTTTCTCAGTCTCACTTATCAAGTGGCTAGGACATCATAGTTTTATAGGAGGGACAAATCCCATCTACATCTCTTACAGTCAACCTCATGTGTCACAGTGCACCCAATCATCACTTTTATGGCAACCCTAATTCAGGATTATGATGGATGATGTCAAAGCATAGAGAATGACATATCATGAGTGTAGTGACTTCAGGTTTGAGAACTAGAATCACCACCTTCATTATGAGATATGACTATGACCACCATGTATGGTTTCCATGTTTCACTCTAAAGGTGGGTCTTTTCTGATACACTTGCTCACAAACAAGTATCTATGTGCTTGGTTTGATATCACATATCATGATTAATGAGATTTTGTCATCAACCAACACACACTCTAGTCTTTAGTGTCATTGTTGTCTATCTTGCTTCCATAATAACATTTGAATAGGTAGATAATAAGAATGTACATATTCTTAACATCCATATGATCTCATTGTTCAAGTCACATACTTGAAGACATACATCATTGAGTAATATCATTCTTTAGACATTCATTATGTTTCCTCATTATGAATTGGAAGCTTGCCTTTATTAATAATCAAATATTTTATATGATATTCCATCACAATGATCAAATGATCATAATGAATAATATGGTCCAATACCAACAACCTATCAAATGTTGGTATAGGTTCATAAATGTCAGTATAGCTTTTACCAGCACCCAAGAAATGTTGGCTATACTGATATAGACATAGGCTTGTACCAGCATTTTTTTGGCTATACCAGCACTTGGGATTGCTGGTATATGTGTGTCGAATTATCTCATATTGATCGTTATGACCTCTATGCCATCACTTTTGGGATGCTGGCACAATTTTTATATGTTGTGTGGTGTGGCACCAAAGATAACCAACACAACAACATTGAGAAGTTGTCGGTGTAGATTATAACCACCCACATACAATTTGTTGGAGATATGGTGGAAAATATATACTGATAGGGTAAGTTTTCTAGTACAAAATGGTTTAAGTAAATTAGATAAATATATTTCACCATTTTAGATTGTTGGTATATCTAGGTTTATAATTGATAGAAAATTATTTTTGTTTGACTGCAAGATAAAATCACTTGACTCCACACAAATTGCGTCCACATTATCATAAAATTTGGTCATTTACAATGGAACTATTATCCTTGTAGCATTTAGAAAATTCAAGGTATATAATAAACAATAAATTTTATTCTAGAGATATGAAAGATCATAGATTAAATATGTCAAAATGTTTTTGTAGCATAGACAAGTCAAAGAATTAGTTTTGTGTCACATTGATAAAAGTCTAGTAAAATAAATTTGTTTACTTTCTTAAAAACCTTATGCCTAGATTAAAAAAAAATCATTCATCTAGATATTGAATAGCTCCTTATTGCTCCAAATTTCCTTGATAGATAGATTTTCCTATATAATGAAAACAATAATTCATAACCATATATTTTGGAAGAAACCAAAAAACTTATGAAGTTATGTGGAGATTAAAAAGTTTGCACAAATATATATATATATATATACATATTAACCTATATGTTATTTCCATTGTCGACCCGCTCTCCTTTGAGTATGGAAAGTAGGTCATCATGAGTTTGAAACTTCACCTGAAATTTTTCATTTTGGGCACCAAAATTCTTTTCATGTGGAAGTTCCTCTTGCAAGTTTGCTTCAAGCTCCAATTTTTGAGCGGTTGCCTCTTTCCTTCAAGTGTTAGATCTTGTAGATCTAAGACTCCATGAACGAAGTCTACCATGTTTATCTGGAAGAACTCAAGAAAGAATATAATGTAGACCACTTTCTCCAAGAACATTTTATGAACGTGAATCTTGGTTTTGAAGTCGTATTTGTTGTTGCATATAAAAAAAATACTTATTATTATGCATTATCTCTTACTGACTTGAATACAACAAAAATGAAAGAATGCTATGACTGATGCTTCTTACAGTGAAGGGGTTCCATCTTTACGACAATGTGTCATTCTCTAAAGTTTGCATCTTAAAGGCCTCTTAAGGTTTCTTCTTACATTCTTGAAGAATATAATGATATACATCAATATAAAGAAAATCCGTATTGAAATTTTCACTAAAGTGAATGCAATTACCTACTCATATATTCTTCTTTCATTATTCTTTGAATCAAATGTTGTATTTAAAGATTGCTTTCTTCTAGACATTCTTTTTTCTCTTCCACAATGCCTCAAAAACATAAACTTTAATGATTTAATAGTCAACCAAATACATTATAGAGTTTGTAAGTGAAATTCATTTAACCTACCTTGCCTTCTATAGAAAACCAAAAATCAACAAGGACATCCCATTTTTGAGGATCAATGTTCATGTTCAATTGCATGTTTGGAATATTTTTGAGCATTTATATCTCCACCCTCATCGTTAGCAGAGTTGAGGACCACTAGTGCTATGTATCTCCCATGAAATAACATATATGACAGTTCCCTTAGCTCGTTGCCAATAGTTGTAGCTCAAATTGTAGTAGTAATTTCTATGAGTTGTGGACAACACTTGAAATTTTTGAATTTTAGAAGTGATTAATAAACCAAAATATGAATATCATTATGCATTGAGTATTTTAGAAAAATGAAGATCATGTATCACTATTGGCTGAATATTTGAAAAGCTAAAGATCACATATAAGTATTAGAATTTAAAAGCAAGAGTCTACCAGACTATTGTGCATGTCACACCAACTAAGGTAGGAGGAAGACAATTTCCCACAACAAGGGGGGTTACTAGAAGTGGGAAGCTAGATTTGTGAAATCAGTTGTTGTTCGTACCTACTTAGTTAGGGTTGTCACAAGCCTTTTTGTTCCTACAAAATAAATACATAGAATACCAACCCTGTAACATCCCTGACCTGGGTTATGAACTAACCCTAGGTGTTTTGCCTACATATGTAATTAAATCCTTGTGATTAACTTTGGGCATGTAATTAAGTTCCTCAGAAACATATATTTCAAATTTTGCTCCTTTATATATATAGTTGTAGCATTGTTTTGTAATATAGGGATATATGTGCAAATTACCCAGTTAAGGGATTAACTTGCAAATTGCACATGTTGAGATGTTCCTCTGATTTTGAGACATCATGAGGATGTTTATGATGAAGTTTGAGGGATTTCCCAAGCTTGAGCACCAAGGTGCAGCTGTGGAAGCAACCCCTGTACTTGAAAACCCTAAATTGGTGTAAAGTGCAATTTACCCAATTTGAGGGATGCAACTTGTAAAATACATCACCTAAAATATCTTTTATAACTTTTGTCATCATTTAGAGTATAAATGATTAAGAGGGCACTTCATTTGAATAATCATATAATAAAGAACACCTTTGTGATTGAATAATCAAGGTGTATGTATAATAGCCCTTTTATGTGTATGCTTTAGTGATGGGTTGATCCTCTTTGCCTTCAATTCTTGAACTTAGAAGGATTTTTCCTTAGAAATAAGATGTGGGTACGTACAAGGAAGAAAGGAATGACTTATATGAGAAATGAGGAAAGCATATGTTCTTATGTTGAATTTTCACCTAAGTATATATACTACTTTTCTCACTTAGCAAGCGAACGATCCTCTTCGTTTCATTTCTTTTCCCCTTGCTCAAAACTGACTAAGGCAGAGCTCTGGAGCATAGGAGAACGACCAGGGAGTTCAAGGTAAGTTTGGATCATCCCTTTTTCTTGAATTCATGCAGGAAACTCGATTTCAAGGTTGAATTCATGGCTAGCTCACCTAGCTCTATCTTTCTATCCATTCCTTTCCAACTTTTCCTTGGAGAATTCACCTTGGCCGACCTGTGGAGCTCAAAGACGCCATTAAAGACCTGAATCTTGGAAGCTTGGAGCTCAAGGAACAACCTTTAGGCGGGTTTTATAACTCTAAACCTTATGCTTTGATTATACATCTTTTTCTATGCATATAGTTGCTAGTTCTTCTTCTTCCCTATCTTCCCTTGCATCCTTGCAAGTAAAATCGTGAAGAACTACTGCTTTTCTTGAGGTAGAAGATAAGGGCGTTAATTCGTATGCTTATCCACGGTTTTCCACTTTACTAAATGGTCCTAACCAATTGCCCATGCGGTTTGCACAACCGTTTGGTGGGCAAACGGTTTCAGGGTTGCATGGAGGAAAACGGTCTTCAAGACCGTTTGGTCCAGTTGACCAAGAAACTACCGTATGCGAATCCTGTTCCTAATTATGTAGGCTGATCACCCACAAAAATTGAGGGGTTAACTCCAAAGGAATCGTGAGATATAAGCAAATCAATTAGCAAATCCAATTGGATTAAGTTCTGATTTTCAATCTGTTTAATTTGCCCTTTTTGGGAAAACGGTCTCAAGACCATTTAAGATGGTTGACCAAGCGTTGACCATTTGGGATTACTGTTCATAATGATGTTAGTTAATGACTCACCAAATTTTATGGATTAATGCCAAACGAGTTATGAGTTGAAGGTTGATTAATAGGGTAGATCCTAATTGAAATCAGTGCTGAAATTCCAATGAGTTACTTAGTGATTTTGGGTTGATTAGCCCAAACGGTCTCAAGACCGTTTGGGGAATCATCCAAACGGTCTCAAGACCGTTTGGGGATCACCCAAGACCGTTTAGAGGTCTGGGGTCAAGTATAGTTGACCAATTGAAGGTCCAAAGGTACTAAATCATATTGCAATTAAGTATTGATGTGATGATTAACTCAATAGATCAAACCTTAATGAATTTTCACTAGAGTCCAAGGATGGATGGGCAAACGGTCTCAAGACCATTTGGAACTCATCCAAACGGTCTCAAGACCGTTTGGTGTCAACCCAAGACCGTTTGGAGGTCTAGGGTTAAGGTAATTTGATCGATTGAGGGCCCAAATTACAGTGGGTTGTTGAAATAATCAAATTGCTGATTTATGACTTAATTAAGGTTCAACCCCTATCAAATCAACTTAGATTTTAATGAATTCTTGGGCAAATGGTCTCAAGAACGTTTTGAGGTCATCCAAACGATCTCAAGATCGTTTGGGCCAAGTTTGGGCCCAATTGGAGGACAATTGATAGGTTCAACCTTGAATTGATTCACATTGTTGAATATTGATGACCAATCGATTTGAAACTCTAATTGAGATGGACTTAACCCTAATTGGCTTTCAATTAAGGGTTAATTTGGTGTCCAATTGATTGAGGCTCATCCTAATTGACTCAATTTATAAGTGGTTAACATGGCTTTGGCCAATTGAGGGCTTCAACATACTTAATCATAAACATTTGCAACTTTTGAACCATGTTGGAGGTCCAAACGGTTTGAGCCCATTTGGACCAAACGGCCTCAAGACCGTTTGGATACAAACGGTCTCATGACCGTTTGGGCTCAAACGATCTCAAGGTCATTGGACCAATCGATCTCAAGGCAAGTTGATCAAACGGTTTCAAACCGTATAAGCTCAAACGGTTTGGAAAGTCAGCCTTTCCAAACGGTCAACGCACCTAAACGATTTGGGCATACGACCTTGAGGTCATACGGTCTTGGAGTCAAACCTAGCAAACGGTCAACGCACCCAAACGGTTTCAAACCGTTTGGTGGTTGAGGGTTGAAACCGTTTGGAGGTTTTCAAGGTTATTTATACTTAATCACTTGAAGTTGTAATTGGTTCAATGGTGATCTAATCTAAACCCTAATGGTAACTTAGAACATTAAGGGACTAAGTGATTAATGAATTGACCCATGATGGTGATCATGAGGTAATTTACCAAAATACCCTTGAGGGGTTTAATTGAGTAATACCTTTTTCTAACAAAACCCTAATCACATGTTGATGATGTTTTGGCTTATGCTAATCAAGGAGGACTTAACCCAACCTGATCTAGAGTGGTGTTATCACCATCTACTAGTAAGAGGAGAGAGAAAGTATCATAAGAGAGAGAAAGTACCCTTTTATAGTGGAAACTTAAGTAAAGTACCTTCAATACACATGAATGTGCATGATTAGGGTATGATCCACCTATGTGAGATCAGAGAAACCCTAATTATGATGTTTAGTGAATTTTAATCTTATCTAGGAACTTTAATGATGATGTTTCTCATACATGATGATGATATGAGTTCAATTCGCCATGAGGGGAATAGTAAACCCTAATTCTAGGGTGAGGACATGTTTTGTGAATAGCAAACCCTGATTGATGAATATTGGGGAACTTGACTCTTCTAAGAGTTGAAAGTGTAACTTCTAGAATGAATTGTTTAATGTTATCAGTTGAATTAACCATGCAGGTTGTCATGAGATAATGATCATATCCAGGTATGGATTATGAAACTATATTCATTGAAAGCATGCTTTATCTTTATGAATAGTGATATATCCTGATGCATTGTCAATGGAAACTTATGGATTAAAATGGGCTGTGAGAGCCATAATTACCATCAAGGTCATGCTTTAGAGATGACTTGTGATGAATTTATTGAGATATGATGATTGATAAGAGTTAGGCTTGTTACATTTAGTATTTTCATTTCATAGTTGTTATGCTAATGTTATTGTTTGAAGAACAATGTATGATGTTAAAAGAATACTGAATGTACCTAACTAATCAAGTGTAATGTAGAGCCCTGATCATAGATCCATCATTGTCAGAGATCAAATGATGGTGAAATAAGTTTTCCTAAGGGAACTCCTGGATCACATACTTTTGAGTATGTGGGGTATATGGATGTGTAGAACCTTACATCCTAGTGTAGGTGTTTGATGAAGATGTGTAATCCATCAATCCTTCACTACAATCCTATACCGTATCAGTGGATCATAAACATGAAACCTCCTGATGATGAAGAAAGCACAGATATCCGTATCAGTGGAAGATAAACATGAAATCTCCTGATGAAGAAGAGAGTATAGAACGCCACTGTAACTCTAAAATAGCGAAGGACCAGATTACCCTGGTAAGCTATTATAGTAGAGGCATGAGATGTCCTACAAGTAATCCTCTTACTGACTGAGGAAGGTGAAGGTCATGAGAATCCGGCTCTTTCGATGACCTAGTATGATGCCAAGGCATTTAGCAGTGATTGGTTGGAGGATGAGTGGTAAACCTCACCTCCACAGGGCATAAAAGTAATGTTTGAAAAACATAATCCACAGCGTAGTATACCTGTTAGAGATAACTACAAGTTGATTGATTGATATTACACTGTATAGTGCAAATGTCTTCATGTTTCATAACTGTTGAACTCATGTTTACTATTATATCAGATGTTGAATACTTTGAAGCTTTTACTGCTTAAGTTATTACTTGAGGTGTTATAATAAAGCTTCTGGCGGAGAGTTATAACTCTCGCTGGGACAATTATGTAAAATTGTCTCACCCCGTAGACTTCAACTTTTTAGGTGGATGTCGAGGACGGAGGAACAGGTCTACAGGTGACCATTCCCAGCAGAAGCAGCACTAGGGGCAACAGTAAAATCTCAGGTGGAGATTTAGCCTACCATGTAGTGTAGTTAGAGTCAGTCCTATGTGTCCTCTGTACTCTCAGGTCTTGGAGTCTTTTGGTCTGAGATTTTGGTTATGAGTTCTTGAGATTTTGTATCATGTTGTATATAATTACTCAAGAAGTAATTATCTGAGATGTAAACAGTTTATCTCCTTTTATGAAGGAAGTTTTATGGTTTCAATGCTTTTTCTCAAAAAGTTTTAATTTCCACTGATTTTTGGTATTCCACTGCTAATCGACTCGCTTCCGCTAAGTTTAAATCATGTTTATATCGTGGTTTGGAGATCAGAGCCCACAATTAAGTGGTATCAGAGCTCTAGGTTCGCTGAGTCTACAGAGGCATAGGACTTAGGATGTCAAGTCTATCCTTAGTATCTCTTCCTTATCTAATAGAATCTTCTGCTCCTCAGGAGAAGAAGATACATAAGGATGGAAGAGCCACATGATGAGTACGTGGCAGAGAGTAGTGCTAGTGCACCTTGAGGTGGTGCAAGGGTTCCAGAAATAGAACAGCCTGCACCTGAACCACCCCAGTTTGACCCAGCTGATACGGGTAACCCAGCTGTTCAGACAGTTTATGACTGCCATGACACACATAACCGACAGGATGCCCATACCTGCACCTAGGGCACCTGCCCAGCCTGAAGGACAAGGTATCGGTAAGACGTTCGAGTGACTTCGTCGTGTTGGAGCTACCGAGTACTTTGGGACTGCCGACCCCGCAGATGCTGATCTGTGGTTAACAGAGTTGGAGAAGGCTTTCAGGATTCTTAATATCCCAGAGGCTGAGAAGGTTAGACATGTTGTCTATCTTCTCAAAGGCAGTGCTGGTCACTGGTGGAACATGGAAGAGCAGAAGAGACCTGGGATAGAGTCCTCGTGGGAAGAGTTTTGTCGAGAATTTATCAATAGATATTTTCCAAAGACCTTCCTAGACGAGAAGATCTCTCAGTTTGAGAGATTGAGGCAGGGCATGATGAACATTAGTGAGTATGAAGCTAAGTTCATGGAGTTGATGCGGTTCTGTCCGCACATGGCTGCCACAGAAGAGGAAAGAATCAGGAGATTCGAGAAGGGTTTGAATGTTGATATATCAACCCCTGTGTCTGCCTTAGAAAACCGAGAGAGATTCTCACCTTTGTTGAGTCAATCCGAAGGATAGAGAGATTTGTGGTTGAGAAGAGGCAAAATCAGAAAAGATATCCACAGTTCCAGGGTTCTTCATCTAGGGATTTCAAGAAACCGAGATTCTCTGTACCTAACCCTCCACCACCCAGATCAAGCTCCCAAACTCAGTGGTCACCAAGTAGAGGCAGGGGACGAATCCTACCTCAACAAGAGACTCACAGTTCTGCATCAATGTCAGTTACTGGACCACCAAGACCACAAAAACTGGAAAGAAGTTGCTACAACTGTGGGAAGGTGGGACACTTGATGAAGGACTTCCGATCTAGGCCTGTCAGTGTGACACAACCTCAGAGGCAGAGTCAACAGGGATCTCAGAGAAGGCAATCTCAAGGAGCAGCTCGAGGATGTGGGCAAGCATCTCAAGCTGGATCATCAGCACCACCTCAACACCAGGCGACAGCAAAGTTCTATGCTATGAACCCACCTGATGCAGTGGTCAATCCACGGGTAGTGGCAGGTCAGATGGAACTTTTATATTCTGATATGTTTACATCCTGTGTTGTATGTGTTCTGATTGACCCGGGTGCTACGCACTCTTTTATCACTCGGAGAGTGATTCGTAACTGCAATATGACGGTTAGTCATAAGGCAGATAGTTTGTTGTTGGAGACTCCGTTGAGTGGGTCTGCTGTTTTGTAGGAGGTATGTTCTCCTTGCATCCTCTTCTTTTTGATCATCGCATTCAAGTGGACCTTATACCACTTGATATGCAAGGATTTGATATAATCCTCGGGATGGATACATTAGAAAGGTATAGAGTTGTCTTGGATTGTGAATCCAAGTTGGTTGTGTTTGCTAATGAAGGCAACACATGGATCTTTCAAGGTGAAAGAAAGATTCTACCCACCTGTATTGTATCAGCTATGGTTGCTGATAAGCTGTTGAGGCAAGGATGTTATGCATTCTTGGCCCATGTGGTAGATGTTACCAAGGAAAGTTCCAAACCTGCTGAAGTTCCCATAGTCAGGGAATTCGAGGATGTGTTTCCTGAAGAACTTCCTGGTATACCACCACCTCGGGAGATTGATTTTGAGATCAATTTGGTCCCAGATACGAAACCCATAGCCCAGACACCGTATAGGATGGCGCCTGCCGAGATGGCAGAACTCAAGAAACAGCTTCAAGAGTTACTTGAGAAGGGTTTTATCCGACCAAGAACTTCACCATGGGGTGCTTCGGTCTTGTTTGTTAAAAAGAAAGATGGGTCAATGCGGTTGTGCATTGACTACAGACAACTTAATAAAGTAACGATAAAGAATAAGTACCCTCTGCCGAGGATTGATGATCTCTTTGACCAGTTGTGTGGTGCAACCGTCTTCTCAAAAATAGACCTGAGGTCTGGATATCATCAACTCCGTATTAAGGATAGTGACATATCCAAGTCTGCCTTTAGGACAAGATATGGTCACTATGAGTTCACGGTTATGTCGTTTGGACTAACCAATGCACCAGCTGCATTTATGGAACTCATGAATAGAGTTTTTCGACCCTTCCTTGATCAGTGTGTTGTCGTCTTCATAGATGACATTCTGATCTATAGTAAGGATGCTCAGCAGCATGAGCAGCATCTTCGCCAAGCTTTGACCTTGCTAAGAGAACATAAGTTGTATACTAAGTTTAGCAAGTGTGAGTTCTGGCTGCCGGAGGTATCTTTTCTTGGACATGTGATATCTGCCTCGGGAATTTGTGTTGACCCTGCAAAGGTAGAATCTGTTCTACAATGGGAACAATCGAAGACACCGACGGAGATTCGAAGCTTCTTGGGGTTAGCCGGTTACTATCGAAGGTTTATTAAAAACTTTAGTTCCATAGCCTTACCCTTGACAAAGTTGACCCGGAAAGAAGTTCCTTTTGACTGGAGAGATAAGTGCCAGCAATCTTTTCAGTTGTTGAAGGAGAGGTTGACAAGTGCACCAGTACTTGTGCTACCTGAGCAAGGCAAAGGATATATAGTTTTCTGTGATGCTTCAAAGAATGGACTAGGGTGTGTGTTGATGCAGGATAAACAAGTAATTTCTTTTGCTTCTTGACATCTTAAGAAACACAAAGAGAATTATCCGACACACGATCTGGAGTTAGCTGCCGTAGTTCATGCCCTGAAGATCTAGAGACATTATCTTTATGGAGAGACGTTTCAGATTTTCACTGACCATAAGAACCTTAAGTACATCTTCTCTCAGCATGAGCTCAATATGAGACAACGCCGCTGGATGGAATTAATCAAGGACTACGATTGTACGATTGATTATCATCTGGGGAAGGCTAATGTGGTTGATGATGCCTTGAGTAGGAAATTAGCAACATCAACCATGGAAAGGGCACAACTAAACTCTTTAGTATGCTCTAGAAGGGATATGCTTATCTCTTTGAGACAAGACAATGTGCAGTTGAAGGTGTCATTGTTAGTCGGGTTGTTAGCTGAGATGCATATTAAACCTACCCTTAGAGAGAAGATTAAGGAAGCACAGCAAGGTGATACTGTAGTTCAGCAGATTAGATCGGAGTATGGTAGTGAGAAACGAGATGGTTTCCATGACTCAGATGATCAAATAGCCTGTTATCATGGGAGGATGATAGTGCCGGATGTGGACAACTTGAGGAAGTTAGTCCTGGAAGAAGCTCATTCTTCAATGTATGCTATGCATCCAGGGAGCACCAAGATGTATCGAAACTTGAAAGATATGTATTGGTGGCCTGGAATGAAGAAGGATGTTGCAGAGTTTGTTCTGAGGTGTCCTGTATGTCAGCAAGTTAAAGTTGAACACCAGAAGCCTGCAGGAACAATGCAACCTTTACCCATACCACAGTGGAAGTGGGACCATGTGACCATGGACTTTGTTGTTGGCCTACCCAGGACAAGCAAAGGACATGATTCCATTTGGGTAGTTGTAGATAGGTTGACTAAGACAGCACATTTCTTACCTGTCAAAACAACCTATTCTGCTGAAAGGTTATCACAGTTGTATGTTTAAGAGATAGTGTGTTTTCACAGAGTTCTTGTCACTATAGTTTCTGACAGAGGTCCCCAGTTTACAAGTTGTTTTTGGGAATGACTTCATAATGCTTTAGGCACCCAGTTAAGATTTAGTACAGCCTTTCATCCACAGACTGATGGACAGTCGGAAAGGACCATACAGACTTTGGAAGACCTGTTGAGAACATGTGTTCTCCAGTTTACCGGAAGTTGGGACCTACACCTAAGCTTGATAGAGTTTGCCTATAACAATAGCTATCAGCATAGTATTGATATGGCACCTTATGAAGCCTTGTATGGTAGACGTTGTAGATCACCCTTGTGTTGGTATGAGACTGGTGAGCACCAGTTGTTAGGACCTGATCTTGTGCAACAAACTACAGAAAAGATTAAGGTAATACAACAACAGATTAAGACTGCACAAGATAGGCAGAAATCTTATGCTGACAAGCGTCGTAGACCCTTAGAGTTTGAGGTTGGAGACAAAGTTTATCTCAAAGTCTCGCCTTGGAAAGGAGTACTTCGTTTTGGAAAGAAAGGGAAGTTAGCTCCTAGATTTATTGGGCCTTATCCAATCATTGAACGGATTGGAAAAGTAGCCTATAAACTAGAGCTACCACCAGAGTTACAGAGGTTACATCATGTGTTTCACATTTCTATGCTAAAGAAATGTCACCCAGACACTGAGTCAATTCTACAACCTATGGAGGTAGAATCGAATGATGATATATCTTATGAGGAAGGACCAGTGTCAATCCTTGATAACAGAATTAAAAAGTTAAATAAGAAAGATTTAAGACTTGTGAAAGTCCTCTGGAACCACCGTGGTGTTGAAGAAGCCACTTGGGAACTAGAGGATGAGATGAGAAGGAAATACCCTGCCCTTTTCTCTTAATATGTTTTATCAATTTTGGGGAAGAAATCCTTGTAAGGGGTGGATAATTTATAACATCCCTGACCTGGGTTATGAACTAACCCTAGGTTTTTTGCCTACATATGTAATTAAATCCTTGTGATTAACTTTGGGCATGTAATTAAGTTCCTCAGAAACATATATTT
Organism: Alisma plantago-aquatica; assembly: GCA_963693085.1. Classification (NCBI taxonomy): domain Eukaryota; kingdom Viridiplantae; phylum Streptophyta; class Magnoliopsida; order Alismatales; family Alismataceae; genus Alisma; species Alisma plantago-aquatica. Next base: position 1,427,060,310 of record OY856410.1, on the reverse strand, counting down.
CAAATTTTGCTCCTTTATATATATAGTTGTAGCATTGTTTTGTAATACAGGGATCTATGTGCAAATTACCCAGTTAAGGGATTAACTTGCAAATTGCACATGTTGAGATGTTCCTATGATGTTGAGACATCATGAGGATGTTTATGATGAAGTTTGAGGGATTTCCCAAGCTTGAGCACCAAGGTGCAGCTGTGGAAGCAACCCCTGTACTTGAAAACCCTAAATTGGTGTAAAGTGCAATTTACCCAATTTGAAGGATGCAACTTGTAAAATACATCATCTAAAATATCTTTTATAACTTTTGTCATCATTTAGAGTAGAAATGATGAAGAGGGCACTTCATTTGAATAATCATATAATAAAGAACACCTTTGTGATTGAATAATCAAGGTGTATGTATAATAGCCCTTTTATGTGTATGCTTTAGTGATGGGTTGATCCTCTTTGCCTTCAATTCTTGACCTTAGAAGGATTTGTCCTTAGAAATAAGATGTGGGGACGTATAAGGAAGAAAGGAAGGACTTAGATGAGAAATGAGGAAAGCATATGTTCTTATGTTGAATTTTCACCTAAGTATATATACTACTTTTCTCACTTAGCAAGGGAACGATCCTCTTCTTTTCATTTCTTTTCCCCTTGCTCAAAACTGAATAAGGAAGATCTATGGAGCATAGGAGAACGACCAGGGAGTTCAAGGTAAGTTTGGATCATCCCTTTTGCTTGAATTCATGGAGGAAACTCGATTTCAAGGTTGAATTCATGGCTAGCTCACCTAGCTCTATCTTTCTAGCCATTCCTTTCCAACTTTTCCTTGGAGAATTCACCTTGGCCGACCTGTGGAGCTCAAAGACGCCATTAAAGACCTGAAGCTTGGAAGCTTGGAGCTCAAGGAACAACCTTTAGGCGGGTTTTATAACTCTAAACCTTATGCTTTGATTATACATCTTTTTCTATGTATATAGTTGCTAGTTCTTCTTCTTCCCTATCTTCCCTTGCATCCTTGCAAGTAAAATCGTGAAGAATTGCTGCTATTCTTGAGGTAGAAGATAAGGGCGTTAATTCCTATGCTTATCCACGGTTTTCCACTTTACTAAACGGTCCTAACCAATTGCCCATGCGGTTTGCACAACCGTTTGGTGGGCAAACGGTTTCAGGGTTGCATGGAGGCAAACGGTCTTCAAGACCGTTTGGTCCAATTGACCAAGCAACGACCATATGAGAATCCTGTTCCTAATTATGTAGGCTGATCACCCACAAAAATTGAGGGGTTAACTCCAAAGGAATCGTGAGATATAAGCTAATCAATTAGCAAATCCAATTGGATTAAGTTCTGATTTTCAATCTGTTTAATTTGCCCTTTTTGGGCAAACGGTCTCAAGACTGTTTAAGATGGTTTACCAAGCATTGACCGTTTGGGATTACTGTTTATAATGATGTTAATTAATGACTCACCAAATTTTATGGATTAATTCCAAACGAGTTATGAGTTGAAGGTTGATTAATAGGGTAGATCCTAATTGAAATCAGTGCTGAAATTCCAATGAGTTACTTAGTGATTTTGGGTTGATTAGCCCAAACGGTCTCAAGACCATTTGGGGAATCATCCAAACGGTCTCAATACCGTTTGGGGATCACCCAAGACCGTTTATAGGTCTGGGGTCAAGTATAGTTGACCAATTGAAGGTCCAAAGGTACTAAATCATATTGCAATTAAGTATTGATGTGATGATTAACTCAATAGATCAAACCTTAATGAATTTTCACTAGAGTCCAAGGATGGATGGGCAAACGGTCTCAAGACCGTTTGGAACTCATCCAAACGGTCTCAAGACCATTTGGTGTCAACCCAAGACCGTTTGGAGGTCTAGGGTTAAGGTAATTTGATCAATTGAGGGCCCAAATTACAGTGGGTTGTTGAAATAATCAAATTTCTGATTTATGACTTAATTAAGGTTCAACCCCTATCAAATCAACTTAGATTTTAATGAATTCTTGGGAAATTGGTCTCAAGAACGTTTTGAGGTCATCCAAACGATCTCAAGACCGTTTGGGCCAAGTTTGGGCCCAATTGGAGGTCAATTGATAGGTTCAACCTTGAATTTATTCACATTGTTGAATATTGATGACCAATCGATTTGAAACTCTAATTGAGATGGACTTAACCCTAATTGGCTTTCAATTAAGGGTTAATTTTGTGTCCAATTGATTGAGGCTCATCCTAATTGACTCAATTTATAAGTGGTTAACATGGCTTTGGCCAATTGAGGGCTTCAACATACTTAATCATAAACATTTGCAACTTTTGAACCATGTTGGAGGTCCAAACGGTTTGAGCCTATTTGGACCAAACGGTCTCAAGACCGTTTGGGGCCAAATGGTCTCAAGACCGTTTGGGCTCAAACGATCTCAAGGTCGTTGGACCAATCGATCTCAAGGCAAGTTGATCAAACGGTTTCAAACCGTATAAGCTCAAACGGTTTGGAAAGTCAACCTTTACAAACGGTCAACGCACCTAAACGGTTTGGGCATACGATCTTGAGGTCATACGGTCTTGGAGTCAAACCTAGCAAACGGTCAACGCACCCAAACGGTTTCAAACCGTTTGTTGGTTGAGGGTTGAAACCGTTTGGAGGTTTTCAAGGTTATTTATACTTAATCACTTGAAGTTGTAATTGGTTCAATGGTGATCTAATCTAAACCCTAATGGTAACTTAGAACATTAAGGGACTAAGTGATTAATGAATCGACCCATGATGGTGATCATGAGGTAATTTACCAAAATACCCTTGAGGGGTTTAATTGAGTAATACCTTTTTCTAACAAAACCCTAATCACATGTTGATGATGTTTTGGCTTATGCTAATCAAGGAGGACTTAACCCAACCTGATCTAGAGTGGTGTTATCACCATCTACTAGTAAGAGGAGAGAGAAAGTGTCATAAGAGAGAGAAAGTACCCTTTTATAGTGGAAACTTAAGTAAAGTACCTTCAATACACATGAATGTGCATGATTATGGTATGATCCACCTATGTGAGATCAGGGAAACCCTAATTATGATGTTTAGTGAATTTTAATCTTATCTAGGAGCTTTAATGATGATGTTTCTCATACATGATGATGATATGAGTTCAATTCGCCATGAGGTGAATAGTAAACCCTAATTCTAGGGTGAGGACATGTTTTGTGAATAGTAAACCCTGATTGATGAATATTGGGGAACTTGACTCTTCTAAGAGTTGAAAGTGTAGCTTCTAGAATGAATTGTTTACTGTTATCAGTTGAATTAACCATGCAGGTTGTCATGAGATAATGATCATATCTAGGTATGGATTATGAAACTATATTCATTGAAAGCATGCTTTAGCTTTATGAATAGTGATATATCCTGATGCATTGTCAATGGCAACTTATGGATTAAAATGGGCTGTGAGAGCCATAATTACCATCAAGGTCATGCTTTAGAGATGACTTGTGATGAATGTATTGAGATATGATGATTGATAAGAGTTAGTCTTGTTACATTAAGTATTCTCATTTCATAGTTGTTATGCTAATGTTATTGTTTGAAGAACAATGTATGATGTTAAAAGAATACTGAATGTACCTAACTAATCAAGTGTAATGTAGAGCCCTGATCATATATCCATCATTGTCAGAGATCAAATGATGGTGAGACAGGTTTTCCTAAGGGAACTCCTGGATCACATACTTGTGAGTATGTGGGGTATATGGATGTGTAGAACCTTACATCCTAGTGTAGGTGTTTGATGAAGATGTGTAATCCATCAATCCTTCACTACAATCCTATACCGTATCAGTGGATGGTAAACATGAAACCTCCTGATGACGAAGAAAGCACAGATATCCGTATCAGTGGAAGATAAACATGAAATCTCCTGATGACGAAGACAGTACAGAACGCCACTGTAACTCTAAAATAGTGAAGGACCAGATTACCCTGGTAAGCTATTATAGTAGAGGCATGAGATGTCCTACAAGTAATCCTCTTACTGACTGAGGAAGGTGAAGGTCATGAGAATCCGGCTCTTTCGATGACCTAGTATGATGCCAAGGCATTTAGCAGTGATTGGTTGGAGGATGAGTGGTAAACCTCACCTCCATAGGGCATAAAAGTAATGTTTGAAAAACATAATCCACAGCGTAGTATACCTGTTAGAGATAACTACGAGTTGATTGATTGATATTACACTGTATAGTGCAAATGTCTTCATGTTTCATAACTGTTGAACTCATGTTTACTATTATATCTGATGTTGAATACTTTGAAGATTTTACTGCTTAAGTTATTACTTGAGGTGTTATAATAAAGCTTCTGGAGGAGAGTTATAACTCTCGCTGGGACAATTATGTAAAATTGTCTCACCCCGTAGACTTCAACGTTTTAGGTGGACGTCGAGGACGGAGGAACAGGTCTACAGGTGACCAGTCCCAGCAGCAGCAGCACCAGGGGCAACAGTAAAATCTCAGGTGGAGATTTAGCCTACCATGTGGTGTAGTTAGAGTCAGTCCTATGTGTCCTCTGTACTCTCAGGTCTTGGAGTCTTTTGGTCTGAGATTTTGGTTATGAGTTCTTGAGATTTTGTATCATGTTGTATATAATTACTCAAGAAGTAATTATCTGAGATGTAAACAGTTTATCTCCTTTTATGAAGGAAGTTTTATGGTTTCAATTCTTTATCTCACAAAGTTTTAATTTCCGCTGATTTTTGGTATTCCGCTGCTAATCGACTCGCTTCCGCTAAGTTTAAATCGTGTTTATATCGTGGTTTGGAGATCAGAGCCCACAAACCCAATATAGAATCTGAAGTGTTGCATGGGTGAGATTCCATTGTGCTATTGGTTGATCCCATTGTGTCTCATGGAACATAAATAGGTTTGAGTAGGTGATAAGATCATGGAAATTGTTATTGGCATTGGATTTTCTTCTCCTAATAAAGCTTGAATGAAAAATCACTAAATTTTGAAATAGAGTTGTGTCCACTATCAATGGTCCAGCCGAATATTTTTATCAGGTATAGAAACATCCAAACTAGTGGTTTACATATAAATGTTTCTATATGTTGAAACATATCACAGTACAAAAGTTGACATGAAAATACAAATAGTGATGAACATATATATTATATACAGAAATGGAATTTGTTAAGTTTTGTGGTAAATTGTTCTTGATTATTTGCAACTTTTTTACAGTACAATTATAAATACAACTACTAGTTTAGACGAATTTTAAGAACCAAGAGAAAAAAGGAAATTATTTATTCCATGCAAGAAGAAGCTTTCTACGAAGTTCAAGCATACATCATTTTCAAATTTCACATAAACTTGAAGATGATTTGTGGCATCCCCGGATTTTCTAAATCTTGATCTAATGTGTGATGTCCAAATTGAAACCTCAACTCAATGAGACTACAATTTAAACACCCCACACTTGGCTAAGAAGAAGAAAATTAGAGGAAGTCAGAAGGAAACAACAATAGCACATGCACAAGAACAATAAACAAACCACAACCCATGTTCACCATAAACATATAATTACAAAATAAATTGTTACAACATTTGATATTACATATTGAACAGTAAACTTCTACATAAGCATGTACTACCACTAAACAACATGATCTTAAGACAACAGGTCTACATGTACATCAGCTCACCATACAACTCTCAACTATCCTGGTTCTTCAAGATCATATATCCACATACCTAAAATAGAGATTAAATGTGGTACACGTCAGCACAATATTTAATAATATTATACTGAGTAAGACTACATGTCTTTTTATATACCTCTCATTACAAATCTTGGCAATAAGATAAAACTAATACTTGACAGTAACAAAAGAAATATAACAAAAGCATACTTGAACAAAGATATGTTTATTGACAAAAGGGAACATATATTTTAGGTACCTTTTCCTTTATATCATCCATGCATTTACTACTTGAGAGTTGAATGCATCAAGGCCTTTATGATCTACTACCAAAGAGTTGGATCATTTAACAATGTGATCTACTACCAAAGAGTTGGATCACTTTCAAGTACTTTACTACCAAAGAGTTGAAGTACTTACTTTCCAGCACTTTACTACCAAAGAGTTGAAGTGCTTAGATATAATGGAACAAATATATTATGTTTCACATGTTCATATCCATAAGTATGGAATATTAAGAAAGATATCATACAAGAACAATCATTTCATCCAGTAACATATGCCAAGTATTTTACTACACATAATACAACCATATGACATAGTAAGCCAAGTAAGAGGTAAGGGACTACCTTGATCACATATATCCTAATCATCACATTTTCCAAGATTCAACTACCACTCTTAGTCAAACCCTAATCAAGACAAGATCATACATATCATTATCATGTTCTCATCATCTTAACTTGAACTATGTCCATTTTAGGGTTTAGCTTTTTGCATTAGGATATTCCCACTTTTACTTGTATTCTTATCTTAGAACTATCTTATTGATTTTATATTTCAGATTATAGTTCATTAATCGATAGTCATGTTTCTGATTATTATGTACACATAATAACCATAGTCACATTCATTAGTCATATTAGGGTTACAAAACACGTATTAAGGGTCATCTTCGTATAACATGAATTCTATGCATCTAACTCATATCAAAGTTCCACATTAGCTTCCAGTACCTGATATTAGGGTGTTCTATAAATTCCATCATTTATTGATCATAAATGTATTTATTGCATTTTATTTAGGGTTATTAGTCCTAATCAGCTATGTTGAGCAAAACCATTTATTTCTATCATAAACATCACTATCATAGACCTCATATATGTTTTATACATGATAATGAATTTACTGACATGTTCCCAAAATTTTAGGCAATCATTTGACATTTATTACTCATGAAATAAGTATTATGAATCTTACATGATATCACTGAGAGATAAGCATTAAAAGACTAATATTATGATTCCAATTTATTCTACTCATTTTTCTGAACATCTTGATACCTTATTTGTATATTTCATACATCTATGCTAATTATTATGCAATTTTCTAATATCTGAGTATTTTTGGGTATATTCCTTTTTCCGACCAACCCATATCTGCCACGTGGCCCTATGAGGGCATGGTGCTTCTTCTCCTGGCTTGTACTGAGCTGGCAGCTCACGCTGTGATTCATTGATTTATTGTTGGTCTGACTGGACCGGACCCGATTCTACCCTCTCTCATTTTTTCTCTCTCGTGATCTCTCTTCTCACATTCTAGCATACATGAATGGGCACGATCCACTGTCGTATCTTTAATCCTCCTCCTTGTGTAAATGTGGTTCACACCTGATACCTTGGGGCATAAGATGGCCGCCGCCATAGGTGTCTCCTCCAGCAAGAAATCATGCGTCGTTGCGTCCCCCCTCATGCTTGACATGTGCCCCCATCTAGTCTGGTAGAGCTGTAGTTCTGGACATTGTCATCCCCTCAGGCTCAACATTGATGGCTTCTTCTTACAGGATGGAGTATCTCACCACCATGTCCACCGTCACACAACCTTCCCCCAGTGAGGAATCAGTCACTTCCATACCTCCTGGGTCACCGCTGAGACTCTAGATTTTTGTCGCCTCCTTCAAGCTCACTTTCGCACGCAGTGGTGAGAACCAGAGACCATCCCTTGTGCTATTGCGACTCTGATGCCACGCCAGGTCAGAGTGTTGGCGAGAGACTGGCTAGGGTCTCCTCGCTTGATAGCGGCCCCATACCCTTCTGCCCACAAGTTCACCACCACCAGTCGATGTTGTGATGAATATGGGGTTTGTTAGCTTAAGAACTACCCCAAGAGTCCACAATTCTACTGTGAGCTACTTTCCCTGACCTCCTTCTTGGATTCCTCGACCTCCTCATCTAACTTGCTAGAAACATGGAGATGGGGGTAAGAATGGAGAGGTGAAACTCCCTCATTTCTGGCCAGTTTACTCCAAATTGTGTCCATGCCCACGTTCACAAAGTGCATTGGAGGAATAGATGTGGTTGCCATTCTCCCCATTACGCACGGTCTACTAAATATAGGAGTTTAGGACTTTGTCATCAGATATTTCCACCATGTGGTAGGATCATCCCCTCAACATTTGATCCATGAAACTAACACGCATATTAGCATGAGGCTAGTCGTGACAAAGCATTAGATGAGAACAAAGTCATAAACAAAGATGCGACCAAAGTTCCTCTAAGAAAATCATGCATATATGTATCCCCCAAATTCAAACTCTTATAAATTTCTCAAAGGACAACGAACTTCATGAAACTTGAACCATAAATTTATTATAACCCAATCTACATTATATTAAAATTTGGTGCCCAGATATCATTGTTTGACTAGTCAACCACTCAATCCAAAATGGCACATGCTTAGGGGTATTAATCATATTATTAACATCAAACAATTCTCAACTTTTATCAAACTAACTGGTGTACCTTCATTTGACTAATGATTTATTCAGGGACTAGCATTATGTCATTATAGCGTGTAAAATGAAGAATATCAAAATCTCACTTTATCACGTCCTACACACCTTAGAAGAAATTTCATCCTTGAAATTAAGGCAAAATCCACTCCATCACACATGCCAATTATGCCTTGTAGATAAAGTACCTTATTCTTAGCTGCATGAACTATGATTTGCATGAGAAATGTGAAGACATGAGTGCTCTTGAGATGGTAGCACATCTTAAGAAAGTGACACTTGGTATTATAAAGAAAGAAAGGGATGATATGTTGAAGGTGCTACTTGAGTCTAAGATGACAGAGGAAACCTCAGCTAAAGAACATGTGCTCAATATGACTAGACATATGTATCATCTTGAAGAATTGGGATTCACCTTGAGCTAAGAGTTGGCCACTAATATGATTCTAAAGACTATGCCAGAATCATATAGTCACTTTATTGCTTGTTATCATGTGAATAATACGGCTGGACAGATGTCAGACTTGCTTGCCATGTTGATTCATGTTGAAGCAAAATTGAAGAAGGACAAGCCCGTGATGGTGATTAGCAGAGATGAGTCCAAGGACCAAATCAAGACCGAGAACAGTTATGAGGTCAATCCTAAATCCATGTCTTCAACTCTCAAGATAAGGAGAAAGAAAAGTGCAAGCAGATCTCATTCTTTGTACTTGAAGGCATTCAGGAAGAAGAACAAGGGTATGGTGATCTCCAATTCAGGTATATATGTTATTGAGATAAATCTATATACTTCATCATCTTGGGTACTAGATACTGGATGTGGATCTCACATATGTTCTCATGTGTATGATATGAAAGGAAGTAGGCCTTTGGCAAAAGGTGAGGTGGAACTGTGAGTTTCTAATGGCGCAAGAGTTGTGACCAGAGTAGTTGGAACCTCTATTCTATCTCTTCCCACATGGCTTGTAATTCAGTTAAAGAACTACTATTATGTACCTATTATAAATAGTAATATCATTTCTATATCTTGTAAGGACAAGGATGCATTTGAATTCCATATCAAAAATGGTCGATGTTCTATTTCAAAAGATGGGATCTTCTATAGAAGAGCCCCAATGTGTTATGGTCTTTATTTGTTAGATCTAAAGATAGATGTATATAATGTTAATACTAAAAGACTAAAATACAACTACTCAAACAAAACATACCTTTATCATTGTCGTCTAGGGGACATAAATGAGAATCACATATCTAGACTCCATAAAGATGGTTATCTAGACTCTTTTGATCTGGAATCAACAGAGACATGTGAATCTTGTTTATTAGGCAAGATGGCTAAGACCCCTTTCACTGGTAACAATGAGAGGGCTAGTGATCTATTAGGACTCATACATACTGATGTGTGCAAACCTTTTAGGACAATCACTAGAGGTGGGTATTAGTACTTCATTACCTTCACTGATAACTTCAATAGGTATGGCTATGTTTATACAATGAAGCATAAGTCAAAAACTCTTGAAAAGTTCAAGGAGTTTATGAATGAAGTACAGAACTGACTTGGTAAAAGTATTAAGGCACTTTGTTCTGATCGAGTAGAAGAATACTTAAACTAAGAGTTTGAGAACCTTCTTAAAGCCCATGGGATTGTAACCCAGTGAACTCCACCTAGAACACCTCAGCACAATGGTGTATTAGAAACAAGAAATCACACATTACTGGATGTGGTGTGATTGATGACGAGTTTAGCCGAGCTTTCGACTACCTTCTGGGGATATGCTCTACAAACCGTCGTGTTTACACAAAATTGAGTACCATATAAATTGGTTCAAAAGACACCACCTGAGATATGAAATGGGAAGCATCCCAAAATGTCTTTTATAAGGATTTTGGGTGTGAAGCTTATTTCAAGAAAATGCCTCCTGAAAAACTAGGCCCTAGATCTGAAAAAAAATGTTATTTTGTCTCATATCCCAAAAAAACCATGGGATACTACTTGTACAAACCATCTGACAACAAAGTGTTTTTGTTTTAAATGATAGGTATTTTCTGTATGCTCAAAATGCAAGTATACGCTATAGTAGTAATATAGGCCAATGAGGCCCCATGTCAAACATAGGGAAACATGACTTCAAAAACTAGTACTCATTGTAGTGCAATCTTCTTAGGCCGAAGAAACTTGAATGATTTGGTTAATTATCTAAAATAGAAAGTAAATCTAAATTATTGGTTTTTGTTCTCAGACTTAGCAAATTCCTTAGGATATGGGTTTCACCACTGTTAATATTGCACTTTAGTCCTAATACATTAATGAAAATCTCTCCTAGCCCTAGATTAAGAGCCTATACTAAGAATTACCCGCTCTCACAGTGTAATTCACTACCTAACCCAATACCAACCCCACTCTCATGTCAATTGTGTTATTAGATAGGTTCTTTATTGAATACTTTGGGGAATCTCCTCATATTTTAAACTGCCTTTCACAAAGGGTTTTATGGAACATGTATTTATATGAAGGTTCAACCATTAATTTTTTTTCTCAAAGCAATTAACAGTCCAAGTACTACCTATGGTGATCAAGCATGGATAATACATTCATTCACATAGAAATAAATCTAGAAATTAAGAGAAAATGATGAGAAGAGCCAAATATAATGCATAGCAGGGCTACTCCTCCTAAGGAATGTAGGGATTAGCCCCTAATGGTTTCTATAGTCAAAGACATCAAAGGAGAAAGAAAAAATGTGGAGAACATGAAGTACCCCTGAAGTAGATAGTTTGAATGATCCCTTTTCGCGCATGTGCTGATTTACTACCCTTTGGATATAATTCTATCTATAGAAGTGCCTAGATCAACCAACATGCATCCTTCTTCTTTGTTATCTCCCGCTCTTGCTCTCGGTTGTCGTAGAATGGAAAAAGATGAGATAGATTGGTCTAGCCACACTTCCCCTAAGTCATAGGAATGACTTATGGTGAGTTAGAAGCTCGGTCGTTGGATTAAACAAAGCCTTCAGATCTTCTTGATCCTGACCTATCGTTACTACCGACAGGGTGTCGGTACTACTGACTACTTTAATTACACGACCACCTATCAAGTTGTCAGTACTACTGACCTGGCTTTCAATAGTATCGAGTTGCTTCGAAATTCTTGGACAAAAATGTTGTTAACTCGTCGATAGTATCGACTTAAATGTCGGTACTACTGAGTCTTCTCAATTTCTTTTATTGCAACCTAAGCATGTGTCGGTACCACAAACTCCAAAGTCAAAAATACCGAGATGTGCATCTTCTTGTACATTCACCTAAAATGCATAAAATATGAACATAAGCTCTCGAAATAGATTAAATCATTCGAAAACATTAAAATTATGATTATTTGATGCAATTGTGTGTCAAACTAATAAAAGTAAATCATGCATAATTAATATGATATTTGACCAAAAAGTGCAAAAAAATCAATACAAAATAGCCATTTTCATTTAGTTGATGAGATTGTTTGATTCATGCATCATTTTGTTCAAAAACGTAGGTATTAGGATTCAGGCATTTCTCACTTTCACTCGTATAGGTCTGTCATGTTTATTTTGCATAAATGATTAGGTCATACTTGTGATTCTTCAATAGCCACCCATTTCATACCATCCATTGTTGTTATTGGTAGGCCACTAAGATGATTGATCTCCTCATTAATTTTTATATGGAGAACTACTTCCAAGTAGATTGGCAATTAGTAATGAGAAATGTAGGATAGGGAATCACATATTGCACCAAAAAATGCTTGATTGAGTATGATGATAATTGTTCTCTTGATAGTGTTCATTAGTCTAAGGGTTGATGTATTTTATGAATGTTTTTGGTCGCTATAGAATGGTTAATTGTTCAGTGATTAATGAAGGCCGGTTTGGGACTGCCAAGTGGGGATAGGTGATAAATGATATTCATATTAGTTTGTCCTTTTGCTTACTTGTCTCAAATAGATCCAAGAGTGTGTTTCTCGAGGATGAGCAACATTTCATCTTAGGGGAGTTTTATGCACTGTTTAGTTGTTTTTTTACAGGCTATTTTGTGTTGATTTTTGTGCACTTTTTGGTCAAATCTCATATTAATTGTGCATGATTTACTTTTATTAGTCTATGACACTAAAATGCATCAAATAAGCATAATTTTAATGTTTCCTAATGATTAATCTATTTCCATAGCTTACGCTCAAATTTTATGCATTTTAGGGGAATGTGTAAGAAGTTGCACAACTCGGTACTATCGACTTTGGAATTTGTGATATCGACACATGCTCACGTTGCACAAAAGAAATCAAGAAGACTTAATAGAACTGACATTCAAGTCTATACTACCGATGAGGTTACATCATTTTTGTCAAAGAATTTTGAAGCAACTCGGTACTATCGATAGTCAGGTCGGTAGTACCGACAAATTGATAGGTGGTCATGCAATTAGAGGGGTCAGAAGTATCGACACGCTATCAATAGTACCGACAGGTTGGGATCAGGCATATCTAAAGGCTTTATATAATCCAACGACTGAGGTTCTAACTCGCCCTAAGTCATTCCTCTGACTTAGGGGAAGTGCGGACAGACCTATCTATCTTGTCTTTTTCCATTATACAACAACCGGGAGCAAGATCAACCTGAAGGGGTAAAACCCATAGGGTGTAAATGGGTCTTCAAGAAGAAGACTGACATGGATGGAAAAATTAATACCTATAAGGGCAGATTGGTTGTAAAGGGTTTTTAGACAAGTTCAAGGTATTGACTATGATGAAAATTTTCTCTAGTGGCCATAGTTAAGTCCATCAGGATCATGCTTGCTATTGCATCTTATCATGACTATGAGATTTGGTAGGTGGATGTTAAAACTGCATTCCTTAATGGGAATCTGGTTGAGGATGTGTATATGACACATCCTGAGGGTTTTATAAATTGAAAGTTTGTAAATAAAGTATGTAAGCTACAAAGGTCAATTTTATAGATTGAATCAAGCATATCGGATCTAGAATCTTCATTTTGATGAGACAGTCAAAAAATTTGGCTTTATTTAAAATGAAGCTAAACAGTGTGTGTACTAGAAGGTCAGAGGCAACATAGTGACATTCCTCGTATTATATGTAGATGACATACTTTGATGGGGAATGACATTCCTACTTTATAAAAGATAAAGACAAGGCTTGGAAATACATTATCTTTGAAAGATTTAGGAGAAGCATCCTACATCTTGGGGATAATGATCTATAGAGATAGATCTAGAAGGCTTCTTAGACTAATTCAGAGCACAAACATTGACAAAGTGTTGAAGAGGTTCCGCATGGAGAACTCAAAGAGAGGAAACCTGCCAGGTCTGCATGGAATGACCATCTCTAAGAGTCAATGTCCTAGTTCTTGTGAAGAAAGGGAATGCATGAGTTTGATTCTATATGCCTCAGCAATCAGATCAATCAAGTACGAAATGTTGTGTGCTTGTCTAGGCGTCTCATATGCCTTGAGCATGATGTGCATATATCAATCAGATCTAGATGATGCTCACTGGATAGTCATGAAGAACATCCTCAAGTACTTGAGAAGGACTAAGGATCTGTTCTTGGTCTATGGTGAAGAGGAAGAGTTGGTGATAAAGGATTATACTGATGCAAGCTTTGAGACTGATCAATATGATTACAAATCACAATCGAGATTCGTGTTTTGCCAAAATAATAGAGTTGTAAGTTGGAAGAGTTCCAAGCAAGAGACCGTTGTTGATTATACAATAGAGGCCAAGTTATTATTGTATCGAATATAGCAGAGGCAGTATGGATCAAGAAGTTCATTATAGTACTTGGGGTCGTTCCAAGCATCATTGACGCAATTGAGCTATATTGTGACAACAATAGAGCTATTGCACAAGCTAAGGAACCCAGATCGCATCAGCTCTAAAAGCATATATAAAGGTGGTATCGTCTCATACAAGAGATCATAAAGAAAGGAGATGTAAATATTTCTAAAGTACCAACTGAGAACAATGTCGTTGACACCTTAAGAAAGGCACTTTCGCATCAAAATCATGACAGTCATGTTAGATCACTTGGAATACTATTTGTGGGTGACTGTCTCTAAGTGAAAGTGGGAGTCTATTGGTATGTATGCCCAAAGAGACAATCATGTGATGATTGTAATGGCATAACTTGTAAAAATGATTAGATTATTAATAAAAAGCAATCTTGTAGTTTATTCTATTTAATTTAGTTAAGAGACCATGAGGTAACATTATAAATGTCTAGAGAATATAATATTACTCAATGGCGTATGTCTTCAAGTACGTGACTTGGAAGAATTAGATCATACAGGTGTTAAAAGTACATATACATATTCTCATTATGTCCTTGATCGGTTGTTATTGTAGAAGTTTGATAGACAACAATAACACATAAGATCAGATTGTGAGTTGGTTAATGATAGAATCTCATTAGTCATGATATGTCAATATCAAACCATTCACACAGATACATGTTAGAGAATAGTGTATTGGACATACCCACCTTGAGACTGACACATGGAATCCATCTTTATGGAAGTCACAATCAACTCTCACAGTGATGGTGTTGATTGTAGTTCTTAGACTGAAAATTATTGCACTCATCACATGGCATTGGATACGCTTTGATATCATCAAATGTAGTCTTAAAACATGGGTTGTTATAAAGGTGGTGATTGGGCGACTTTGACACATGGGGATAGACTGTGAATGATAGAAATGGGATTTGTCCCTCCTATGGGAGTGTGATGTTCTAGGCCTCTTGATTAGCGAAATTCAAAAATGCATGGCCATGCACACGTGAGTCAATATGTGATATTGAGCTTACATATATCTCAAACAATCAGCTCTTGGTTCAAGAAATAAGATTGAATGGTCAAGAGGGTGAATTCTCCATGCCTTGAGTTCAATCTAAACATCAGTGACAAAGAAACTATACAAATACTACAAAACCATACACAAATTGTAGATTAAAGTTGTTCTCCAACTTTCCATTTACTTGGGTAGCATTGATGTGCGACTAAGCATCACTCATTGTGTGTGATGTCATAAGTTGTTATGCGCATTCATCGCCAATGTAATATTGTACCTATAGGGTCACACACATAGGTCTCGACCTAGAAGAGGACTTTGATCTTGAATGACAGATGAATTAATTTCTAAAACATTTAGGTAATTAGTTTACACAACAAGCTGCCTAAATGCATTGTCAAACGCCCATCTCTTGGCATGAGACGGACGTCTAGAGTGCCAAACGGCCTTCACAAGGGTTGAGATGGGTGTGTGAAGGATTAGGGTTGATTCAAGTTGAAATTATCCAAGGTGTGCACTGACTGAACCGACTGGCCTGACTCAGGTCACCACACAACCGTCTTGGTGATTGATATGGCTATCTGACATGGGAGAGATTGGTCAGGTCGGACGATGGAAGGTTCTAGATACTTTCCAAATTTGTTTTAGTTGCACATTACTTATTGTGCAAGGAATTTATGCTTGGCATTAAAGGGAAACAAATTGCAAATTTTGTATGTGATTGGAAACTAAAAAATGGTCGTCTTGGAGTACGAGACGACCACCTCACTTGCTAGATGACCTTCTAGTGTTCCATATAGTTGTTTGGATGGTCATAGATTGTGAAAATTCAAGATATTCCCATCCCTTCACTCCCACGTCGACTGGGAACCCTGACTCTAGCCTTTACTATAAATAGAGGGGTATTGGGGGCTTCACAGAGCACAACACAGACAATTGAGAAATAGTTTCTCTGACAAATGTTGTCCTCTCTAGTTTTGGTAACCAAGAGAACCCAAGCAAGTCCTACCCAACTAGGGAGGGACAGTAAGGGAGAGAACAACTGAGTTCATTATTGTAGGAGAGCGAGTTGGTGACTAGTATGCCAATGGAAGGGACAACTCATTCCTATTCATTCTAGTAGGAGGATAGGAGTTTTAGGCGGTATGTGTGGACTTCCCTAGAGGTGGGAGGATGGTGTCTGTCTGAAGGATGACATCATCAACCAGTAGTTCGTGATGAGAGGATTTTTTTGCAAAAAATGACGTTCGAGTATGATGTTCATGGAGAAGCAGTCAGATGAGTCACAATACAACTAGAAATTAAAGTTGTGCAACTAAAACGACGAAGATTGTCTCTAGACTTGCTCTAGGACCACTTACATCCTTGAAACCATCTTTCTTATCTTATGGTAATTGACGTGATCAGTTGGTCATGGGGAATATGGTAGATAAAAAAAAATCGCTACCTACTCTATAGCCATATTTCCCTACATAGATACTCTCTTAGGTCTAGAATATTCAAAGATGTTAGGAATAGTAGAGAACCTACATGGAACACATGCCATGAATGTGATTGCATTTATATTGATTTGATCACATTCATATGAATGTGATCGCATTTAGATGAATTTGATCTCATTCAGATGAATGCGATGAAATTCACCTAGAAGCAGTCGAATTCATAGTACAGGGTTGGATTTCTCTGAGTTGTATCTTGGACAAACCTCCCTTGTATGTCCACTTCTCGAATTTCGATCCAAACTACACCTCTACCCACTTATAAAGAAAATCTCTAAATCTTGTTAGAAACAATGGTTCAAGCAAGAAAGAGATCAACCAAACCTGCAATCATAACCAAAAAGTGAAGATAGAGTGAGATCCACGCTAGATTTGGAAGAAAACTACTTGGTTAGGATAAAAGTATGTATAATGCCCAAGATAGGCTACATAGACAAGAAGGAGCTCAACTAGCCATGAACAAGCATAGTTGACACTGAATAAAGTTGGAAAAACATCATTTGTATAGAAACAAAGAAGAATATTTGAAGCAAGGGGAAGAACAAGATATTTAGACCATCGAAGAAAGGACGATCTTGATCCTTATCTCTAGATGGACAAGATCTTGTCCTTTTAGTTGTCCACCTTAATCTTCTGGACTCCTTGGCCTCCTTTCTCCTTGATTCTGTCCCAATAGAAGCTTTGATGGGTGTATGGAGGTAGAAAGTGTGGGAAATGGTTGGGATGTGGTTGAATGATGGCGGAAAATGGATACAAAGTGGTGTATGGAGTTGGAAGATGATGAGAAATGATGGTGGATGGTGGTAAACCAAAGGGATGGGAGTATGATGAGCTCTTCAACCCTATCAGGTCTTAGAGATCTATGATGGAGCTCTGGGAACTGAAGGTGGGAGCAACAGAAGGAACTTTAGAAAATCAGATGGAAACCCATTTCTAGGTAGCTAGGAATGGGTATTTATAGTGGTAGGTGGAGCATGTATGTGAGTGAGAATGAAATCGGTCGATTTTGGGGGAACTCAGTCAAATTTGGCCTTTTTTGTTAAAAACTGAGGAATTAAGGAATGTACATAAGTATAGTATAATTAAGTTACAAGATGAAGTTTAGGGATGCAATTTTATTCATAAGAATTCACATTTGGATTGTAATTGTCTATAGACACTTGTATTCTAAGAATGGTCTCATATGATGGATTTCAAATGGGGTTACACATGTAATCGGTAGTAATACTAATTGAAACTTGGTAAATAGTGAATGAGTATTATTAAGTATCTTATGCACGTTTATGCTTGAAATTTGTTCATATCTATAAAGATGGAATGGAATAAATATATGTTGCATGATGAACCTATTCTAAGTACGGTGAATAACACAATATGTCTATATGCATATACTATTTCTAGTTTTATTGTCTCTATGAATATTTGATGAGAACTATGATATGGAATGAACTGACATGAAATATGTTGAGAAGAAATTGGCATGCTTCGATTACTTTTGAGAAAACCATGTTTAGGGTAAATGATGGACAATGAGATTATGTGTCATAGAAACATTGTTACTCTAATCCCATTCCCACTGTCCAGATGGGTAGTGTTAAAGGGATTAGAGCGCTCGTCCCCGAGTAGCCCGAAGGTCACACACATATAATACGCAAAAAGGAAATAACATTCTTATTTATAGAAAATGATCAAAGGTTTATTACATAAGGGCTCGTAGGAAACTTGGAAAGGAAAATAACAAGATAAAAAAATCTAAACTAACAACTACAACCCTTTTATATATTAGCACCCATGTAAAGTCTAGATTTATGTATTAGTCTTTATTTCTAGTAGATAAAATAAAATGGATAGCAGATTTCTAGTAGATAACCTTTAGTTTGTTGCGTGGCCTAAAATCAAGAAAATCAAGACACAATCAATGTAATTGCACAGTACGCTATTAAAAATAAGTAAAATAGTTTTATATCAAAGTAGTATACTTGGAAGGACTTATATTAAAATAATTAACAAGTGATTTCAAAATAGTATTTATTCGACATGATTTTATTATAAGTTTCCCATTATGCTAATATCGAGAAGCATGCTTAAATTTATGTGGCTCCATCACCCCAATGAGATAAGGGAGGTCACCATGATCCATCTCTCCATACAAGGGAGGAGGTCAACAACATGTACAAGTTCCATCCTCCAAATGAGGAGGTCGCTTGTACTCAATATCAACAATCATTATTACTGGCAGTCATAATGGGCAACATCATTTATGTCTCAAATTGTTGCAAACTATAATATAGAAAATTAGAAGACTAATCAGTAGGGAGCGTGGTAGCTCAAACAAACGCATAGCCAAGCATGCATACATTTCATGAGGTACATAAAAGGATCTTCATTACTATTAGTTTGTTCAAGGATGAGGTATAATAGCATACTTTTTTGGTTGATTTTTGGAGTACAGGATTCTAAGAGAATAGGTCAACCCCTTGAGTCAGATGTAGATCAACAAGATTTCAATCAAGGGTCAATATCATGAAATTTTAAAGATTGTGTTTCAATATTGAAGATTAGGGTTATTCATTCCTATTTAAACCTTGGGGTAGGTTATTCATTTATTATCAACAACATTTTGAGTTATCCAACATTTATTCAAGCATCAAGTATATTTCAAGTATGAATGACCTACCTAGGTATTTTAGGAACATATATGATAACCCTAATTATTATCATCAATATCAAGTCATTATCAAATCTCTAGATCATTTCATAATGGATTAGCATCATTTGTGTTCAAAATCATATCAAGGTTTGATTGATTTAATATGGAATGTCAGGGATCAAATATTAGGTCAGGTGATCAAGTATTGATAAGAAAATATCACATATATGCATTTGAAAAGGCTAATATGGATGTTTTAATAAACATGGGGAGCATAAATGTGAATCAGGTGTTGTAATCATTTTTATTGGATTAGGATATCTGATGAAAATGGACTATAATATTGATATTTTGTAGTTAATATGCATTTTCTATGATTTAATTAGGATCTGAGCATTTTTATTGATTGTTCGTCAGAGAGAGTTGGAAATACCTTAAATATAGAAAAATGTACAACCGTTCGATGAAAAGTGGACGATCAAGATTGTGCCACATAGGAGACATGGGTGAGGTGGCTCACTGGTCTAAGGATCAGGTATGATCCTTGGCTTCATTAATTTGATCTTGAGTTTACTAGGTCTTTCGTCCCAGTTCACTCCTCTTGGACGAGGAGGTCTGGGGTCCTCCCCCCACCCATTGCACAAACCTCTATGCAAGGTTAGGAAAAGAGGTGGAGGGGCTTGTTGGAACTAGGGAGTCTTAGGAACATGAGGAGCTAAAGTCGGTAGTGGAGGTGTCGCTCAAGCACGCCTCACCCTCGTGAGGTGGATGGGGGTCTCGATTGCTGGAAAGATGACACAAGGGTGAGATGCCCAAAATGAGGAGAGTGGTGGTGTCATTCAAGACAACAAGATAAATGAGAGGAATTAGGGGTTTTTTAGATCGAGATAGCACACGAGGATGAGGTTTCTAGCAAAGTATGGTGGCGACAATCATTAGGGGTCTTTTATAGGGTCGAGGGGTAGGTTTAGGGCTAGTTGGGATCTAAGGTCTATCCATGGCCACCAAAGTGAGAGATGAGTTAGCATGTCATTGTGATGGTGTAATGGTGCATTAAAAGTAGTCAAATTAGGGTTAGACGAGCATGAAATCATGAGACGAACATTTCTATGCAATTGAAATTTCATAATATGGTCATAGATGGTCGATTGACCATTCTTGGTTTCCTTTCTCCTCCCCACAATTAGCGGGAGGTAGGAGATGATGCCCCAACCGCTCGATTAGGTCCATAATCTAAAAGAGCCTAAATTGAGGGTCAGTGTTCATCCCATCATCTACCTTCAGCTAGCTGACTTGAAAAATATCGAATTAAAGGGAAAATAAAGAGGTTTTCAACACATTAACTTCAAGAAATCATGGGAAATTGTAGGAGTGTCCAATTGAGATGAAATTTTGATCACATGTTCAAAATAATGTGAAGAATACATAGAAAACGTTTGAGAACCAAAAGATAAAGTGATGTGGCTAATCTTCTTCTTTGGATAAAGTGATGAATTAACCTAAGTTGTAGTGTCACAAGGTTCATAAAATTCATATTGATCATTATATTACAAATTTGAGTGTCAATATTGATCAAGTAGTCAAGAAATAATAAATGAGGTCAAGAGTGAACATAAATGAGGGAAAAGTAGGAATAGATCAAGATTAGAAAAACTCACTTGATCACATCATCCACTCCTTATTAGGAATTTTGTCCCCAAAATTCAGACTTCCATGAAGAGATCAGGAAATCTTTCCTCCATATCTGACTTCAACTCCCAGGTAGAATCATAACTATCATGGTGGTTCCACAACACTTTAACCATATCAATTTTCTTATTTCTGAGCTCCTTGGTACGAGTATCAAGTATCTGGACTGGAACTTCGTGGTATACAAGGATGTCCATTTCAATCGGTTCATGATTGAGGACATGGCTAGGGTCCTTGACATACCACTTTAGATTTAACACAAAGAAGATGTTGTGCATCATGTTGTATTATGGAGGTAGAGCCAACATGTATGCACATTCCCCAATACAATCCAAAATTTCAAATGGACCCACGTATCTAGGGCTAAGTTTTCCTTTGTTCTCTACAATATCCTAATTCATTTGAATCTTTAGGAACAAATGGTCACCTACCAAAAATGGAGTATATGTCCCATGTGCATCAGCATAAGACTTCTGACGGTCTTGTGCCCTTTTCAGCTATTGCTTGATTAGGTTGACATTATCAAAATAAATTTGTAACTCCTCAGACTCCAGAATCTGTCTTTCACCAACTTCATCCCAGTAAAGAAGAGACCTACATGGTCTTCCATATAGATCTTCATATGGAGGCATGTTGTTGTAGGAGAACTCAACAAGAGGAAGATATCGGTCCCATGAACCACCCCAATCAAGGATACATGATATCAACAAGTCTTCTATTACCTAAATTGTCCGTGCAGACTATCTGTCAGTTTGTGGATGATATGCGGTACTGAAGTTTAGCTGAGTCCCTAGTTCTTCCTACACTTGTCGCCAAAAGTGAGAAGTGAATTTTGAATTATGATCTGGCACAATGGATACAGGAATCCCATGCAATCTTACTATCTCATGAATGTAAAGCTCTATTAACTTTGGGTCTTTGGTTGTTATTTTGATAGAAATAAAATGGGTTGATTTAGTCAATCAGTCGACTACAACCCAAATGGTGTCACTCCCTTTCTTGATTGTAGGTATACCACTACAAAATCCATGGTAATGTTTTCCCATTTCCACTCAGGGATAGGTAGGGGTTGTAGAAGACCTCCTGGCCATTGATGTTTAACCTTGATTTGTTGGCAGATCAAACACCTAGAGATGAATGTAGTGATGTCAGTCTTCATATTCCTTCAGAAATGCCTCTGTAGATCCTTGTACATTTTATTCGACCCAGGATGCACTATATATTTCAACTCGTGAACTTCTCATAGTGCCTTTTCTATCATATTTGAATCCTATGGGACCCATATGCATTGTTTGTACCAGATTCCACCATCCATACTGACCGTCAGATGTGTCTGGGTCTTCTCTAGCAGCTTAGTCATCTCCTCAAGGCTCTTGCTATTCTTGTAGGCCGACAAAATCTCAGACTAGAGGCCTGGTTTGACATGAATGTTGGCCAATCTAAAAATATGGCCAACACACCTCGGGGCCCATGGTGATGTGACTTCCATGTCTATCCACTCGGTGGTGAAGATGCAAACACATTTAGCTTGTTTCCTACTGAATGCATCACCCACCATGTTTGTCTTACAGGGGTGGTAGGCAATGATGAAGTCATAGTCTTTGAGGTACTTGAGCCATCGCCTCTGTCTGAGATTGAGATCCTTCTGTGTCAGGATGTACTTTGGACTCTTGTAGTCGGTGAGGATGTTGAAGGTGGGACCATATATGTATTGTCACCATATCTTCAGTGCATACATGATGGAAGAAATTTTGAGGTCGTGGGTTGAGTAGTTGACCTCATTTGTCTTCAATGGTCTAGAGGCATAAACAACCACTTTTCTTTCTTGCATGAGGACACAACCCAGACTGAACCTCTATGCATCGGTGAAGATGACAAACCCATCATTTCCTCAGGGAAGGGACAAGACAGGTGCAGTTGTCAACTTTGTCTTCAAATCCTAAAAACCAGACTCATACTACTTTGACCAGACAAATTGCTCTCCTTTCTTGGTGATCTTAGGGAGGGGAAAGGAGGTCTTACTGAAGTTGGGTATGAAATTTCAGTAGTTACTAGCAAGACCCAAAAAAATTCAAATTTCAAAAACATTTTTAGGGCTTGCCACTCAAGAACATCCAAGACTTTGGCAGGGTCAATAGAAATTATGTGAACCAAGGACATGACTTTAGAAATCCAGAATTCACATTTAGACAGTTTTGCATAGAATTTTGTAATTGGAGGATATCAAGAACTTCATGAAGATGAGTACGATGTGACTCAATGTCATTTGAATATATCAAGATGTCATCAATGAAGACCACTACAAACTCATCTAGGAAAGGTTGTAAACACAATAGGGGTGTTGGTCAACCAAAATGGCATGACTAGAAATTCATAATGCCTATACCGAGTTCAAAAGATGGTTTTATGGATGTCTTCCTCCTTAAACTTGAGTTGGTAATAACCAGAACGGAGATCAATTTTAAATAAGATGTGAGAAGAATGAAGTTGACCAGAAAGGTCATCAATTTTTGGGCGGATATTTATTTTTTACAGTATCTTGATTGATCATAAGGTAGTCAATGCACATGTGAAGAGATACATCCTTTTTCTTAACAAAGTGAACGGGTGCTCCCCAAGGAGATGTACTAGGGAAGACAAAACCCTTGTCCAGAAATTCATGTAGCTACTTTTAAAATTTGGTCAATTCAGCAAGAGGCATCTGATAGGGTGTCTGAGAAATAGGTGTGGTACCAGGTGATGAGTTGATAGATAATTCAATATCACAATCAGGTGGTATCCCAGGGAGATTCTCAAGAAAAACAATAGGGTACTCTCACACTATGGCAATGTTTTCTAGGGCACTCGTATCATGATTAACTATAGTTACAATTTCTAGGTATGCTTTTCACACTTTGGATATCAAGGCTTAGGATTTGATCAAGGAAATGACAATATTTTTATTTTTATCCTTTATTCCAAGAATTATAAGAATGGGGAGGTAGGGTATAGAAATGATGACTTTTGTGGCACGACAATTGACCATAGCATGATTTTAGCATCAAGTAAGTACCCTAAGTCTTGTATTTCTAGATTGAGCATAGAGGAAAGAATCTTAGACATGAAGGTATGTGTTGACCCAGAGTCAAATAGAGTGATAATAGAATGGTCATAGATTTGCATCACACCTATATATATGTATATTTGATGTAAGGTGTTTGCACAAGATAATCATGATATGAAATTATGGAAATAATTTTGATTTAAATAGTACCTTCCATGAGTTTGTTCCCATTAGCATTTTCCTCATATGCATTCACTACAAAGACACGGGCTTGTATGTTCTCACCCTGTTTGGCTAAAAGAGGGTGAGGGTAATTATCTCTGAAGTGTCCCTCCTATTTGCAGACTTGGCAAACTAGAGACGTGTACTTGCATTGGCCAGAATGGAGATTACCATAGTTGCAACATCAAGAAACACTGGGATTCTAGCCTTGACCTCTATTTGGGTTAGGATTCTAATTCTGAGCAAGGCCCCAGTTGTAGTTTGGGTTCTGGCCTTGGATGTTGTAAGGCCCCTAAACTTACTTAATGAGTTGAATAAGCTTAATTATCATAATTTAATTCTTATAACACTAATCTAACCTTTTGATGTGCTTTTAAATCATAACACAAGCTTAAGTTTCAAATTTGGTCCAATTTGGACATTGTTTGAGAAAGTTATGCAATTTCATGCACATTTTGGACTTTTCTACAATTTACCCAATTGAGAGGTTTCTTTGAAATTTATCACTTGAATTATGTTCCTTTCATATTCTCTCATCATTTTTTATCTTGTACCTTTAGTATCTATAAACTAATGAATTATTTGTTTTGCTTGGAAATTCAAGAAACGAGGGATAAGAATGTCTTTATGGATGGTGGGGGAGCTGCTTGTGTGTGTGCTTGTATATTCTTAATAGTTTAAGGCCATGGACACTTGGAAAGATACTAGAACTTCAACTTTTTTATCTTTATCTTAAAGTTTCATATACTTATCCCTAAGCACCAAAATGAGCTATTTTCTCTCCACCACTTCCCTCCTTCTATGAACCTCATTCTGCCTCTGTGCTACTATGAATTTACTGTCCAAGGAAGAAGAAAGAGGGTATCTTCTTAGAAAAAGAATTTAGGGTTACAATTGACTTCCTTTTAGGGTTTGAAAATCTTCCTTATAGTGATCTTGACCTAAAACAGTAAGAATCCCTTTCTTCCCTCCATTTATTTCTTTTTTATCCTTCCTCCTACATTTCTCTAGGTCAGAACCTTGTTGTTCCATGGTAGAAATTGCTCTAAAGCTCTAAAACCCTACCTTTCTTGCTCCTTATTCTTAAGGTTTTCTCATTTGTAGAACAAAGGTGCTAGATGGACGAGTTCATAGCTTATGCTTGGATTTCCTACCCTACTTACTCGTGTTTTCTTCTTTTTGGGAGTTTATGTTCTAATTAGAGGCAAGTTTTATAACTTGCTCCACGTTTATTGCTTACCATAAGCTTGCTAGCTCATGTTCTTGCTTTTAAATGATGATCCATGCACTAAAAATCTATGCTTGACTTGGATTTTGATTTTTATAATGTTCCCTATTCTAATTTTAGTTCTATATGAACCTGTGATCATGTGTATGTTATTACTAAGGTATAATATGACTTGTATGAGGTTGGTTTGACAACCTATGGTGCTAAGCACCTATCAACCAATGGTCAATTTTAGGTTTTTAAGCTGATTTCTTCTATAAACCCATGACCCAATGATGGTACCATTGCAACAACCCTATGGTGTCATCTTCATGACAACTGATGGTTGAGATCAAAGGTGTCAGATGATGGTGACAACCTATGGTCACCCCCTTAGGTTAGGTTTTGGATCAATTAGAAGTTTAATGATCAAACATTAAGTACCCTACTGATGTTATCAATCAATGATGACATTAGCTTAATATTTGATGTTGATTAATGAATATAGTGTTGATCTATCAACCTATGGCGACTTAATGGTCACTAATGATGGTGGATCAGGTCTCCAAAACCTATTGTGAGTTAATCATATAGTTGTAGCATCAATTAATCCTTAGACTAATGGTTTCTTGGGTCACTTGATGCAATGGTTAGACCTATACTATAATTGATGGTTTTAACACATGAACTTGACCCAATGGTCAAGATCTAATGTTTATTCCTCAAATAAAGTGGAATGATTTATAATGTAATATGTTGGTCCTAATAATGTGATTTAGATGGTTTCCTTTATATGATCAACTTAAAGATCTTACTTGTTGACAATGGATGGCTTGTTTTAAATGAATAGTCGATTATGGGTTTTACCCTACTCTCAATGGAACTTTTTGTGTTGTTAATCAAGGGATTTCTAGGGTTATATGGTGACTCTTTCTAGATTACAAATCAAGGACTTCATAAGTGGTTTATCCAAGGTGTTTACTTATGTAAACAACCAATGGTCTTACCTTTTAAACATCTATTGGTTCTGGGTGACATTGTGGTATGGTGACATGGGTTGAATGATGATGGAACAAATGGAGGGTTACCATTAATAAGGTAGTCTTACCTATTAACTCATATGAATAGAAGGGATGATAAACATATTGCGTTGATATGTAACCTTAATGAGGTATAGCTTGTTATACCTAGATTTAGTATAACTAAATGATGGGAATTGGGTATGAATAGTCCTTGAATTATTACTACAATCATGGAGTACTCTCTTATTGTTGTTGAAACCCTAGTATGATATAACCCGATGGTTACACCTTGATTTATGTGTGGGTTCATACTTGAGAATAGTATGGAATGCGATTGTGATGCTTCACCTTATGCATCCATGATCCAATGGGGATGTCGTGAGTTACGGTTTGGGTATAAGTGTTGATTAGCAACATTAATATAATTTATCTTGTTGAACCCAACTGTAATTCAAATAGATAAAGATGAGTATTCATGTTTAACATTATTATATGATGGAATGATGGTGAAATAACCTCCCTAATATGATCATAACCTTAATATGTTAATTGGTGGTTATCATAGAAACATGGTTGATACTTTCTTATGCTAAAAATGTGCATTATGAATATAATGAGGGTTAATCATATCTAGATTCCTTGCATGTTGACGTAATAAAGGAATGTTCTTAATGTTAATATAACCATCCTATGATTTTTAATGAATATCTCCTAGCTCATTAATGCAATATTGTGTTGATTCGGTGTATAATATGTAAGTGATGTTTTTGAGCCTTGTCATAAGGCATGCAAAGATAATGATGATCTTGTAAGGAATAGTATGATGGCCTTAATGACCTTTGGGCATGGTTGAGCCCTGAATGAGGTGTAATCCTCTTGTGTTGATAAGGGTTGATACCCTGTGATATTGTGAAAAGGATTTATATCATGTGATAGTATGATGGTCTTAATGACCTTTGGGCATGGTTGAGCCCTGAATGAGGTATAATCCTCTTGTGTTGATAAGAGTTGATACCTTGTGATATTGTGAAAAGGATTTATATCTTGTGATATTATGATGACTAGTATGGTCTTATGAATGGCAAGTAAATAGTACCATGTGATGATGAGATGAGAAATTATGTTTCACAGGTTTTATATATTTTAAAAGTTGTGATATTTATATGATTGCTAGAAGTGAATTAGGGTTTGTATGTCCACTTGTTTGGTGCAACCTTAATTCACCCAATTGGAATAACTAATCAATTGAAACTATAATCATGTAGTGCTCTATGCCATAGATCCATCTGAGTGTCAGAACTTGCCAGATGGTGAAACAAGTATTCCTAAGGGAAACTTGGAGTGCATACTGTTGAGTATGTGGGGGTGGCAAGTTGAGGATATATCCTTGTCAACCACAATGTAGGTTGTGGAGGATGGCTATGGTCATGCCTCATACATTTGATGTGATTGAGAATGGATGCGGTGGTGTCTCGATGATTATATATGTGACAATATTGGAGGACAACTATGGTTGTACCTCAGATGGTAGGGTATGCGTATCCACCTCCTTTCACTAGTGTCGTGACCTATACCAAGGACGAACTAGGATGTTAGCAACTTGACCTTATGTGTCACTATGCCGTACCCGTACTGACTGAGGGCAGAGACGATCTTAGGAGTCTGGCTCTTCTTAGATGTTGTATGGTATTGATTTCGACATAGAAGTGGTTAGTTGGATTTTGGGTGGTATCCTCAATTTCCTCAGGGTATAATAAAAGATGTAAGACAGTCGTGTAGCATATTTGTTTAGGGTTATACACAATGCTTCATATTGGATGAAAACCCCTATTTTCTTTCTTTTCACTGAGATCATGTATAGTACGATGAGAGATAATAGCTACGCTTATGTTGTAGTTATGCTCATGTAGTAAACATACTTATGTTGTCAAATATATTGACACTGATGATTGAGATGTTGCTGCTAGCTATGTTTAATATTTCTAGACATGCCTATGTAATTAGAAATGCTTAACTACTAATCACACATATGTAGTCTATTATGTTATGATGTTAGTTCTACTTATGATATAGATTTGTTCCCTTTATTTGAGATGTCAATATTGATAGCCATGTTATGTTACTAGACATATTCATGATGTCAGGGATGCTTATGGTACTAGATTTCTTGTATTGTTAGCAAGTAATATGATGATAGCTAGATTAATGATAATGATTGTTATTAGATGCAATTTGATGATATTTTAGTGATATCAATCCAAAGAAATGGATTTATTTGTTATCTATATATGCATTGATGATCATACTTATTGCTAAGATGATTTGCTTAATCTCTTTAGTATACTTGAACTGTTCAATTTGTTCAATTGATTATTAAGTACTCCAATTGCTTAGTTATCTACTATCTAAAATGTTGTAATCAATAAGCATTGTTGGAGGTTATATCTCTTGTTGGGACATGGGTCTCACCCTTGTGGTTCGCCACATCGATTTAGGTAATAGAAAGTGATGAAAACAAACATGTGGCAGAAAAGAGGAGCTATAGTAATGAATCTTTGAGAAAGTTGATTAGATTTCTAGTGTGTCCTAGAGTCGTCCATGTACTCTTAGGTCCGGGCAGGAAAAGTTTTTATATGGTGTTTCAAATGAATCAAACTTTTGTTAGCATATTAATGCTTGTTTGTGTGGCATATATGAATATTGTTCTCCTATGTATATATGTTGTGGCTAAGGCTATAGAACAATTTGTATCAAATTCTTCGCATAGTATGGATAAAAGAAAAATGTTGGGATCTTATGCAAATGTTTCTAAGTAGGTGCTGAATTTGAAATTGGTTTTAATTTACCCATGTTTTTGGGTATGTGATTAATTAGTGATCAATTATGCTTTATGTTTTGAGTAATCTCGTTTACTGTAACGAGTTCTCACAAGTTGGTATCAGATCTTTAGGTTCAATGAGTCTACAGAGACACTAGGACTTAGGACGATGATGATGTCAAAATTAGGAATACGACATAAAAATATGGTGCATACTGCCTAATCTCAGTATTTGGGTGCCCTAGCCATGTATTCAATTATTGAAGATAGGTAAGTATGGAACTCTTAGATTGTCATCCTTATGATTACTTTGATTAAGTATTTATTTTGAGACAATCTAAAGAGCATAATGAATAAGAAATCATGGTATGAATATCTCAATCTTACCTTAAAGAAGATGAGAATTGCATCATAATCTATCAAAACTTGAATGTTTGGTAGCTATAAGAGAAAGATATAACACCATGAAATCTAAATCCGAATACAAATTAGAAAAAGAGGAGTTCTTGAAGATGTGATTCAAGATGATAATAAAGTAAAAGACAGATAAGTCTATGCTTATAAAGTGAATCAAGGTATGAAATCCACATAAGATGGAAAGAACTCCTATAATAAGTACAAAATGAGAAGATAAATGGGAATAATGACAAAGGAATAAGGTGGAACCTGAGTTAATCTCAGACCAACCTATGTGTGTAAGAAAGTGTTAATGTAAAATCAGCATAGCATGTGAAAGAAATTAAGGCAAATGATCCATGTTTAATGAAGAAAATGTGGAATATGATGATTTACCTGTTGATAAGTGGTTGAAAAACATAATAAAATAAGAGAACATACTCAAGTGTGATAAATAGTCATCAAGGAAGGAGTAATGAGATATGTTAATCATGATGATTCCTAGGCTAATGGCAAGGAACCCAAAATGAAAAGGGTAAAATGATAAGAAGATGTAACTTGCATAATGAAAATAGAATTGGTTACCTTTTTGCTAGTGACCCTTGAACAATGTTGCTATGATGTGGGAAATGTGTTTCCCTTTGTGTCTTTCCTTTCTAGGGCACAACTTTCAAGTGGATCATTCCCACTTGGTATGTGTGGATTCGTTGTAAACATGAGGGTGGATAGATTATAATAGCACAAGGTTTTTTGGACTATGGTTCCAAGATCATAAAGTTTGTGATGATTTTTCTTTTGAGCCTTCCAATAATTAGGAAGACTCCTATTATATGTCTTGATATTTGTAATGTTGGTAAAAGTGGATGAGATAATGATGTGAGTTCCTTATAGCACATGAGGTGGATACCAAGTTAATGAATCCTAGTATTCAACATGTATCAATAGTATGAGAAATATGTGAAGGTTGGAGATGTTTATTAAATGAATATTCCAAGTATTCCACTCTTATAGAGAGATATAGATAGATAGAGAGAGTTGATGACAATCCTATAAATGTTGTTTGGAAGGAAAAACAAAAGTGACTATATAATGTTGTGTATGGTCTAGTGATAGATGGGCAAGACCACTATCAAGGATAGATGGTTTGTTGATACAATAGATATAATTTCAGGATGATATCTAGAATTTAAAGTTGAAAGTTACTATTAGATTTGTAAATGTGGCACAATAAGTTTCTATGTTCCATATTTGCAAATGTCTTCTTATGTGGGGGATTTTGTGTTGACCCAAGATGGAATATGTATGAATGATGTGACATTACCATGATATGCAAGTAACCATGTAAAGGTAATAGGATGAGGTGCAAAGGAAATACCCATCTTTGTTTATTTTGGATTTCAGGGGTGAAATTCCTATTAGGGGTTTATAGTTGTAAGGCCCCTAAACTTACTGAATGATTTGAATAAGATTAATTATCATAATTGAGTTCTTATAACCCTAATATAACCTTGTGATATTCTTTGAAATCATAATACATTATTAAGTTTCAAATTTGGTCCAATTTGGACATTGTTTGAGCAAGTTATGCAATTTTATGCACATTTTGGACTTTTCTGCAATTTACCCAATTGAGAGGTTTTCTTTGTAATTTATCACTTGAATTATGCTCCTTGGATATTCTCCCATCATTCTTGAGCTTTTTTATCCATGGGGCACCTATTTAAACCTTGGTTTGAAGGTGTTTTCCTCAAGGGTATATTAGGATTTACCCCTTTGTGGATGAGCTACCTTTAGTAGCTATCAACTAATGAATTATTTGTTTTGCTTGGAAATTCAAGAAATTAGGGATAAGGATGTCTCTATGTATGGTGTGGGGTCTTATTTTGTGTGTTATTGTATATTCTTAATAGTTTAAGACCATGGACACTTGGAAATATACTAGAACTTCAACTTTTTCTTTTTCTTTATCTTAAATTTCTATATACTTATCCCTAAGCACCAAAATGAGACATTTGATCTCCACCACTTCCTCCTTCGATGAACCTCATTCTTCCTCTGTGATATTGTGAATTTCCTGTCCAAGGAAGAAGAAATAGGGGATCTTCTTGGAAAAAGAATCTAGGGTTGCAATTGACTTCCTTTTAGGGTTTGAAAAGCTTCCTTCTAGTGATCTTGACCTAAAAGAATAAGATTCCCCTTCTTCCTTCCATTTATTTATTTTTTATCATTTCTCCTACCATTATCCAAGTTGGAACCTTGATATTCCATGGTAGAAATTTCTCTAAATCTCTAAAACCCTACCTTTCTTGATCCTTATGCATATGGTTTGCTCATTTGAAGAAGAAAGGTGCTAGATGGACGAGTTTACAGCTTATGCTTGGATTTCCTACCCTACTTACTCGTGTTTTCTTCTTTTTGGGAGTTTATGTTCTAATTAGAGGCAAGTTTTATAACTTGCTCCACGTTTATTGCTTACCATAAGCTTGCTAGCTCATGTTCTTGCTTTTAAATGATGATCCATGCACTAAAAAGCTATGCTTGACTTGGATTTCGATTTTTATAATGCTCCCTATTCTTATTTCAGTTCTAGATGAACTTGTAATAACATGTACGTTATTCCTAAGGTATAATATGACTTGTATTAGGTTGGTTTGACAACCTATGGTGCCAAGAGACTATCAACCAATGGTCAATTTTAGGGTTTTAAGCTGATTTCTTCTATAAACCCATGACCCAATGATGGTACCATTGCAACAACCCTATGGTGTTGTCTTCATGACAATTGATGGTTGAGATCAAAGGTGTTAGATGATGGTGACAACCTATGGTCACCCCCTTAGGTCAGGTTTTGGATTAATTAGAAGTTTACTGATCAACCATTAAGTACCCTACTGATGTTATCAATCAATGATGACATTAGCTTAATATTTGATGTTGATTCATGAATATAGTGCTGAACTAACAACCTATGGTGACTTAATGGTCACTAATGATGATGGATAAGGTCTATAAATCCTATGGTGAGTTATTCATATCACTATAGAATCAATTAAGCCCTAGACCAATGGTTTCTTGGGTCACTTGATGCAATGGTCAGACCTATACTGTAATTGAGGGTTTTAACACATGAACTTGACCCAATGGTCATGATCCAATGTTTATTCCTACAATAAAGTGTAATGATGGATAATGTAATATGTTGGTCCTAATAATGTGATTTAGATGGTTTCCTTTATATGATCAACTTAAAGAGCTTACTTGTTGACAATGGATGGCTTGTTTTAAATGAACAGTCGATTGTGGGTTTTACCCTACTCTCAATGGAACTTTTTGTGTTATTAATCAAGGAATGTCTAGGGTTATATGGTGACTCTTTCTAGATAACAAATCAAGGACTTCATAGTTGGTTTATCCAAGGTGTTTACTTATGTAAACAACCAATGGTCTTACTTTTTAAACATCTAATGGTTCTGAGTGACATTGTGGTATGATGATATGGGTTGAATGATGATGGAACAAATGGAGGGTTACCCTTAATAAGGTAGTCTTACCTATTCACTCATATGAATAGAAGGGATGATAACCATATTGTGTTGATATGTAACCCTAATGAAGTATAGCTTGTTATACCTAGCTTTAATATAACTAAATGATGGTAATTGGGTATGAATAGTCCTTGAATGATTAATACAATCATGGAGTACTCTCTTATTGTTGTTGAAACCCTAGTATGCTATAACCCATTGGTTACACCTTGATTTATATGTGGGTTCATACTTGATAATAGTATGGAATGTAATGGTGATGCTTCACCTTATGCATCCATGATCCAATGGGGATGTCGTGAGTTAGGGTTTGGGTATAAGTGTTGATTAGTAACATTAATATAATTTTTCTTGTTGAACCCAACTATAATTCAAATAGATAAAGATGAGTATTCATTTTTAACATTCTTATATGATAAAATGATGGTGAAATAATCTCCTTAATATGATCATAACCTTAATATGTTAATTGGTGGTTATCATAGCGACATGGTTGATACTTTCTTGCACTAAACATGTGCAAATATGATTAGGGTTAATCATATATAGATTCCTTGCATGTTGACGTAATAAAGTAATGTTCTTAATGTTAATATAACCCTGCTATGATTTTTTATGAATATCTCCTAGCTCATTAATGCAATATTGTGTTGATCTGGTGTATTATATGTAAGTGATGGTGTTGAGCCTTGTTATAAGGCATGCAAATATAATGATGATCTTGTAGGGAATAGTATGATGGTCTTAATGAGCTTTGGGCATGGTTGAGCCCTAAATGAGGTGTAATCCTCTTATGATGATAAGGGTTGATACCATGTGATATTTTGAAAAGGATTTATATCTTGTGATAGTATGATGGTCTTAATGACCTTTGGGCATGGTTGAGCCTATATCAGGTGTAATCCTCTTGTGTTGATAAGGGTTGATACCTTGTGATATTGTGAAAAGGATTTATATCTTGTGATAGTATGATGACTAGTGTGGTCTCATGAATGGAAAGTGAATAGTACCATGTGATGATGAGATGAGAAATTATGTTTCACACATTTTATATCTTTTAAAAGTTGTGTTATTTATATGATTTATAGAAGTGAATTAGGGTTTGTATGTCCACTTGTTTGGTGCAGCCTTAATTCACCCAATTGGCATAACTATTCAAGTGAAACTCTAATCATGTAGTGTCCTGTACCATAGATCCATCTGAGTGTCAGAACTTGCCAGATGGTGAAACAAATATTCCTAAGGGAAATTCAGCGCACATATTGTTGAGTATGTGGGGGTGGAAATTGAGGATATATCATTGTCATCCACAATGTAGGTTGTGGAGGATGGCTATGATCATGCCTCATACATCTGATGTGATTAAAAATGGCTGCATTCGTGTCTCGGTGATTATATATATGAAATGATTTGAGGACAATAGCAGTTGTACCTCGGATGGTAGGGTATGCGTACCCACCTCCTTTCACTAGTGTCTTGACCTATACCAAGGACGGACTATGTTGTTAGCAGCTTGACCTTATGTGTCATTGTGGCAGACCTGTACTGATTGAGGGTGGAGAAGATCTTAGGAGTCTGGCTCTTCCTAGATCTTGTATGGCACTACTTTTGAATTAGTAGTGGTCAGTTGGATTTTCAGTGGTATCCACAATTTCCTTAGGGCATAATAAAAGATGTAAGACAGTTGTGTAGCATATCTGTTTGGGGTTATACAAAACACTTCATATTGGATGTAAAACCTTGTTTGCTTTCTTTTCACTGAGATCATGTATAGTACAATAAGAGATTGATATGCTTATTTTCTCATGTTGTAAACATACTTATGTTGTCAAATATACTGACATTGATGGTTAAGATGTTGTTGCTAGCCATGCCTATGTAATTAGAAATGCTTAAACTGCTAATCATGCCTATGTAGTCCATTGTGTTATGATGTTAGTTCTACTTATGATATAGATATGTTCCCTTTTATTTGAGATGCCAATATTGATATCCATGTTATGTTACTAGACATCATGATTTCAGGGATGCTTATGCTACTAGATTGCTTGTACTGTCAGCAAGGAATATGATGATAGACATATTAATGATAATGATTATTATTAGATGCAATTTGATGATACTTGAGAAGATATCTATCCAAAGAAATGAATTTATTTGTTATCTATGTATGCATTGATGATCATACTTGTTGCTAAGATGATTTGCTTAATCTATTTAGTATACTTGAACTATTCAATATGTTCAATTGATTATTAAATACTCCAACTACTTAGTTATCTACTATTTAAAATGTTGTAATGAATAAGCATTGTTGGAGGTTATATCTCTTGCTGGGACATGAGTCTCACCCTTGTGGTTCGCTACATCTTTTTAGGTAATCGAAAGTGATGAAAACAAACATGTGGCAGCAAAGAGGAGCTATAGTAATGAATCTTTGAGAAAGTTAATTATATGTCTAGTGTGTCCTAGAGCCGTCCTTGTACTCTCAGGTTTGGGCAGGAAAAGTTTGTATATGGTGTTTCAAACGAATCGAACTTTTGTTAGCATATTAATGCTTATTTGTGTGGCATATACAAATATTATTCTCCTATGCATATATGTTGTGGATAAGGTGATAGAACAATTTGTATCAAATTCTTGGCATAGTATGGATAAAAAAAAGATGTTGGGCTCTTATGCAAATGTTTCTGAGCAGATACTGGCATTGAAATCAGTTTTAATTTACTTAAATTTTCGGGCATGTGATTAATTAGTGATCGATTGTGCTTTATGTTTTGAGTAATCTCATTTACTGTAATAGGTTTTCACAATTGTTGTACCAGGCAGGAGGATTTTTGGGATTCTTCTGTCAATTTCTATTCTTATTGCCACTTTTATGGGGTTTCCCTTTCTGCTCAGGCTTTGTGGTCACATCATCAGTAAGCCCTAGGTAGGCTAGGGTAGGTAGTGTCTTTCTGTGTCCCATCCCCAGGGTTCTCTCCATGGACAAAGCATGGTCATAGGCTTCCTAAACAGTGGTAGGTTTGGATGAGGAGACAAAGACTTTTAGGGTTAGGAAAAGACCATCAATGTAATGGTCTAACTTCAGCTCTTTTGTGAGGTTTGTGACATCTCTCCAGGAGGCAGAATTGTCGACTATACTCCGCCACAATGTTTCTACCTTGGGTAAGGGTAAGTAATTGCTTCTTTTTCTCTTTCCTTTCAGAGGTAAGTTTGAAATAGTTAGTGAAAATGGGTTTCAAGGATTCCCAGTTAATAGGCATGACTTGTAGTGACCAGACATAATTCTCCCACCACAACTTAGCCACCCCTTTCAACATGGTAGGTACCAAAAGAAACTTTATCTTGTTTAGGGCACCTCAAGACCCTAAATATGTTCTCCATGGACATTAAATAGGCATCAGCTTTATCCAGGACACCATCCTTATCCTCCCCATTAAAGGCTTCTGGGTTAAGTTTTAGGAAATCTTGGATGGTGATGGGTTTTGGGTTATTGTTGGACACTAGCAATGGTGTATGGACTTCCAGGTCATGAATGACATCCATAATGGCTTTCTATTTGATTTCCCAATCCCCCATATTTGTGGTCTTATTGGGAGAACCGACTTCCTCATCATTACTCCCGTGGGGCCTCTTTCCCTTATTCTTGGTTCAAGAAGTTCCTTCACCATCCCTATAGCTCCTAGTTTTTGGGGCCATCTACAAGGGTTCAAATGGTATAAGTTTTCTAATTTATAATTTTCAAATCAAAGATATGATAGATCATGGCAATATTGTAAGTTTAATTCAACTTCCTCGAATTATTTTCAATTTTTAGTTCTTTCCCATCCTTAGACTACTAAAAATAGAGGGAGTATAGATCAAGTCATGACATCCTATTGAGAGAAAAAAATATGAGGAGTCATACTAATTCCTTCTAATAGGTGGCTTGGGTAGTCCTTAAAGAAGATATGAAATGCTAGAAGACTCTCTAGGGTTATAGGAAGTCCTTCAGTCCATTTCTAGATTCATTAAGGCTAGGTGGAGTAGGAGGAACCTCAGCCACTGTGAATATGGATAGGAGGTGATTATGTCAGAACCCCTTGAGTCAGATCCTAGATTAAAAATATTTGGATCAAGGGTCAAGATCATGATGTTTTGAAGATCATGATTCAATATTCAAGATTTGGGTTATTCATTCCTATTTAAACCTTAGGGTAGGTCATTCATTTATTATCAACAATATCTCAAGTTATCTGAAATGTATTCAAGCATCAAGTATATTTCAAGTATGAATAACCTACCTAGGTATTTTAGGAACAAATATGATAACCCTAATTATTATCATCAATATTCAAGTCATTATCGAATCTCTAGATCATTATCATAATGGATTAGCATCATTTGTGTTCAATATCAGATCAAGGTTTGATTTATGTAATAAGGAATGTCAGGAATCAAATATTTGGTCAGATGATCAAGTATTAATAAGAAAATATCACATATATGCATTTGAAAAGTCTAATATGGATGTTTTACTAAATATGTACAACTAGGATGTGAATCAGGTCTTGTAATCATTTTCATTGGATTGGGATAATTTTTCTCATGAAAATGGACTATAATATTGATATTTTTGGAGTTAAGATGAATTTTCTATGATTTAATTAAGATTTGAGAATTTTTATTGATTAATCATCAGAGAGAGTTGGAAATACCTTAAATATAGAAAAAAGGACAATCATTTGATGAAAAGTGGATGATCGAGATTGTACCATGTAGGAGAGTGGGTAAGGTGACTCACTAGTCTAAGGATCCGGTCTGATCCTTAGATTCACTAGTTCGATCCTGGGTTTACTGGGTCTTTGGACCTATTTCTCTACTCTTAGACTGGGTGGTCTGGGGTCCTTCCCCTCCCCCCCCCCACAGACCTCCATGCGAGGTCAGAAAAAGAGGCATAGGGGCTCGCCGGTGGTAGCGTGGCTTGGGAGCATGAGGAGCCAAAGTCAGCAACGGAAGTGTCGCTCAAGCTCGCCTCACCATTGCCAGGTGGATGGGGGTCTCGATTGCTGGAAAGGTGATGCAAGGGAGAGATGCCTAAAATGATGAGGGTGGTTGCACCGTTCAAGCAAGCAGGAGAAAGGAGATGAATTGGTGGATTTGGAGACCAAGATAGCACATGAGGCTGAGGTTTCTAGCAAAATACAGTGGTAGGGATCATTGGGGGGTCTTTTATAGGGTCAAGGGGTAGGTTTAGGACTAGTTGGGATTTGAGGTCTATCCATGGCCATCAAAGTGATATAGATGAGTGAGCATCTCATTGTGATGGCATAATGGTGCATTAAAGGTAGTCAAAGTAGGGTTATATGAGCGCAAAATCGTGAGACGAACGTTTCTATGTGATTCAAATTTGTAATATGGTCATAGTTGGTTGATTGACCAATCTCAATTTCCTTTCTCCTCCCCACAATCAGTGGGAGGTAGTAGATGATGCCCTGACTACTCTATCAGGTCCCTAATTCATGGGATCCTGATCCGAGGGTCAGTGGTCATCCCATCAGCTACCCTTGGCTAGCTGACTTGGAAAAGATAGAATTAAAGGGAAAATAAAGAGGTTCTCAACACATTAACTTCAAGAAATTGTGGGAAATCATAGGAGTGTCCAATTGAGATAAAATTTGGATCACATGTTCAAAATAATGTTTAGAATACGTAAACAAGTTTGAGAACCAATAGATAAAGTCACAAGACTAAATATACTTCTTTGGATAAAGTGATCAATTAACCTAAGTTGTAGTGTCATAAGGTGCTTAAAATTTATATTGATCTTTCTATTTCAATTTGAGTGTCAATATTGATCAAGTAGCCAGGAAATAATAAACTGAGGTCATGAGTGAACATAAATGAGGGAAAAGTAGGAATTGATCAAGATTAGAAAAACTCACTTTATCACATTATGTCTGGGGCTTGAAAAGCCCACCCATGATGCTTTCTATGATATAATGTGGCAATGGAAGAAATCATATGTGTTGCAAAATTACATATTATTGTTATTATTGTTTTAGTCATTGTCTCTCTTGACAAGACAAATCTGCTTTATGTCATTCTAGTTGCTTGAGAATATACACATATGATAAATGATGATTAAATCTTCTTTTAAAAATAGTAAAAATGATTAAGTAACAAGTGGAATTATGACACATCTAGTTTGGTTCCCTGAACACCACAAGTTTCCCTTGAGATCCATACTAGGGAAATGAAATGGATCTCCTTGTAGTAATTAGATAATTATGAGATGAATTTTCAGAGTGTGGATCGATCCCAAAAGGTTAGACCACCAGAATTTAGGAGTGAATCATTTGGTGTAGCTCTGACCCTAAATCTTTGTTGTGAAAGTCTATGTCCATGTGGAATAAACTTTGATGAAATGAAATATGTGAAACAATAAGATATGATAATTTTTTGTGATATGTGATATATTGTCTTATTGGTTCCTATCTCGTGTACGTGAGATGAAGAAGGGAGCCTCTTTAGGAAACCTATGGCAGACTAAGGTTTGTTGTTGATATCTTAGGGTGGTCATTTAAACCCTAAGATAGTAACAAGAATCAAGTGTGGCAACTTCTACTTAGTGAGGTACGAGCTAAGTAGTTTCAAGGAAAATGAATAAAATATGACAAGTCATGTATAATATGAATTGAATGTTTGTTACATTCCTTGTACTACTGGCAGATAAATCCAATGTTGTTGAATATGTTTCTTTTTATGGAAACCAATCATTATAATAAAGATAACCTATTTTCATATGTGTATCTATCTGGTTTGGAATGTGATCTTAAATGTTGTCAACTAGTTGATGTTGGTATTTTATATCCACTGTGAGTATGATTTCGGATTTACTTCTCACTTGAATAGTTTTGTGTGGTAGACATATCCTATGTGGACTTCAGCTTCAAGACTGTAGGTTGTGTTCATGGTCTAGGTGGTGAGATGTCGCAAAGAAGATGTTATTGTTATCTCTTGATTCTAATTGTTTAGATCTTGACTTGTTACTCCTACATATGGATTGTCATTCTGAAGTAGCATCCATCGATTTGTTCATATATATGCTCTTAAAATGTTTTAAAAGTTGAAATTGTCCTAAGTGAATAACTTATCTCATTGATAGGATCATTGTTATAAAATGGATGTTATAAATGCTAGAACTATCTATTAGAATTAGTAATATCTGCAAGTTTCTTATAATCTCATTATATTAATCTAATGTTGAAGCATGTACCTAGCTTGAGTGGGAGGTATATGAGTATCATGAGGTTGTTTTAAATGTTTTTTTTTATAATACTATCTAGCAAAAAGTACATGACAAAGAAGATGCAAATAGAGTAATCTAGATAGAATAGAAATTCCTTGTACTCTCTCTTTCCCATGATGGGTAGTGTAAAAAATTTGTTGTTCAATACACATGTAACTGATGTAAACTGAATTGTGTATGTGTAACACGATATTGATTCTAGTTTTTGTGGAGTTGAATATGATTTGTGAGAC
Source organism: Alisma plantago-aquatica (assembly GCA_963693085.1). Taxonomy (NCBI): domain Eukaryota; kingdom Viridiplantae; phylum Streptophyta; class Magnoliopsida; order Alismatales; family Alismataceae; genus Alisma; species Alisma plantago-aquatica. The sequence goes on along the minus strand of OY856410.1, from coordinate 1,427,019,394 downwards.
TGCATTTTTTTTCATTGGTGCACGTTTGTTTATGTAATTTTATATGAAAAAGGAAACGGAAAAAGTTACATGTGTTTTTTTGTTTATTGTGTTAATTGTGTTTGATAATAATCAAGTGTTTGTATCTTAATCTAGGTTTAGTTTTAGGGTTTCTCTCTATGGTTGACATTAATGCTGTTCAAAAGAGGTCTCCCAATAGAACCTTTTGTAGATTATTCAAGGGATGATGATTCTAAATATAGGTGTAGGAAGGAGAAGAATGCTTTAGTGTTTATATGTATGTAACTTTTTTGCAAGGCCCTACACATATCTACAAGACATGAAACAATGTGCTCTTTTACCAATGTAAGAAACTCAAGTTTCCATAAAGAGAAAGATCAGATGTCACATTTTAGATCATAATATCCGATAATAAGAATAAAAAAAGATAAAAGTTGCTAAAGTTATCAAAAAAAGTAAAAAGTATTGAAAACATAAGTTGCCTCCTAAAATCATTTTATTTAGGTCTAGCTTGACCCTTACTCTAGCATCAGGAGGTCGGATTATTATTCTTTCCCCTTGGGAATGAGAATATTTTGTCCCTAGATCTTTCATGTTCACTTTTTATGGATTCAACAAGAAAACTTAGCTTATGTTGATGTTTTGGTTTTGTTTTGTACTTCCAGATACTGAGATTCCAACAACAACGCCAACATTTGAAGTATAAGGACATTCCTCTATAAAGAAGAGTTGGGCTTGTTGAATTTTTGTGGGTTTTAATGATGCTAATTTGAAGGGAAATGGTATTTTCTTTGCTTGCTAATTTAGGATATTTGGATTACAACTGGAAATAATATGTCCATTCTTACTAGCTTGAATGTTTCTATAATAAAAATCTAGATGATTATGATTAACATATTTTATGAGTACTGTTACAACCCCAATTTTTGGGTTCTTTTGGTGAGAAAAGTAATTTCTCCTATTAAAGATATTTGAACAAATAATGATATAATTTGTTTTGAATAAAAGGATTTTGATTACAATAGCCTTGTTGGTTGTTTTTTGGGATTTATTGGCTATTGGGCCCAATAACAAGGATAGGACAAAAGGAACTCCATTATTAATAAGAAATGGAGAAAAGAAAGATGTAGAAACCTCTAGAAGACAAAAGAATATAATCCAAAGGTGGATTTCGTGCCTCTTGGGTTCCTTGGGTTCCAAGGAGTCCAAAGTTGCAAAGATAATGCAATAAGAAAAGAAAGGATCAAATAAATATTTCTTTATTAAGAAAGAAATTGAAAACAATGATAAAATGTGGGAAATAAGTGGAAAGAGGTATAATTGAGTTATCTTTGGTGGATTTTTGTATCCATAAGGTTCCTAATGTTAAAAGGAATTCCAATAAGGAAAATAAAAAGAGAGATAAAGAGAAATCCTCAAAAAGAGATATTTTAATAAAGAAATAAGTAAGATAATGAGAAATAATAGATATAGATGCATCTAGAAGGATAATAAGTATCCTTAAAAAGGAATTTCGAAATAATTGAGTTTCTTGGGATCCAAGGAGTCCCAATGAAGAAAAAGAAATAGAAAAGGCAAATAAAACAAAATAGGAGGATAGTGTGATACATCATTAATAACTTTTTGATATTATCAAAAAGAGATATTATTTGCTTTAAGAAATAAGAATTCCATGGCCAATGGAGTAAAAGGCAAGTACAAAGATAATAAAAGAGGTGATTTTCAAAATACTAATACCTAAAGAATAAAGAATAGTAAAGAGATAATTAGGAGAGAGAAGCTTGCTTCCTAATGAAGGAACTTGGGTTCCTATTGGGAAAAGAACTCCTTAACTCGTGGATGAACACCTTAGGGCGTGGATACCCTCCCCTATATAAGGGGTTGACCTTCTCGTTTGAGTTCAAAAGAGATCTCACACGTATCTCCCACTTCTTCTTCTTCTTCTTCATTAAAACCCTAATCGAGGAGAGTACATCTATCCCTTAGAGCAACGGGGGTTGGGGAGGAGTTGTGAGGGAGGCTTGCCGCTTCCACGACATCATGGGGTGCTTGGGTGATCATCCCCCCATCCTTGTTGAACGTGGCAACAGCAGCACTGCTGCATTGGGCGGCTGCGAGTTGCAGGTCTACCCAGTCCAATCCCCCCACCACGGCGGCTTCTTAGAACCCCTGTAGGTGCGGTGGAGGGTGACAGAGAGGCAGGAACCCTCGCTGGTGCCTTCGGGTCAAGGGATGGAGGGAGGAAGCCCTCCCCCGAGCCGCTATAGGCGGCAGCGTAGGGTTTTCGCAAGATAGATGGAGCACGGGTGGCTTTGGATGCTTTTACCCCTCCGCGGGCTAAAGCTCCACTCACTTACACGGGGGAAGATTCATCTTTTAGTTATGTTTCCAAATCGACAACGTTGCATGAGTGGGCAGATGTGTCAGCCTCTGATTGGCTCAAGTAAGTAAATCCTTGCAAAATTCATATCTAATTAACGGTAGCTCAGATTGATGCACATAATATATGAATTTTGCTCAGAAGAACATGGGGAATGCAATAAAAATATAATTGAAGCCTTTTTATGATTGAAATACGAAAATTAGTATATGTTATCAACTTTAATGTGTTAATGATTAAGAAACCCTATTTTGAGATTATTAATGTATTTAGTAGGGTTTAATGGATGATTAAAGTTGATATTAACCTGTTAATTGTAAAAAGGTACATTAAGAACAAAAAGGATGAACTTTGCACGTAATTGGTTTAATTTAGAGTTTCATGTACATGAACGAGCTTTAATGGGCCTTGAAACCCTAAAGTTAGAAAATGTGACTCTTATGGCTTTAATTGTTCAATTTCATGGTTAAAGTTGAGATATGATAGTTCTAAGCTATTTTGAGTATAAAGGTTCTTAAATGTGGATAAATACCATTAATATGGAAATTAGGGTTTTCTAATGGATAAAGGTGGAATTAATGATAAATAGAGTTCGTATGTGAATTAGATCATAATGAACTATGAGTTGTTAATCCATAAGGAACCAAAGATGATAATTGGGCTTAATGATCTTGTCATGAATTAAAAAGACAAAAATGGTAGTTTTAATGTAAAAGAGGCTTAATGGACTTAATTGATGGATAATTGTGCCTTTAATATAAAATTAAGGTTATATGTTGTTAATAGGTGACCTTAATATCTTTCGTGAAGAATAGATGGGATAATTAGGGTTTGTGAGTAATTGTATAAAACTAGGGTTTAAAATAGTAAAAATGAAGTGAAACCCTAATTGCAATGGAAACCCTAAAAGTGGACTGGAAACCCTAGGAAGTGAGGTAGGTTTAATAGATCTTGATGGCATGATTAATAATAGGAAATTGTATGCATATTTCAGGATCTCATTTTGTGCTTGCTTGCCTATTTGGATTTCTTACATTGATTGGATTAATTATGTCTCAAATCAGCCTGACAGGTATGTGGTTATGCTTATGGTTAATCACTTTAGTTTTACAATGATTCCCAGATGTTTTATCAATTGCCTGAAAATAACTTCTTGGATGACTTTTATTTAATGCAACTATAAAGTGACTATGACTATCACCATAAGTATGTATTCATGACCAGCTCAGATCCTGGTCCTCCTTTGTGGCTTTTCCAATGATGGAAAGGGTAACCTAGTACAGGGCCTACTTGTTAAGTAGGACATCAGGTTATCAAGAGTTAGAAATTGGGCTACCCACATGTAGTGCCATGAGACTCTTTACCACACCATGAGTTAAGGAGTGGGCTACCTATGGGTAGTGCCATGTGACTCAACCCTAGAAATTTATTCACCTATTAGGTAGGATCATGAGGGGTTTAATGGGGATCTACCATAAGGAAGGTAGCATCCAGGTCCACTACAGGGACAGTGCAGAGGCTAGGGTAAGTATGGGTTGAGCAGTTATGTTGAAAAAGTAAAGTTGTTTGTTAAATCATAATTGACTGCAATATGTTGTTATAGTTAATTGCACGATTATTATTTCCCCCACATACCGGCATATTCATTTATGATGACCGAAGTTTTGTTTGTCGGTGTTTTAGGTACAAGTTGGAAAAGGACAAACAGTAAAGTGGCATATGTGGAATTAAATAATAATTAAAGTACAAAGGATGATTAGTTAGAATAGACTCCAGATGTGGATAGAAGCAGATATCCAAGTTTTTGAAAAAGGTAAGCAAAGTTTAATTTTATTATAGCCTTTCAGTATAGTTTGGTAGAATTTGATAATTATTTTTTATTATTTTTTGAACCTTCGATTCGGAAATTGGGATAACGGCTCTGACCTCTTGGTCTTCCTTAATTGGGGGTTACCGGGAGGCGGGGTCGTTACAATTGGTATCAAAGCATAGGTTCCTCATTTAATCTTTAATTATTATTAAATTTTACAAACTTCGTAGAACCCAAGGGAGTTATTAGAGGATTTTCTAAAAGACAGAGGTGTCTATAAAAAGATCACGTCCGGGGGCTGGAAAGATTTTCCTCCACACCTCTAGTCGGAATATGAGGACTCTCAGATTAGTGTGACTGCCTGGCCAATGTCTCAGGATTTGACTCAAAATAAGATACCTTTAGGACTCTCTCATCTTGTTCATCCTTTTTCAACTCAAATGTTGTTAAGGACTTTAAGGATTAGGGTTTTCTCTCTTTTCCTCACCCTCTTGAGGTATGGGTAAGGTTGATAAGGTCTAAGGAATCCTCCACCAAATTAATAAAAAGCATGTAAATAAGATGTCATGGATATAAGCTTAATAGTAAACTAAAGAATAGATACATGCTTAGGTCGTATGACATATGTTGTCATTCCCTCATGAGAGACCTGAGGCTAGACCTCCTTGTCAGGAGGATGAGTGGAGAAAGTTAGTATTAGAGGTAGAGACCTCCATTATAAGTACAGACCTGGCACATCCTCTAGGGATGATGCTAACCCTAACCCTAAGTGGTGGTTAGAAAGAGAGATGACATGATGAGTTAGATGTCATGGTAGACTAGGTGTGAGGGTGGACATGTTTTTAGATGCCCATATGAGCCATGAGAGGTTGGAAGACCTAGCACCTTTGGCAACCCAACCCTGGAAAGGGTCGTGCATATTAGAGTGAAGGATAGCTCCTTCAATGATGAGGTTAGTGAAGAACCTATGGAAACCCTAAGGGCTTATATGAGCATGGCATAGTATGCACCCAAAGTATGCCAGTAGTGCTGAAAGTAGGCTAAAACCCTGGCCAGGAGAGTATGAGGGATATCTTATGAGATAAGCATAAAGATCTATGTATAATCTTAAGCAAACATAAGTTGGAACATAGAATTCACCCATGTATGGGTATGCTTGTGAGCTTGATCATTCATGGAGAGAGGACCTCTAGTAGTAAGGTTGTTTGTAGGGTAAGCTCTGGAGGGAGAGAGAGAAGGACCCAAGCAAGAAGGTTGGGAGCTTAGACTTTGAGATATTAGGAACAGTGAAAAGTTGGGGATGATGCGACCTAAGTAAATGGTTTTGGTGGCCTCATGCATGATCCCTGGAGGCTGATGTTATCTTGGTTGACATTAGGGTAAACAAACCCTAGGGAGAAGATGAGGCTACTGGTAGCTCTGTTCCTATGGTATAGGTGTTTACCTACTAAGTTAGGAAGAAGAGCTTTTTAGACCCTGAAGAGGTTTAGTAACAAGTTGTAAGGCCTTATACCCTATTATTTGTCCTTGAGGAGGACTCCACTCTAAAGTGTTGCTCGAGTAGAAGGATGATAGGAAGTGCATGCCATACCTCGTACATGTTTGGTTCGTGGTTAAGAGGTTGAGCATGTAGGTGTACACCCAAAAAGTGAACCTAGGGTTCCGAGGCCTAAGAAGGGAAGTGGTATACCTGATGTTGACTCAAGGTCAATTAGGTCAATGTTGACTCACGTCTAAATTGATTAAAACCGTGCTTTGATGATGACTAACCATTCCACATATTGGTGTCTAATGTCTCTACTTGAGTGATTTCAGATTAGGCATAGACACACTCCAAATGCCCTAACTTGTGCATATCAAATTGGAGAAAAGACAAGTCAAAGTCAATACAAGTGCATGTTTTTGTAATATGAGGTAAATCCAATGAAATCATGTTGTAAATCACTTGTAATGATTGTATGACTTGTAATTAATCTTAGAAAAAATCAGGAGTACTTAGATCGAATGTTTAAGCACTCAAAATCCATTTTCTAAAATTCACATCAGGTTGATCATCGGTCGAGTTATGTGAGTTGCAAACTTGATCGATCCTGATTGGATCTTGAAAATGACTTTTGATCAGTCGAGTTTACACTACATAGAACTCGACTGATGGAGCAGTTGACCAATTCAATTTTCATTGGTCGGTCGAGTTTCCCCAGGACAAACTCGATCGATGGTCTGAATATCAGCTTTGTCTTTTACTCTCTCGGTCGAGTTACCCTTATAGAAACTCGACCGATTGCACTGTACAGAAAAGTTCTTCTATCCATTGTCGAGTTGCAACAAGTGAAAATATATCAGTTGCAAGCCACAAAATGGCTAGTTTTCATTCTCAAGTGTTTCCAAAGGCTAAGAGGCATCCCCAGCTATAAATAGGACCCCTTGGGCTTCATTCCAAGATTGAGCATTCAATGCAAACTTTATGTGAGGTTCCTATTCTATAGTTGAGTGCTTCCTACAGCCTCCTCTCTCTCTCTAAGCTTAATCACTTGCTACATCCATTAGAGTGAGTAGGAAATCTATAAGAGAGCTAGTCCTACATGTATATCTTGTGAGGCTCTCACTTCTACTACCTCCCTTTCTCTCTTTTCAACCATGAAGATGAAGGTTCTCTCTCTTGGATAAGAGAGGTGAAGAAGATCAAGGGAAGGCGTCCCTTGGTGAAGATCAAGGCTGAAGGCTTAGAGATAGAGTGGGTAAGCCCTTGGTGAAGGCAGAAGACTCCTTGCTCAAGTGGGTAAGTCCTTGGTGGAAGCTTCTATGAGTGAAGGTGAAGTCAAAGGCGGAAGATCCAAGAAGAGTGGGTAATTCCTTGAAGGATGAAGACTTGTGAAAGAGTAGGTAAGTCCTTGGAAGAAGGCGGAAGACTCTTGCAAAGTGGGTAAGTCCTTGGTAAGGTTGAAGACTCTTTGTATTTAATAGGTAAGTCCTTTGTTTGGTCATGTATTGTAAGTCTTATGAATGAATATAAGAATGCAATGGTTAGGAAATCCTAGAGGTTGACCTCTCTAGGTAAGTGGACTGAGATACTTCTAGTTTGAAGTGTGGAACCACTCTAAATAGCTTGTCTACTTGTATTTTCTCAATCTCTCTCATCCTTTCTATGCATATTTTAGTTGCACTCAAATTACCTATTTAGCAACCTTATCTTATCATATATCTTGAAGGTCTAATGAATTTTGTTTAAGTGCATTCAACTCTATTCACCCCCCTTCTAGAGCATCCAATCACCCATCTAGGATCCAACAATTGGTATCAGAGCGGGCTTCTCCAAGCATACTTCAACAAGTAGGAGAAGATGGGTGACTACCAAGGAGGAAGATACTTGATCAGTCTACCAATCTTTGATGGGAGCAATTTCCTCTATTGGAGAAGAAGGCTTCAATTCTACATCCAAGGATCAAGTCTTGAGATGTGGAAAATGGTGAACATCCCATACATGCTACCAAAGACAAAGATTGAAGAATGGGATGAAGCTACTTTGGAGAAAGAAACCTTGAATGCTAGAGCCATGCACATCCTCTATGCCTCCATGACCCCCACCGAGTTCAACCGGATTTCTTCATGTGAAATAGTCTATGAGGTATGGAGAAAGCTATGCATCACTTATGAAGGGACAGATCAAGTGAAGGAAAGAAAAGTCTACATGCTCAAAGGGCTGCTTGAGAACTTCAAGATGGGAAAGGATGAGAGGATAGACAACATGTACTCAAGGCTCAACACCATTGTGAATGGTCTTGCTATTCTAGGACATCCTATGTCTAGTGGAGAGATCAACTAAAAGATCCTTAGAACTCTCCCCAAGAGGTGGGAACCCAAGGTGACTTCCATTAAAGAAGCAAAGTCCCTTAAGGATGTCCCTATCGAAGAGCTCATTGGAAATCTACAAGCACATGAAGCCACACTTGATAAGAGGGAGGAAGTAGAAAGACAAGAGGAGAAAGAACTCAAGAGAATGAAGAAGGCTGAAATCAAAGCTCAAATCAAGGCTATTGATGGTCAAGCTTCTCCATCCTCTCAAGTTGAAGAACATGCCATGTACTCCAAAGGTAGATTCTACAAAGGCAAGTCCTCCTCCATCCGGTGCTTCACATGTGGAAAGAAGGTTCACTACAACAAAGATTGCCCACAAGGCAAAAAGACCCATCTTCACAAGAAGAAGGAGAAACGGTACTCAAGCTCAAGTGGCTCCTCCAACTCAAGCTCAAGTGAAGATTCAAGTGAAGGATCAAGCTCAAGCTCTAGTGATGAAGGAGAATGCCATTTTGCTCTTATGGCATCAATAAGTAAGGACTCAAGTGAGCTAAATCTAAACTCTTTAGATAAAGAATCTTTGATTGCTATTATTCATGATACTTGTGCCTCTCTTAAGTCTTCTAAAAGGAAAAAGAAAATGCTTGCTAGAATTGTTGATAATTTGCATGTATAACTAGATGATTTTGAACATGCTAATTCTTGCTTGCTTGATGATAAAAATGATTGTCTTAGTCAAGTAGATTCTCTTAAACTTGAAAATGCTAGTTTGCTTGATAAGATTAGATTACTAGAAGCTCAATCTCTCATGCCTAGTTCTAGTGAAGAGCATACTTTAATTGTTGATTCTCTCATGCATGATATTGATGTTCTTAAATCTGAAAACAAGGACAAAGATTTTGTTTTGCAAGAGTTAGAAACAGAAAATGCCTCCTTGCTTGCTAAAATCAATGTGCATGAATCTTGGTCTAGTTCTACTAATAGAGATAATGATGTTGTTGATCTTCACATTTATAGTGATTCTTATTCAACTAAATCTCTTTGCTTAGAAAATGATCTTTTGCATGCTAGAGATAATATCAATCATTTGTCTTCTACTATTACTTCTCTTATGCATGATAATGATAGTTTGAGATCTTCTTTTCAAAAATTCTTAGTTGGTAAAAAGAATCTTAATGATATCCTACATCATACTACTAAACAAATTGGTAGACATAGTTTAGGATATGATAGTAGTCAAAGGAAAAACAAAGATAAAGGACCTCCAATATTCCATGGAGAATCCTCTAGTTTCAAGACTATGGGCACATGCAACTATTACAATGAAATTGGTCATTATTCTACTTGTTGTCCTTTTAGGAAAGCACCCAAGAGAAATAGGACTTGGGTTGCTAAACTAACCCCTCTGGACCCAAAAACATGATTGGGGACCATTTCATCTTTCTTCTTGTAGGTACTTACAAACGGGTTGACTTGAGCTATTGAATTGCAAATTGACTTGTCAATCCACATGAAAGAAGAAAGGTGAGATGTGTATAGGGTGACAACAAATGGGAAAAGGAATGGTAAGAACAAAGGTAAAGGTTTTATTGCTTATAACCATTTCTAACTTATTTTTGTCAAGTTAGTGTGCACTATACATATGGTTTTTGAGTCAAAAGTGGTATTTTGTGTTATCTCCTTTCTCTTTAACAAGTTAGGTTTCTTAACCCTACATAACCCCCACTTTTTGAAATGACAAAGGGGGAGAAATGTATGTCTTCTTTTGACAAAATAGGGAGAAGGCATGTCTTACATGAAGAGGAGAAGCATGTTCATGTAAAGGGAGAAGGTAAAGGCGAGAAGACATATATGTGTAGAACATATATGAGTAGAAGACATAGTATTCTATAAATGTTATGAAAGCTAACCATGTAGGAGAAATAGCATCAATTGAGGGGGAGTATGAGAACTCCATGAGCATCAATTGAGGGGGAGAATATGAGCTCAATCCTATTGAAACCCCTAGGTTTCTCCAAAGGTATGACTTTCCTTAAATGCTTTCAATACATTTATGGAATGGTTTGTCATCTTCAAAAAGGGGGAGAATGCTGACTCACGTCTAAATTGACTAAACCTGTGTTTTGATGATGACTAACCATTCCACATATTGGTGTCTAATGTCTCTACTTGAGTGATTTCAGATTAGGTATAGACACATTCTAAATGCCCTAACTTGCGCATATCAAATTGGAGAAAAGACAAGTCAAAGTCAATACAAGTGCATGTTTTTGTAATATTATGTAAATCCATTAGAATCATGTTGTAAATCACTTGTAATGACTGTATGACTTGTAATTAAGCTTAGAAAAAATCAGGAGCACTTAGATCGAATGTTTAATCACTCAAAAGCCATTTTCCAAAATTCACATCAGGATGTTCATCGGTCGAGTTTTGTGAGTTGCAAACTCGACCGATCCTGATTGGATCTTGAAAATGACTTTTGATCAGTTGAGTTTACACTACACAGAACTCGACCGATGGAGTAGTTGACCAATTCGATTTTCATTGGTCGGTCGAGTTTCCCCAGGACAAACTCGACCGATGGTCTGAATATCGGCTTTGTCTTTCACTATATCGGTCGAGTTACCCTTATAGAAACTCGACTGATTACATTGTACGGAAAAGTGCAGAAAAGTGTTTCTAGCCGTTGTGGAGTTGCAACAAGTGAAAATATATCTGTTGCAAGCCAAAAAATGGCTAGTTTTCATTCTCAAGTGTTATTAAAGGCTAAGAGGCATCCCCATCTTGGGCTTCATTCCAAGGTTGAGCATTCAATGCAAACTCTATTCTATAGTTGAGTGCTTCCTATATCCTCCTCTCTCTATCTAAGCTTAATCACTTGCTACATCCATTAGAGTGAGTAGGAAATCTATAAGAGAGCTAGTCCTACATGTATATCTTGTGAGGCTCTCACTTCCACCACCTCCCTTTCTCTATTTTCAACCATGAAGATGAAGGTTCTCTCTCTTGGCTAAGAGAGGTGAAGAAGATCAAGGGAAGGCATCCCTTGGTGAAGATCAAGGCTGAAGACTTGGAGCTAGAGTGGGTAAGCCCTTAGTGAAGGAAGAAGACTCCTTGCTCAAGTGGGTAAGTCCTTGGTGGAAGCTTCTCTAAGTTAAGGTGAAGTCAAAGGAGGAAGATCCAAGAAGAGTGGGTAATTCCTTGAAGGTTGAAGACTTGTGTAAAAGTAGGTAAGTCCTTGGAAGAAGGCGGAAGACTCTTGAAAAATGGGTAAGTCCTTGGAAAGGTTGAAGACTCTTTGTATTGTATAGGTAAGTCCTTTGTTTGGTCATGTATTGTAAGTCTTATGAATGAATATAAGAATGCAATGGTTAGGAAATCCTAGAGGTTGACCTCTCTAGGTAAGTGGACTGACATACTTCTAGTTTGAAGTGTGGAACCACTCTAAATAGCTTGTCTACTTGTGTTTTCCCAATCTCTCTCATCCTTGCTATGCATGTTTTAGTTGCACTCAAATTACCTATTTAGCAACCTTATCTTATCATATATCTTTAAGGTCTAATGAATTTTGTTTAAGTGCATTTAGCTCTATTCACCCCCCTTATAGAGCATCCAATCACCCATCTAGGATCCAACACCTGATGCTCCTATTGAGATTTGAGTTTCTATAGATTTTATCATGGCACTCCTCATGTTTATAGGAAAGGGAAACCCCTTTAAGTTGAAGGTATGGTTGATGAATCCCTCACAGCCAAGGTGGTGGCATGAGAAGGTTTGTTCTTGGTCCAATGTTGAGGAATGAGAACTAGTATGACTTGGCATGGTTTAGTAGGTGGTCTTCTTGTGCCTTAGTAGATTGCTAGGGTTAATCATGCTCATGTGGATGTAAACCCTTGACATAAGGACATTCGTGACCTTTGTAGTTTTCCTCCCATCCTAGGAGAGGGACCTTTTTGTAGGGTGTATACCAGTTTTGTTTTGAGGTAACCTAAAGAGGTCTCATAGAATCTTGAGAAGCTAAGTGAAAGGTACATAGTATGAGAATGAACTTGTAGACCCATATATAACCATCTCTAAGTGCATATGGATGTGTTACCATGGAGGTAATCGGTATGGGGCCTGACCAAGGTAGGCAGGTCGCCATGACCCCTATGAAAGGATGAAAGTCAGCCCATGAATGCATAGAGAGATGATGAAGGCTTGGGTAAGGTTCTAAGTTAGACATGTACTATAATAGAATCCTAAGTCTATCCTAGGGCCAGGTAGGGATAAGACCTATGAAAGTAGGAGTTGCCTAATTCCCTAGTTGCACATGACCACATGGTTCAGGAGGTAACAACTATCATTGTCTGAGGGCCATGGGTTAGGAGATTGATCACCTTCATGAACTCATGGGACCCAAAGGGCAGATGAGTAGGGCACTCTCTGGATGCATAAGGGAAGAGGGATGACCCCAAAAGTGTCGGCATCCTATAGACCTAGAGGAGATGACCAAGGAATGTGTGTGGACCCAAGTAGGTTCGAGACCAGTTCTACATGGAAGTAACTTTGATATCGAGATGATCGCGATATAGAGACATAAGTTGTACATTTCAAATTAAATTTGTAGGTGTACTGGCAAGGTGGGATGTACCATCTCTACTCTTGGAAAAGGAAGAACTTTGTTTTTAGACGGCCACCAAATGTTTATTTCCTCTTTTTATGGGAGTGAGAGATAGGACAGTATGCATGCCATACACCAAGGATAAAGATGATGTGAGATGGAATGTTGTTATGAGGTATGAGGACAGAGATGATAACATACCTTTATGGAGTAAACGATATGTAGATGGTTTACAAACATCAAGAGAACTAAGGTAGTCATCTTGTAAAGATGTTTTATCATGAGCTATGTGGAATTTGCAAGTTATACAAGGTTGAGTTTGAAAACCAAGAGGATGAGCTCAGAGTTTTCTTGATAAAGATAGACTTAGAGTTTGAGATGAGATAATAAGTGCAATACATGGAGGTGTACGTCTTCAACATTACCTAACACCTAAGGATGCAAACTGGTAATGGGTGCTCTTGTTGAGAGGCAAGTATCTAGTTTAGTTAGAGGCTAGAAGAGGTTGTTAGGTTAGCCCTAAGTTTGAAAAAGAAGATATGCTTGGCTAACACTCATATGTAACGATATATGTTGATCAAGTTAGTGGTTGTTTGGTTAGCCAGCCTAGGCCTTGATGCAAGAAAAGGGTGGTGGTAGAACCTCAGATGAACTTCTCTGGAAAAGAAGGTGATGAAACCCCGATTAGAGTGGTTGAGGGTTTTCAAGGAATCAAACTTGAGGAATCATGACATACAGGAGACCATGATCGTCATACACCATGGTACTATGAAGATAGTAAGTGACAGTAGTACTTTGGATGCCTAAGATGAAGTTGCATGTGGTATGTTGCCATGCATGACAGGAGGGAAGGACGAACACCAGTAACCCAGTGTATTAATATAGGGGATAAAGTGTTCCCGAGAGGGATTGGAAGTTCATCGCTATGGATGTTGTGGTAAGTCTTCCCTAGACCAAGGAAGGTTAAGATGTAATATGGGTTATGGTAGGTTGCCTTACTTAGATGACATAAGAAAGAAAGAAGGTTGTCAAGGGACGGATCCGGTTGAACTACTTGTAAGAAAGAGAGATGGTTCAATTACACCATGATGCGAGTTCAAAGGATCTTGAGTATGACCTAAAGATACACTTCCATAAGGTGGAAGTAGATACATGAAGAACTCGATGTTAGTATAGTTTATCACCCATAACTAATGATTAGTATAATCCAGACTAGAGGGTCTGATGAGAGCATGTCTTCTTGTTCAGGGTGATACATGAAGACAATTCATGTCCTCTGTAAGATGTAATGATAACCACCATAGCCAGTATCAGGTTGTAAAGAAGCTTTGTAAGGGAGGTTGTGTCGGTCACCACTTCATTATGGTGATGTTGGTGAAGGGACCTTGCGAAGGTCAGAAAAGACCACAGTGTGTGTAGATGAAGTCGCTTTGATCTTGCAATGGCTGAAAAAGAGAGCCCAGGGACGACATGAGTCAGGAGTTGATGCAAAGCAGATTGACATGCAGTTCACTGTGGGAGAGTATGTGATGTGAAAATCCGACCCCTCCAAGCTACAACCGAGGAAGTTGAGTCCCCAATATATGGGTCCATTTGAGATGGATTGGTGGAGAAGATTATGTTTGGACTTACCCCTTAGGATAAAGTAATGTGTGATGAGTTCCATATGTCCAATTTAGAGCACTATGTGAGGTACCCAGGCCATGTGTCGAGCAATGAACCTAGTGAGCCCCAAGGGAGGCTGAAATGACCTGAGTCACCTATGAGGTTTATAGATGCCAAGGTGAAAGAACTCAGAGAAAAGAATATGTGATGATAAAGGTTCTTTGGAAACACCATGGATAAGGTAAAGCCACATAGGGGCCAATGATGGACATGGAAAAGTCTTATCCTGAATTGTTTGTTTGCTTGATGGAATTTTGAGGACCAAATTCCTATAAGAGGGGAAGGATGTTACAACCCCAATTTTTTGGTTCTTTTGGTGAGAAAAGTAATTTCTCCTATTAAAGATATTTGAACAAATAATGATATAATTTGTTTCGAATAAAAGGATTTTGTTTACAATAGCCTTGTTGGTTGTTTTGTGGGCTTTATTGGCTATTGGGCCCAATAACAAGGATAGGACAAAAGGAACTCCATTATTAATAAGAAATGGAGAAAAGAAAGATGTAGAAACCTCTAGAAGGCAAAAGAATATAATCCAAAGGTGGATTTCATGCCTCTTAGATTCCTTGGGTTCTAAGGAGTCCAAAGTTGCAAAGATAATGCAACAAGAAAAGAAAGGATCAAATAAATATTTCTTTATTCAGAAAGAAATTGAAAACAATGATAAAATGTGGGAAATAAGTGGAAAGAGGTATAATTGAGTTATCTTTGGTGGATTTTCGTATCCATAAGGTTCCTAATGTTAAAAGGAATTCCAATAAGGAAAATAAAAAGAGAGATAAAGAGAAATACTCAAAAAGAGATATTTTAATAAAGAAATAAGTAAGATAATGAGAAATAATAGATATAGATGCATCTAGAAGGATAATAAGTATCCTTAAAAAGGAATTTGAAATAATAGAGTTTCTTGGGATCCAAGGAGTCCCAATGAAGAAAAAGAAAGAGAGAAGGCAAATAAAACAAAATAAGAGGAAAATGTGATACATCATTAATGACTTTTTGATATTATCATAAAGAGATATTATTTTCTTTAAGAAATAAGAATTTTGTGGCCAATGGATTAAAAGGCAAGTACAAAGAGAATAAAAGAGGTGATTTTCGAAATCCTAATATCTAAAGAATAAAAAATATTAAAGAGATAATTAGGAGAGAGAAGCTTGCTTCTTAATGAAGCAACTTGGGTTCCTATTGGGAAAAGAACTCTTTAACTCGTGGATGAACACCTTAGGGCATGGATACCCTCCCCTATATAATGGGTTGACCTTCTGGTTCGAGTTCAAAAGAGATCTCACATGTCTCTCCCTCTTCTTCCTCTTCTTCTTCTTCATTCAAACCCTAATCGAGGAGAGTACATCTATCCCTTGGAGCAATGAGGGCTAGGGAGGAGTTGCGAGGGAGGCTTGCCACTTCCACGACATCATGGGGTGGTTGGGTGATCGTCCCCTCATCCTTGCTGAACGTGGCAACATCAGCATTGCTGCATTGGGCGGCTGCGAGTTGCAGGTCTACCCAGTCCAATCCCCGCCACCATGGTGGCAGCTTAGAGCCCCTATAGGTGCAGCAGAGGGTGATAGAGAGGAAGTTTTTATGATTGGTTTAAAGTAAGTGTTGGAACTTGAGTTCCGTAACTTTTGGTGAGTTACACACTTACATACAAAATACAATTTCTGGGTTCCCTCTTAAAAAGAGCGGAAAACAAGTTCTGGGACAACTAACAACATTTTGTTATATAATTATATTCTTCATTCGTCATAAGTGACACATATAAAATATTTATGACTAGAAATATTAGCGGTGTGGATGTATTTCACTGCTAAAACTATAACATAATATACAAAAATACCATACGCGCACTATGTAAAATGGTTTACACTATAACCACCATTATCAGTTCAATTTATAAAATAGAATGCAAATATCATGAAAAAGAAACACATGCACGATGTGAAAATAATGTGATTTACCTATCATATTTTTATTCTTCATGTTTAAACAATATCATGTGGAAAATGTTAATTAATTATAACCATGCACAAATAATATAGTAAAAATTTCCTACAAAAATAATATAAAAATTAATATTCTACATTGTGGTAAATAATATTGAGCCAAAACTTATATTTACAATCACATGAAATGTGAATATTATTACAATTATTTGTACACATAAAGTAAAATAAAATTATTGTGATGTGATTTTAATCATAATATTTTTACTAATATTATAATTGTACCATAATAAAATATTTTTTAGAGGAGCAACATCTGTACCACAACCACTTCTTGAGGTTATTATGAATTAAAAATATTACAATTTTTCACGGATATGATTTTTTTATGTTTTTGTCATCCTTTACTTATTTATATTATATAATAAAAATTAAAAATATTTTAATGATTTCAATATTTATTCTTGCAACAAACCAATCACATGGAAGGTAAAGGAACTTAAGTTTTGGAAACTGAATTAGAGTTCCCAGAAAATGAGTTCCTCGGAATTTACGACTTACAACAAACCAATTTGAGCCTAAGATGTATTCATCTACCCCAATACCTTTATATAGCCATGTTTCTGATTTCCTGAGTCACACCTCACTAGGGAGTCTTCCAGCAACATTTTAGCATCAACATGGACCAAAACGTTAGGTACGTTTCCCCACTCTTCGGCCCAGCGACATTTGTTGCGCAAACCGGCCCAAAATTGTCTGATTCCGGCATTGCCCACGACAAGGCATGTTGGCACCTTCCGTTTTGGTGATATTCATAGCTCAGGTGGTCGAATCTGGAGAAAGGCATGAGCGAAAAACATGTTCACACCTTCCATGTTCAGTGATGGTACAGCCAAGGAGTTTCGAATCCAGGGAGAAGTGGGAAACGAGGCAAAGAGCAAAAGGGACAAAAGCACTGAGTCCTAATAATAGCAACAATGCCACATCAATGAAAGAGATGCCGGAATTCCTTACACCTCAGATGGCAGCATCTGATTTTTCTTGGGTCACGATCAATGCAAGAGCTGTACGTTCTATACAACTCCACTCATATGTAGTCACAATCTTCTGCATACAGGATAAGTTTTTTGGCAACAAAAGTGATTACACAGTGATTTTCCATTCATGCAAAAAGCTATTCCATTGTTTTGAAAGTCACTCAAAAACTGTTGACCGTTTGGTATATATACATTTGTGAAGCTTGCTATCTTAGGGTTCGTTTGGCTAGGTACTTTGACAATTCATATAGTTTGTATTTTAAAATCGATCCAGATAATGTCTATTTGATACGGTAGTTATGCTCGCAAATATGTGATATTTAGAATCAAACCAAGTTTATCTGCACAGGCACCTGCTGCAGTAACCAATTAGATTCATCTCCATTGCAACCAGATGGCTCAGAAATCAAACCCGTCCTAATAAAGAACTACTGGACGGCTGGGGCCAAACAACCCCCTACAGTTTGAAAATTTACAGGTAGATAAGTAGTGCTAAATCACTACAGCCTCGTAGCACTTGGCCGGTTGAATGTACATGACAGTTCAGAGCCTCAATTCTTACGAAACTCATACAAAAAGTTCACAATTTACAAATCACAAAAGTTTATACGACTTCTGCAACAAGGGGAGTGTCCAGAAGAGAAGAAACCCCTACGAATTATTTGAAACGTGTTTCCTTTTATTATATGACTTTATTGGCATATCCTTCAATAACAATCAAATAGTTGCATACATAGAAGCATGAGAACCTAAAGTCCCAATATGTCCGCTTGTAACGAAGAGTAGATTCAAGCTAAAATGATTTCTTTATAAATATAGCCAACAATTTTTGAACCCACTACAACCTTTAAAGAAATATCATCCGCCTACAAAGGTTACAGAAATTTTTGACCTGCCAACGCATAACTCTAACAAGAATGCCTACAAAGAATATTATCCCTGTTGCGGTCGCAACAGAGTCCAGAATTCTGGTGGAACAATGATCCTATATATACAGTATAGAGCATAAACCCCTGTAAAGAATTAGGTCAAGTTTGGACGATTAGACACTAGAGACTCGTTCTTTGCTTTTTTTTGTTTAGGTCATCCTTTCGTTGGAGCGCTTGATCTGAATTGCAGCTGTAAGCAGGCTCTCTCTTGTGATAATCCCAACCTTCAAGAATATGCAAGACATGATAAGACTCACTCAAAATGTTGAATTTGGTAAACCAAATAGACAAATTTCAGGGTAATAATGCTTACCAGTTTACCAGCATCATCAACAACTGGAAGCCGATGATATTTTGTTTCAAGAAACAACCTGAATGGAAGGTATGAGCTTGTTATTATTGTGCATTAAATTAGTTTGCAAAAACGGGTGCTGAGAGGCTTAAGATATTATCTACTATACCAACCTTGCAGCATGTTCAAGATCGGAGGATTCATGAACAGCAAGAGGATACGAAGTCATTACGTCTGCAATAATTTTACCATTGTTTTTACTGAGCAACGTCTGAAACTGACGAAATGTCTGCAATAATAGCAAAGTCACCACGTCAGAACTAATACTACTATAACTCAGTGGCTAATGGGCAGTACACTGCAGAAATGGCCGCAATACAGATACAGCAGTTCGTTTAACTGTTAAACTATGAAACAAACAACAACACTGTAAATCATAAACCTAAACTCTGTAAGAGAATACAGTAAAATCAGAATCATAAATAAACCCAGTGATGATTCTTAGAGGATGCTGTAATATTGTAAGCAGTGAAAGGATCAGGGGAAGGTATAAGTAGTTGCCAAAACGATATATTTGTGTGTTCTTTCTCTTAGTTTGTGAGATTGAAACCCATTATCGTCATGGTGAAAGTACACATTCGTATATAGATTGCATAAAGCCCTAAAAGATACTGTTTTGGATCAATTGTCTTTGATAAAAATATCATGTTATAGCCTGAAACTAAAAATTTTTTCCCTACCCTGCGTACTGTAACTACAAGTAATCTACAGAAATTCAAGTAAACTCATTATGTATTTGGCATCAGATGAACCTGCCACATTGAATATTATCAGCTATAGATATAAAGTGGAAATACGAGTCACTTACTTTCCAGCTGCTGTCAACATCAGGGAAGAAGCCTATATCACGCCCTGTGTTTTTTCCTGTAAGACAGAAATAATTGCAAGATAAGATAACCAGGTAATGACAAACCAGCACCAAAATCACATCTCCAACAGTCACAATACACATTAGTCAATTGACACTTTATTGCAAATCAGATATTTGCACGAAAACATTGTTTTACGCATCAGAAAGCACCACAAATGCATAACAAAGTACATAAATTATATTGGAAGCTGACTCCGTACTCTGTTCTTAATTAAGGAGGACACAAGTTCATTTTTTGCACTGAGTAACTTCTACATTTTACTGTACGAGGTATGTCAATAACTGAGAAAACCTAATGGTAGAAGATCAGAAGTTTAACGTGTGGCATCGGAGCTCATCCTCTCCATGGATTACCACACTGATAACAGTTAGGCTAAGAGGATTCAATATTACAAAAACCATAGAACAAACAAGTCAGAATAGATTTTCAGTTTAGTAACCAAATGTTCATCATTGCAATGCAAACAAACTCCCAACCCAGTAGATTTTTCAAATGGAACATATACATATTATATTATATGAAATATGTACATGATTTTTAGTTTCGTCCTTTTATTTCAGCATTCCAGCAAAATAAGCAAAGTTCTAAGGTGAAAATTTGGATGCGCCCAAAACACCTGAAGCCAAAGTAAATGAATGCAAATCGGGCTTCCGAGTAGTATAGAAGGAACAAAAGTGTTAAAATCTCGGGCAAAAAAAAAAAACAAATGCAAATAACTTTCTACAACTACCTGATACAGAGTCCAAGGCCAAAAAGTCATAGTCTGAAACTACACCAACCTGCAGAAAGACAAATTGTATTATAACACAATGCAAGGCGAAATTGGTAAAATATTCGACCACAAAAGAGAGGACAATCATAGACGAAAAGCAAAATGACATGTAGAGATTTATTAATTAAACAAAAGGTATGTTGTCTTCAGCACTAAAATAGGAAAGGAGAATAAAATTCTCAGCTCAAACAGTTCAGTTGCAAGTGTTTTTGTACTTTTGTTCTGATTGTCTAAATAAGCTTGGATTCTGAACAATACAAGAAGGAATCAGTAGTAATGATTAATTGTTTATATACTGGGCAAATTTCATTAAGGCAAACTATATGGGGGCAATGGCACACATCGTCTACCTCAAGGTTTTACTGCCTTTCATTTTACGGTTCATAAAAAGTTTGCATTTTTCTGCAGATTATTTATAGATATCTGTGCCTTGTAAACAATGAGCACCACGTGCATTGCAATTTTTTCAAATTCGAAATGACAAAACAAGTTTGTTAGGACAGATCATTGAAAACAAAAGGTTCATCAGTTAGTTAATCACCAGTAATCAATTATTCATATTTCATACTAGTTGATTATACAGGTGATCTATATGGCCTGAGAGCTGCCTTCCGTGGTGAGTACAACAATAGATTTAGATATTACAGGTTGAGTTTGTCATTGATGTGCTACAAGATAGACATTGTGCTTGAAGAAGGTCATATGATATAAAGCTGATATATAAATAAAAAACATTTTAATGGTGCAAACCACATGAAACAGTAGATACCCTAATTAGCAACAGGTTAAAAAAAAGAGTTGGGAAAACACATACCAGTCTCCAGTTATCATCAATGACAGGGAAGCCACTGGTGCAGTACTCAACAAGCATCTCCAATGCTGATAGCATTAAGGACAAACAATCAGCACCGGCATACAGAACAATCGTAGCATAATAACCAACAAAAGAAGAAAGGCATGTATAGTACCTTTGTCAACTGTTGTAGTGGGTTTGACCACAAGCAGCGTTTCCTTTCTGGTCATAAAATCACCAACTGTGTATACCTTATTGCCAGACTGCAGCACAGAAAAGGCACAGAGGGTTTAACAGTTGAATAACAAACAGTAAAGATTGCAAGAAGGGACAAAAAGTAAAATGCTGATCTGACAACAAGTGTTAAAATTACTAAAGCAGAAACCACATAGCAGTATAGCACGAAGGTTAGAAACAGGTAAATCAAGACTTTGAACAAAATAGGTAGTCGTTTCTCCCGATCATATTGTTGTCTACTGAAAGTCGTCAAGCGTACCGCAGCAACACACAGCTAAAAGTTGTGGCGGTCATTATTAGACTACAGGAGCTGGAGAAAACTGAGAGATGATGAAATTCAGCACCAAAAGGTTTGGTACGTTAACCGATTTTTGTTTGAAGTACGTCAATAAAGCCACATAACTACAATTAGTGACTAAAGGTCATAATTTGCCTTTCTTTACAAAAATAAGGATCCTTGCCATATATCCTTTCCATTTCCCGTTATCAATTAGACCCATCCGACGACAAGAGGACCAGGGCATTAGGTGAATTTCTCGATTAGAGGTGATAGTATATACGTAATTATGACTTGTATTCCCATGCACACCGAAATAAGGTTAGGCTAAGCCAAATTGGAAGACTCAATATACTCCTGGAAAACACAAACTTTGTAGTGCGGTCGAACGCCAAAGGCATCCGTACGGCAAAATCAAATCTATAAAAAGAAGCAGTGCGGTCGAACGCCAAAGGAATCCGTCGTCGAGTCACAGTACCTGCGACGAGCCGTCGGCACGGGAGGCGGCGCCAGCTGGTGCGGCGTAGGCCGCGACGCGAGCCATCTGGCGGCCCAGGCCGCTGCTCCGAGCAGACGGTCTATCAAACCAGACCATAGACAGCCTAGCGGCGTGGCGCGAGGAGGAAGCATCAGAAGGGATCAGGACAGCGCCGGCGGTGGCGGGAGGAGAGAAGCGAAGAGCGTCCATCGGTGGGGGCGGTGGTTCTTGCGTGGGGTCTTCTCCTTTACACTACTCTGCTTGTAAACCTTGGCGTTGGTCGTGGACCCGTGGTGAAGAACCCCCATTGTCTGACCCCTTGTATTTATATCTCTCATGATACTACACCTCCCAATCTAACTCGGAGGCGTGCGGTTATGACTATTCTCGTGAAAGCAACTCCGGGGGTTCGAGAATCATTGAATCCCAGTCCGGGAAGTTGCGGAGGCGCGCGCGAGTAGTAGACGTAGTAGTAGTACGACAGGGATTGGGAGTGTGCTGACAGGGGAGAAAGGCAGGAGAGAAGAAAGCCCGCGGGGGTGCGTGTGTGGTGGTGGGTGGAGTAGGAAACGCCGACGCGGTCGGACGACTCGGACCGACCCGAACAGTGAATTACAGCCTCACAGATTTTTCCTTGAAAAACGTGATTGTACAATTCAAAGTGGTTTTATTTCAAAATCAAAATACCTCCGTCTTCCTTTTTCCGCAAGTAAGGGATTCTGGTCTTTTTCTTCCGCAGCCTGCGTGTTGATTTATTCATAAAATTGAAGAAATTGCCATGTTGGACCGTTGAATAGTGGAAACAACTCGATTTAAACGAAATAAAGATCCAGTACATTCAGTAGTTCATTAAATACATATGTGACCAAGTGGATCTCGTCCCAAGTCCCAACATTAGTATACACACGATGGCCCACGGTTATATATGTTCTGTGTAATAAGCTCGTTCATGGTTCTCGGAACTAATAAAGATCAATATCTTAAATACGGGATTCTGTAATATATAAAGCTTTACAAGTATCACTTCATGTTGTTGTCCGTTGGGAAGCAAATACATTAATTTAACAATAACAATAAAAAGGAGATACGTCGATAAACAAAACAAGGGTAACTACATCTAGTCCTTTTCTTTTGTGGATCCGATGGCTGGTAAAATGCGATAAGAAAACTTTAGAAAATATAATTAAAAGTAAATCGATTTTCCCTTGCATCGATCTTTCTTACATAAAAGCTGTTAACAATTGGTTCCTTTTAGATCATCGGTTACTACTTTTTAGAAAATGGATAATTACGGTTTTCAGTAAACTCTTGTCATTTCGCCGGTTACTATTATCAGAATAAGAAAATGCAGGTTGCGAAACTTGTTCAGACAAGAATAGCATCTAAAGCTTGATAACTGCATATACTATTATGTAAAATCACTCTTTTAGTAACTACATAACGGAGTACGAAGCCATGAGTGGAGGATGATACATGTTGTTTCAAAGATCGAAACGAATCTGCATATATGTGCGTACGCATACGTTTTCACATCGAACAATATGCACGATGGACTTTTTGAATCATCTTTCTCAAAGAAAAGAATGTATCCAACGAGATTTTGTATCAACTAAGAGTCTCAACCAATACCGGTTTGTGGCTCTTTATTGGAAACTTCAACTGTGTGTAGAAGGATTGGGAGTAGGTGGTGGGAAGTGGAATCTATACTATACAGGAAAGTGCGTGGAGGGTCTTCGTTGCAATTTTCGCCAGCATTTTTGTAAATCACAACCTGGTCCTTAGCCTACAACGGTTCTTACGTCTTCGCCCACCCACTTCAGTTCTTTGCAACTCTCACAATGACTCTTCTGTCTTCGCCCACCGACTTGCTGTGATAGGATTTCTGTGCGGGCGGCGAAAGGTGGGGGCGGTTTGGCCGGTGCAGCAGCAGCAAGACAAGGCTGCCTGGTGGTGCTTCGTTGCTTCTGCAGTACGTAACAGCTTTCCTACAATTGAGAAGATCAACGTCATCACAGCAACCGAGCAGGTGAGTATCCACAATTTATTTCTGATGTTGTTGTCGCTACCACCATTGGTACCGGGCTTGATGGTGGGATGTTGGGTCTCCTCCATTTTTGGTGGTTTCTTCTTCGTCGGTCCTCTCTTCTTCCCTATGTTGGTTGGTCTCTCTCTGTATTTATCGGCGAGGGAAGGCGACTCATAAGGATGAAAAGGATGATAGGTTATTAACCTTTTTCCTTTCCTCAGTTTTCCTTTTCTCGCTTATCCCTTCCCCCTTTTCACCCGATAGAATGAAGAAAGGCGGCGCCCAGACCAAGCTGAGCGGCCGCAGCAGAGGAGGAGCCAGAGGGTGAATTTTGGGCTCCTGCTTCGATCCAGCGGCCGACTTGCTTCCTTCTTCTCTTCCTTTCTTACTCGCTCCAGTCCGCAGCCCCGACCAGCCCTTGCGGCGCCGGCCAGCAGCAGCCGCCCTAGCTGCTTGGACGGCCGACCAGTAGCTACAGTTGTGCAACGCAGAAGCTGGAAGCCTTTGGGGCGCATCCAACAGTCCGGTCCATCACCTTGGAGGACGACCTTGAGGTTCTAACAGGAACCCGCAGCTTCTAGCTGTCCTCCATCCACTTTCCACTTTCCTGTCCTCACAAGCACACAGGTTCTCCCTCTTATCTTCCACTGGTGAAGGGGACCAAAGTTTTCTTCGGAATTTCTGATAGCAGAAAGAGGAATTTTACGGAGCAGTGTTTCAGCCACGATCCACATTGTCTCTACTCCTTGTCTGTGACTTCTGCATGATCTGGCACCATCGTTCTCATCACCAGCCTCCCTTTACGGCTTGGCTTTCTTAGCAAGGGCATAATCATCATTATTTCTTTTTCGAGAAAGATTTTTGGGGTCTCGATAGACCCAAGTTACTACTGTAATAAACAAAATAGGAGCAGATTCTTTCTCATAAATTTACAGTGTGTGTGTTTTCCTATATTTCTTCATGTCACTGCTATCTCTGTACTTCTTCTCCTTTCTCTTCCTCTTCATTACTACTGTAACCAGCTCCTCAGGTTCTGCCTTTGATTCTCTGGTATCAGCCATGTCATCTGTACAATCTTTGGAATATCTTTGATCTATTCTGATCTCATAAGAAGGCGCATGGTCCAGATACTAACCATTGGCAACAGAAGGTATCCTGTAATCTGGGATTTCTTGTGCAATTTTCACCATCATTTTTTGAAAATACAAATTGGTCCTTAGCTTTGATATCCTTAGTGTGTGAGTACCCACTGGGAGATTTTTTCAAATCATACAATCCCTACTTGGGAGATTTTTTCTGTGAGCATCCACTGAGAATTAAACAACTGTAATATGGAATTGCTGACAAAGGTATTCAGACACAAGTAAAAGTATCACATACATAAATACCATCCCCTTAGGGGTCATTTGGGTTATGTACTTCACGGGGATGTAATAAATATCATCTCGATTACCGATATTTCCAAACTGGTATTTTTTAGACGATTAAATGCAACCTTCAGCATCAGGCAGGATCAGTGTCATTCAGAATTACCCACGGCAGTCATGTTTTACGAGATTCTACATCCATCCTTTCTCCTCGCACAACCTCCTCCTACGTTGATGTTTTCCCCGTTGTGCTTCCTCCCATCATCATCTATCTCTGTCCCTCCTTTCACTCTCCTCACATCAGCTCCTCCTACCCCCCCCCCCCCCCCCCCCCGCCGACCAAGATTCTTCATAGCCTTTGTCCCAAAAGAAAGCCTTCTCGCCAAGTACAACTTGGTGAATGAGCACTCTGTGGGTCCCTGAGCAGCTCAACGTCAGAAATAAACAGACCCAACCCAAACATGACAGGGGAAAAGATGAGAAATAACCATTTCTTTCTTTGTTAATATTTTTTTCGCGTTGTTTCAACATTTCAGATAGTTATTGTCCTAATACGAATTCATATCTAAAAATGTGTATAGTTTTTTTTGTTCATTTTGTTGATGTTGTTTCTACAGTTCAGATACTGGCTGTGCTACACATGGCAAGCTCATCTGTTCAAGGTTTGTATGTGTATGACTTTTTATTCATCTTTATAATCATATATATCTACTGTTATGAATATTTATGCTTTCTCTAATTCGCATTATTTATATGTATTGGTTCTTATCTGAGTGAGTAATATTGATAAATTGAATATAGGTAATGGTGATTCCATCAGACCTAGGAAGCGGTTATGAAATTATCTATCTGAAGCTAGAATGCCACAACAACACCGATGTAATTTTTAAATAAATCTTTTGTATGTACATTACCATACTTTATGATTACAAACAATAAAAATATATATGCAGCTTTCAATGAACGACATTATCTAGGATTTCCATCATGTACTTGCATACATTGTGGTGCATACATGTGGTTTGAGGAGCGGATAATACGTAAAGGTGATCACATACCACATTTTCATTCATGTTGTTGGGATGGAAAGATTAAATTGCCAACCTTACAATCCATTCTCTCTTATCTAGATTATTTATTAAAAGACATTTCTAAGGAAGGAAAACATTTTCGTAAATACATACGCCAATACAATAACGTTTTTGCATTTACATCCATGGGTGCATTACAAGATACATCTATCAACGATGGCAGAGGTCCTTATACTTTTCGCATTCATGGACAAATTTATCACCGTATTGGTTCACTTTTGCCTTCTGAGAATGATTATCCTATGTATGCTCAACTCTATGTATATGATACTGAAAATGAAGATGTCAACTGATGTAACATATTCTCAAATAATAAGGAATGCTCTAAATTGACTACAGACATCATAACAAAACTACAAAAAATGATAAATCAACTAAATCCTTATGCCATTCTCTTTCGATCTGTCAATCAGTGGATACAAATTCATTCTACTACTGAAATATCATTACGTTTGATAGCTAATCGAAAATATGTTGACAACCAATATTCATTACCTACTACAAATGAAATAGCTATGTTAATTGTAGGTGGAGAGGAAGGAATTACTGAATCTAGAGACATCATAGTGTCTTTAAAAGATACGACATTTAAAAAAATTAGTGAAAAGCATCCTGCTTATATGCCATTGTAGTATCCATTGCTTTTTCCTTATGGTGAAGGTGGTTGGAGACCATACATGCGATTCAACCAAAATGAAGGTGATCGTATAAGAAAATCTGTTAATATGTTAGAATTTTACTCATATCGATTACATGATAGAAATATTGTAGCAAAAAGTGCTTTACTCCGAAGTGGTTGATTGTTGCAACAATTTATAGTTGATGCATATGCTTGCATTGAATCTGATCGTTTAGCTTGGCATAGAAACAACCAGGACAAACTTCGAGTTGAGACATATGCTAATATCAAAGATTCATTTTCATGTGGAATTGAAAATGCAACAAATATAGGAAAAAACATCATTTTACCATCGTCATTTACAGGAGGACCAAGGTACATGCGACAAAATTTTCATGATGCAATGACATTATGTGCATGGGCTGGTCCTCCTGATCTTTTCATTACATTCACATGTAATCCAAATTGGCTTGAAATACAGGAATACATTGATCATTTTAGTGGAAAATCAAGAGAAGATCGTCCAGATATTCTTTCTAGAGTCTTTAACATTAAGCAAAGACAACTAAGATAGGATATAGTCAAAAAACAATGCGATATGAATTTTGCTGATTGCAGAAAAGGGGTATGTTTCGTTTTTTATATTGTTGCAGTTTCTCCAAAAGGTCCGCTTATTTCAAATTATTGTTCTCTGCCATGGCCATTGAAACGTGCACCTCGGAAGGAGCACATGGTTTGTTCACGCTGAGGGCCTCTTATTGAAATCTGTAACATGTTTCTGAATATTCTAATACAACACATTTCCATCAATGTCTTATTAGGACTATATATTAGTTCTTATTAAGACTATAAATTAGTTCGGCATATATTACTCTTAATCAAATGGTTATTATTATAAGCTAATACATTTAATGGATATTGCCACTTTTGTACTATTGTTTTCAACTTTTTAAAATATCATCTCAACCAAATTGTTGCTTTGATAACTAATTAATGATAACCCACTCTTCACACCGCTGTTGTAGGGCTTCACAAGCTACAGAGTTTGGAGGAGATTGGTGCTTTGGTAGGGTGATCAGAGCGGCATGGGGAAAGAGGTGAAAATCTTCTTGTAGCATCTTCAGGTAAAACTCGAATCTACCATTATTCGTTCTTATCTCTCCCTTTTCTCATCTCCCTCCAGCCACTACTACAATTTGTTATTCCTTGGCAAGATCCCAAATGAGCTACTATACTGTTATGTCTTGACAACCCATACGTTCTTTTTCCTTTTGAATTTATATACTATTTTGATTTAAGATTTCGGACAGTTGGTGAATAAGAGGGCATGCCACTTTTTGACTTCTTGATGCATGCCCATCTATAAACGTAGTATTTTCTTTTGTGGGTTCATATTTTCATTAACTATAACAGTTAATCCAAGATGCAAACAAATTGCAGACATTTAAATAAATAAGTTAGATTCTAATAATGGATTAGTCCTTGTGAAAGTTTAAATGATTTTACAGTTGAAAAGGATTGACCCAATACAGAACATTAGCATATTTCAGTTTTCATTTTGCTTGTAGCAGAGCATGTCAAGCTAAAAAACGAGACTTCCTAATTGATTTTGGAGTTGGAGAAAACTCCCGATCTAGAATTGACATAGAACCCTTCAAAAAATTTCATATAAACACTTTCAGATATCTTTCGTATAATTCGAGCAGAGTGAGTACTATAAATTTATTCTATTTTGTTTTTATTATTAAGAAATTTATATTTGAAACATTAAGAGTAGGTTTGTGCATTCTAAAATCGAAATGTCTATCTCTTTTTAATCTTGGATTCTCTCCTCGATCTGTCTCTCTTCTTTCTCTATGATGAAATTGTCATCTTCATTTTATGACAAATACTTTGTTGGTTGTTTAGCCAAATACTAACCACAGGAAAATGCATCGATTTCTTCTTAAGTATGCAGCTTAATACTAAAAGGAAAAACCTTGTCCGCCATGGCACTAGTTTTAATGTAGAAACTCATGTGTCAAGCGCTTAGTATGGTAAGCAAAAATTGTCTGCTATGAAATTGGTTTTGATGTATACACTCACGAGCCATGCCTATAATTATATAATTGTGACTGCATTAGTTTCAATCAATTTAATGTGTTTTTATTGAGTCTATTGTAACCTTCAGGCTTACTTACGTGTAGTATTATGTATTGGTACTAAATGGAATCATTTATTGATTATGAAATAAAATTTCTGATTAAATATTGGTACAAATTTACTTATGCTTTCTCCTATTTCAAACCTTAAGAGTGAAAATGACGATCATTTCTTCTGCTCTAACTTTGGTATTTTCAATCATCTATGATGAGCAACTAATCAACATACATATTTAAATATAATCCAATTTTTAATCAGCAATTGAGTAGCTAATATAGCTTTGTATATAGATAATACGATGACTGCAGTTTTCTATATTGAGATTCTTATTGCTATTTAGTCAGTAATTATTTTACTGAAGTTCCTTGTTTGTATTTTGATTTCAGTTGGAGAAAAGTGATATACTATTCAGACCAAAGTTGAGTGTAGCTAGAATTAGTGGTTACACTGGTCTCTATGACTATACATGCGTTTGCAAGGTAATGTCATTTGACAATTTTCTTGACACAATATTCTTTATTTGATTTTCTTTCTTTGCAATCTGATTTTGATTTATATCTATAACAATTGCCAAGTCTATAAAAACCACAAAGCTATCTTAGTTAGTATGACAAATATCAATGGTCTGGTTACTGATGGTATTATTTCATCCCCTTCTAACTATGCATTTAAGACCAAGATACATTCAACGTTTGCAATTTATTATGTTTAATATATTTTCCTTATGTGAGTTTGTTTTTCGTGCTATTCTTACTTCTATTTTCTTTAACTTAGATCTTAATATGTGGATTTTTGAACTAAACCCTCCTGACAATTGATCACGGTCAGCTTCATATTTACTTTAAAGTAGCTAACAAACATTTTAGTTTTGGACTAAAACGTAGTAACATTATTATAAATGCTTGCACCAACCCATACCAAAATGTAGTAACATTATTATAAATGCTTGCACCAACCCATAAACCTGATAGGTCGCTTATGTTTTAATAGAAAAAGGGTTGTTGTTGGCTAAAGTTGATCACTGACCTGGCTATATGAATACATGTGTTCTACGCTGCTGTTACAAATTTTTGATCCTAGATTTCTTATTACAAAAAAATTGTAGGATAACGATGAACAAAAACTGTCTGCTATGAAATTGGTTTTGATGTATACACTCATGAGCCATACCTATAATTATATAATTGTGGCTGCATTAGTTTCAATCAATTAAATGTGTTTTTATTGAGTCTATTGTAACCTTCAGGCTTACTTATGAGTAGTATTATGTATTGGTACTAAATGGAATCATTTATTGATTATGAAATAAAATTTCTGATTAAATATTGGTACAAATGTACTTATGCTTTCTCCTGTTTCAAACCTTAAGAGTGAAAATGACGATCATTTCTTCTCCTCTAACTTTGGTATTTTCAATCATCTATGATGAGCAAATAATCAACATACATATTTAAATATAATCCAATTTTTAATCAGCAATTGAGTAGCTAATATAGCTTTGTATATAGATAATACAATGACTGCAGTTTTCTATATTGAGATTCTTATTGCTATTTAGTCAGTAATTATTTTACTCAAGTTCCTTGTTTGTATTTTGATTTTAGTTGGAGAAAAGTGCTATACTATTCAGACCAAAGTTGAGTGTAGCTGGAATTAGTCGTTACACTGGTCTCTATGACTATACATGCATTTGCAAGGTGATGCCATTTGACAATTTTCTTGACACAATATTCTTTATTTAATTTTCTTTCTTTGCAATCTGATTTTGATTTATATTTATAACAATTGCCAAGTCTGTAAAAACCACAAAGCTATCTTAGTTAGTATGACAAATATCAATGGTCTAGTTAGTGCTGGTATTATTTCATCCCCTTCTAACTTTGCATTTAAGACCAAGATACATTCAACGTTTGCAATTTATTATGTTTAATATATTTTCCTTATGTGAGTTTGTTTTCCGTGCTATTCTTACATCTATTTTCTTTAACTTAGATCTTAATATGTGGATTTCTGCACGGTCAGTTTCATATTTACTGTAAAGTAGCTAACAAACATTTCAGTTTTGGACTAAAACGTAGTAACATTATTATAAATTCTTGCACCAACCCATAAACCTGATAGGTCGCTTATGTTTTCATTGAAAAAGGGTTGTTGTTGGCTAAAGTTGATCACTGACTTGGCTATATGAATACATGTGTTCTACGCTGCTGTTACAAATTTTTGATCCTAGATTTCTTATTACAAAAAAAATTGCAGGATAACGATGAACATGCCTTCAGGAGGGTAACTGCTACTATGACCGTTGGGATGCACATTTCATCGTTGTTCACTAATAGGATGTAATTGAATTTTCCATGGAAGTCATTTTCTTTAACTGTAATTGCTTTCTTGGAAAATGAATTCCTGGCTATTCGTTTGAAACAACTTTTTGGAAAATAGATAGGTTAATTTGGATCGTTGACAAGAGATTGGGGAGAGAGTTTATCTTTTTGGGGGTGAGTTGCCACAGCCATCACATTGGGTGAGGAAACATCTGTTTAATGAAAAGGATACATCGGAAGGATTAGTCATGTGGCTTCAGTTTCCTGCGGATTTGAAACTTCGGAACGAAGATCAAAATCTTAAATATTAAGCTTTTTCACATTAAGTGTGGTCGGCTGTACTTGGAACAGAAACAGTAAAGTGGACATGTTAATATAATGTATATACATAAATAACTATCAGTATAACTGAATTATCTACTTTGTTTTTGGTTCGTTTTAGCTTTTGATGCTACATCTGTGTATGAAACTATTGCTGATTGGATCTGGTCTCCATTTCTATTTTACTAGTTCCTTTTGGTGGCTTTTAATAATTAATCAATTTTGGCTGAATGATGGGTTCTCCAGAATTTTGATGATTAGCATCGATCTGACAGAAGTCTTGCTTCTCACTTTGCAGTCAAAATAATTTGTAAGATAATTGATTGTTCTCACATCCGTGCGTAGCACAGGTTTTAGTCTAGTTACATTAAACAATGAGTGATTTTTACCTCTTTTGTACCTCATTAGCCTCTTTGAGATTCCCATTTCATGACGAGGATCAAACTTGGGCCTCACTCGACGAGGCATAGAGGGAGGTTGCCGACAAATTTGACCGAGTTTAACTAAAATAATAAATCATGCATATACTTCCCAAAGGTTCATGTCATTCTCTTTCTCTCACATTAGTGGTCATGCACTTCACTAGTATACATACTACTGTTAACATCAATTAAAATATTCTTTTAACGTCGATTTTAAAATGACACCTAAGTGGGCGACATTAAAGGTAGAAGCCTACGACGTCGGTTGAAAAATCGACGACACAGAGCCGGCCCCGATTGCAATCGAAAAAAAATCGACACTGGTAGGATCCATAGGTATCGATTATTTAAACAAAACCGACGTCTATCTCAGCTCATTGTCATTGGTTATTTATGTAAAAACCAACGACTAACTCTCTTTCCAAACAAAAAAATGTCTGGTTCATAGTCGTCAGTTTAGGATAAAACCGACAATATAGCTACAAATTTTCGCCGATTAAAAATTCATAAACCGACTTCTATCTCCATATCCGGAAAAAAAATGGTCCGGGTTAGGATATAGTTGTCAGTCTCTTATAGACAACTGACGACGTATATCTTCATTGTCGGTTATTATAAGTAATCGACGACCAAGTGTCATTTTTTTAATAGGATGCAGAACCTGCAGTTCAATTTAGAACAACAGGTATATAGCATCCTGTAATTTCAGCCTAACAACAGGCCACAAACCTGCAATAAAAAGATGATCAAGACTATATATATACATAATGTGATTCACACACGTGTAGAAATATAATTAATTCATTCACATGATTTATACACATGTAGTTCCATTCATTCATCTATTTTCACATTCACACACATGTAGAAACTTGCAGTTTCATTCATTCATCCATTTTCACATTCACACACATGTAGAAACTTGCAATTCCATTCATTTTACATTCACACACATGTAGAAGCACATTCTTTCATGCATCTTCACATTCAGACACATGTATATAGATCAAATTTCAATAAGACAATTAAAAAAAAAATCATTCATAAATGTATATATAAGCACCACATATATATATAGAAATAATGACACCAAAGTTTATAAATGTCATTCTTTATCATCAGTACCCCAATCATAATAAAAAATTTCCTCCCTTTCAAATACTTTTTTCCATTGTTCTCTTATGTCGTCTAATTGTTCTATTGTATGGGGTATATGTACATCTAATAGTTTTTTCCATGTATTGAAGTCACTAGTTTTAAACACCTGTAAAGAGAATGACGTATATATAATTAATAAGTTTGATATTTTCATATTATCTAATGAGACTATATATACTTATGATGATCAAGACTATATATTACTTGTTGTATGTTTTCGATGTCTTGAGCAACATATTTGACAATCATGTCCATATACTGCATCACGTAGTACACACATTCCCAACCGTTATTTTGTACAGTGCATTATAAATATTAATAAATAAAAATAAGTATAGTTTACATAAATAAAATATGTATTAGAGTTAGGAAATTATGTCCATATTCTTCCAAACTATCACTTTCTTTTTCTTGTCCACGTTTCCTCCAGTAATTTTTAAATGTTTTAAATCCCTATACATTAATGTAACACATTGAATTGCATTAGTAAATAGTCATGTAATAATAGATGTTAACGGATATAAATATAAAAAAATTCATGTGTATAATGTCCTTTTCAAATCATGTCCCAAACAGTCTAACTTGTTCCCCTTAGAATTTAGATAATGAACAGTCATCATCTCAGGGACAACAACCAGTAACTCTCAATGCTTACCTCTAGTGATAAGAATGCAAAAACTATATAACTCAAAATCTATAATGAAATGTAATTTTCTTAATTCAAAAATATAAGCAAAGTAAACTTACCGAACATTATATGTAGCTATTATCACACTCTTTTTCTTTTCACCAAAATATTTAAAAGGGATAGAGAAGTATAAGGTAACTTATGTAGGGTCTTCATTTACAAGACTGATCAAGGATGAAACTAGAAATCTCACATAGTCATTGAAAAATCTTTATAGAACCTATGTAAGTGCCTGCAAAACCTATATTATGTATATATTAATATATAAGAAAATAGATCACCATATATAAAATGAGATATATAGATATATAAATAAGATCTCACCATATTCATAGTTCTATCATAGATGAATTCATCCAAGTATAACGAAACAACTCCAAAATATTTTATTGAAATATATTATTATCGCATGACTGGCCTATAGCATTCTCCTCCATAGAAACAACAATAAGTGAAGTTTATAAATGTTCACCTATCCATATTACCATGCCCCTACATTGAGGACCTATCGAGTTGTATAGGTCCTTTGGAAGTCAACAAGGTACTTGAGGAAGAGGTGGAGGTGGAGGTGAAGGAGGATGAGTTGTAGTGGGTTTCTTCCCTTTGTCCTGCATATATAATTTCATATCAATTGTCATGTATATACATATACTAATTAACATAATGTAAATATACCATATCTGATCAATATAGATGACTCCTGCTTCAAGCCATAAGACCATTCTGCCTTCTTCTTCACTAAGTGTGTCAGCATCTAGGTGGGCATATGGTAGTGGATGTTGCCCCCAAGTCGGGAAGACAAACCTCGGGCTCACACAAACTGCACCATAGGGTACTAGAGTGCCATGAACCACGTGCCCTGGAAGGCGTGGATAAGCCTCGCCCTCTATAATGACAAATTCTTTCAATTTTAGATGGCATGGCCTCAATCCCTACAAATTTACATAAAGTATGTTATATATATACATAAATATATCATCTTCAAAAGACTAGCTACTATGTCATAAAAATACTTACATCTGACGTGCTAGGTGGTGGGTCTATAGGATTACTCCCAACCACCTCTACATGGTCACTCCCAACCACCTCTATCATAAGAGAAGAGTGGCACGTCATTGGTATTGTTTGAGTAGCAGTCTGAGATGCCTGCCACTTTCTCATTGCTTCCTGGGACCTGTTATTAATTAACTCATCTACCTATAGATGGACAAAAGAAACACTTTTTGATTCCTGAATTCCCTTTGCAATAACATTATAAAAAAATAATAGGTTACCTCATCTTTTGAAAATCCCCCTTTTTGGACATGTTTGCGTTGTGATGGCCCAAAGAACACTCTTAGGCCCACACCAGTGCCTACAACCCTAACACATCTAGGTTACTCTAGGTTACTAAGAGCAACTATTAATTCATCCCTTGTTCCCTCAGGGATGAACGAGCCTTGCTTTCTCTACTCGTGAAGCTCCCTCCAATCATCATCAATAGAAATTGGTAAGTAAACATAACAATCATAAATACTAATTTCCCTAAGAGTTGAATTTTACCATTTTTACAGCCGCACCAACAATTGTGGGGTTGGTTATATATCCTTTTCTATTTTACCTCCCAGCTATCCTCACATCATGTTGAGGTAGAGGTGCGGGAGTAGTAGAGGACTCAACAGTCTCAACAGTAGGAGCAGTAGGCTACTGAATGGAAGACATCTATAGTTTTTGGAGAAGGGCTGCATAGCCACCTGGACCTCTGGTGTGGTCATGCACATTCAGTGCACACCTTGCTCTTTGAGCATCGCTGATAGCCTTGTTAGTAAGTAGATTGAATTGGTTAGTAACAATCAAGGTTCATCGTAAATAGGTGAATTCATAAGAATTTATATTAATTAAATTGGGAGAGATGCTTAATAACTTGAATTCAATGGTATTTCTCTTGGCAACAAATGCCTCCCACTCATTCGGGTCCAGGTAGTTCCATTGCTCAAGCACTGACTTCTTCCTCTTATCAGCCTCTCATATGTATTGTTAGTTGAGAGTTGTCCTATAGTTCCTTAGGACCCTCCCATAGCATTGCATCGCCTTTTTATTATGTAGGCTATCATCCAGTTCAAATATACTCTAAAAAATTCAATATATTTAATAGAGTATTCAAAAAATAGAATTGTAAATAACTTCAAAAGTAGAATTGCAAATGATAATATATCACACATAGTTATTTTCATACTAAGTCTGCATTCCCTTTGTGAATTGTATGCTAATATTCTACATTTACACTACAATGGCTATGAGTAGGAACCCCAAGATATGAAACAAATTAGCTACCATTCTTTCCAACTATATTTCTTGCATGATAAAAATCCACAATCAATTTTAGTCCATTGCCCCTTTGTTGTACTAACTTGTTCATCATAGTGATGTCTCTAATTTTTTCAATTTTTTATGTTGCTCATTAAGTGGAACAAGGTTTTCAGAGGGTACATCCTCAACCTAAAAATTGACCAAAAACACATATAGGATATAACTTATAAATGGACATATATATAGCTAGATATATTGTAAAACTTACATTGTGACACCGCGCCTCAACCACATGGTAATCATCATCACGATCATCATACTCATGGTTAGCCATCTGAAAATGTATCATATAAAAACAATCAAACATTTAACATTTAACATTTAATGAAATTAATATAACATTGTAAAGTTCACATCGATCTAACATTAAAAAAAATAAAATATTTAAAAAAATAATAACATGCCTCTAATATTGAGATCTTTTATCAATTAACATTCCTTTAGTGTGATCTCCACGCACATATAAGTCATCGTTAGCTTCAATATTTGGTGTTGGCAAGACAACTGAGGATGGCCTAGAGTCATCATACTTATCATAATACTCTTCTTCATCTATAGGATCTTCAATGAACTATTTTTTACCATGAAGAACAACTGACCATTTTTCATTTACAAGAGTGTCATTACCACTTAGAAAGTCATTGTAAAAATCCATAATGTCTCTCGCCACATAACCCTCAATAATACTCCCTTCAGGCCGATAACAGTTTCGAACATCACCTTTTCAAATACTCATCTATCGTTCAAAATGATACATCCAATGCAAGAAAACTGGTCCCAATATTTTCACTTCCCTAGTCAAGTGTACAATAAGATGTACCATGACATCAAAGAATGAAGGAGAAAAATACATCTCAAGCTAACATAGGGTAACAACCACTTCTCTTTGTAACTTATCAAGATTCTCAGGATCAATAACTTTGCTACGTAGACTGTTGAAGAAGAAACAAAGTCTGGTGATTGCAAACCATACATGCTTCAACAGTATAGATTGAATTTCCATGGGCAATATTTGTTGCATTAGAGTGTGAAAATCATGAGATTTAAGACCTATCAACTTCAGATCTTTCATTGATACCAATCTACAAATATTGGAAGAGTAACCTTGTGGTACCTTAACATTAACCAAGCACTCACAAAAAGCTTTCTTTTCCTTTCTAGACAACGTGTAATAAGAAGGAGGTAAATATGTTCTTAGATCACTACTAACTACTTCTATTAAATTTTCCCTTATTCCCATTTCACATAGGTCCATTCTAGATTTAATTTCATATTTAGTCTTACATGGTATATTCAACAAAGTACCAATGACGCTATCACATAGATTTTCCTCAACATTCATGACATCGATATAATGCCTAACTGCCAAAGAACTCTAATAAGGAATATCCCAAAATATTGGCTTCTTCTTGAATAAAGATTTGTCACTTTGTATGTGAATGGTACATTGTGATCTCTTACCAAATTCACTGACAAAGTCTTTTACTCTTTTATAAACAACCTCCCCTAGTATAGGTTTAGGGGCACTTCGTTCCTCATTCCATCCATTGAATGTTTTGTGCAACCTTCGATATAGATGGAATTTTGGAAGAAACCTTCGATGACCAAGATATACAGTATTTCCGTTGTGTTTTAGTCGTATTGAATCAGTGTTCTCTTCACATATAGGGCATGCTTTGGATCCTTTTATACTGTATCCAGACAAATTTCCATATGTTAGAAAGTCATTAATAGTGCAAAAAAGATAACATGCAAACAAAATGTCTCTCTAGGTGAAGCATCATAGGTCATCACACCTTCACCCCAGAGTTTCTTTAATTCATCCATCATAGGTCCAAGATAAAAATCAATATCATTTCCAGGTTGTTTAGGGCCTGATATCAACAACAGTAACATAATGTACTTATTTTTCATACACAATCAAGGAGGAAGATTGTATATAACAAGCATAAAAGGCCGAGTGCTATGTTGGCTGCTCAATGTGTCGTACAAATTCATCCCATTAGTACAAAGCCCAAGTCTTAGACTCTTGGCATCTTCACCAAATTCAGTGTACAATAAATCAATCTTCTTCCACTATGGGGAATCAGAAACATGTTGTAGGATCCCATCATTATTTTTCTTAACCTCTGCATGCCACCTTCAATTCTTTGCATCTATCAGATTGGCAAACAAGCATTAAAATTGTGGTATTATAGGTAGATACCACATCGCCTTGGCAGGAGAGAAAATTTTGGACTTCCCCGAAGTCATCATTTTATAACTTGATGCCCCACATTTTGGACAATCTTTCAAATCCACATAGTCCTTTTGAAATAATACATAATCATTCGGGCATGCATGTATCTTCTTAGCCTTCATCCCCATTGGGCATAATATTTTCTTTAACTCGTATGTTGAGCTTGGAAGCTCGTTTCCTTCAAGAAGAATTTCTTTCAACAAAGACAATAATGACATGAAGCTTTTGTCACTCCATCTATTGTTAGCCTTCTGATTATATAATCTCAACACAACTCTTAACTTCATAAACTTAGTACAACCTGTGTATAATGGTCTCTCAGCATCATGCATAACATTCCTAAACAAGGAAGGTGGATTGGCGTGCTCTACCCCATAATTATCCAACATCACATTAACAATTTATGTCGGAATCAATTCATCCACATCTACATCATCGACGACAATTTCTTATTCAACACAAGCATTGTTATTGACATCTACTGATCTCAGGTTTGAAATCTCTCCATGCCAGTACCATTCTGTATATCCTTATACAATCCCATTGTACATGACATGACTTTTGATTTTGTTAACAATGCTGACTTTCAAGTTGTTAGCACCCTACATGGACTATAGAACCTATCTCCTATGTTATTTCCTATGTTCCTCTGCAAATCTAATAAACTGATCAAGACCAGCAATAAACTTTGGGGTGCAGTGATTTGGAATAGACATCCATGATCTATCCATTCTATGATCAAAGAGAAAATAAGTATTAGGGTTTAGGGTTTACATATTAAGTTAAGGATTTAAATATTAGGGTTTAGGATTAAAAGATTAGGGTTTAGGGTTAAAAGATTAGGGTTTAGGATTACAAGATTAGGGCTTAGGGTTTACATATTAAGTTAAGGATTTAAACATTAGGGTTTAGGGTTAAAAGATTAGGGTTTAGGGTTAAAAGATTAGGGCTTAGGGTTTACATATTAAGTTAAGGATTTAAACATTAGGGTTTAGGGTTAAAAGATTAGGGTTTAGGGTTAAAAGATTAGGGTATAGGGTTAAAAGATTAGGATTTAGGGTCTTATAATGAATATGTGTACCACCTATCCCATTCTTGAACACCTGATCTCACTAGTAAGTATATAATGTGTATTCAATTTTTAAGAAAATTTCGGCAGCATTTCCCTGTAGTTCTCCAAGTAAACCTATGTAGATGGGAAAATTTCCACCAACATATTTACTTAGAGAACAAATGGGGAAGTGCTGATGAAACATCTTGAAAACCAAATATACATTATACACTTACATCCTAACTGATATTAAGTGTTCAAGAATAGTCCCCAATCAGAGACTATCCAATATTTACTCCTAATGAGTAAATCTTAGAAGGGTTTCTAGGCCAACAGATAATAGAGAAAGAAAGGTTAAGGTTTATCAAGAC
Organism: Alisma plantago-aquatica; assembly: GCA_963693085.1. NCBI lineage: Eukaryota > Viridiplantae > Streptophyta > Magnoliopsida > Alismatales > Alismataceae > Alisma > Alisma plantago-aquatica. The sequence goes on along the minus strand of OY856410.1, from coordinate 1,426,979,277 downwards.
ATGTTAGATCTTAGAAACATCACATATTTATTGATATCCAACATAGTAAAACACTCCAATTATTTATTGATAAAACATTCAAATTGATCAATGCACCCAAACATACAAGCTTATATCCAAATTGAATAATGCACCCAAATAGTTTCTCCAATTCAAAATCAAAACCCTAGTTACATTTCATCATTCAATTTTAGAAGTATTTTGACCTTATATAATTAAAAAGCATTTTGAATCAATGTATCATTAAGAACTAATTGATTTATCATTAGGCATATTTATCATCAATCAAATGTGAAAAATATATTGCAAGTATCATTGATAGAGAGAGGGAAGACAATCACATAAATTTAAGGAGATCAGTTGAGCATGGCTGAGAAGAGAGATACTCTCCATTAGACTTGGGCGGTGGCCTATCTACTAAACTTGGGCGGTGGAGGCAGAGTGGCGGCGGTGGTGGCCAACTCAGCAGCTGGAGGCGGTGGAGGCAGAGCGACAGCGGCAAAGGAAGAATGACGATAGCAGCTAACTCAGCAGTTGGAGGGTAGACAACAGCGGCTCCAGCGTCCTCCTAAGATCCGGAGTCCTCTCAAGTAAGCAATGGTGGTGGAAATGGATGGAGGAAGAGCAAAGGTCGACGAACAATGAAGCAGCAGTGGATGGAGGGGAAATCACCAGAGATACCAACTAGCTGAACCGTGCAATGAAATAGAGAATGTGAAAGAATTTGTTTCATGTGGGTGGCATTAAGTTACCTATAGTCATTTGTTGTTAAAAAAATTTGCACTCGGTTAGGGTTTTAGTCATCAGTTGCTAGAGATAAAAATCGACGTCTATTTACATATCAAAAAAATATTTGTTCTAGTGTTAGGACCGTAGTTGTCGATTGCCCAACACAAACCAACGATGAAGGAGCGAATTGGGGGAAAAAGTATTTTTGTGGGGACAAGGCACGAAAACACCTAGTCACCGATTTTGAGTAGAAAACCAACATTACAGACCTACCCCCCTTAAAAAAATTTGTCTCGTGAAGGGTGATTGGTCGTTACTTTTTTGGAATAGCCGATGACTAATGAGGGGATAAATTTTTTGAGGGGACGTGGCGTGAAGCATGTTTCGTCGGTTTGAGAAAAACCGACGCCGTATCGAAAATTTTAGAGGCAAAATGTTTTCTCTGAAAAATTTTATTTTGTGTGTAATTTTAGATGTCAGATTCTTTTATAAGAAACCAACGTTGAAGTAAAAGTAGTAACTGTGTCTTTTCTAAACTGGCAGGACATCACATATGGTGACGGTTGTCTTATATAACTGACGTTGTTGCACTTTGGCATCAGTTTTTTTTGTGTGTGACCGACGCCATCAAAGGTGATGTTATATGTCATTTCTGTACTTGTGCTTCTTCAATGTCACACTAATGAGGGTTATCAAATTGCTATGTTTTCTTATTATTTGTTGTTGTGTGTATGTTTAGATGATGACATTCAGTAATTGTGAAATACCTTCTGATTGGTAACCCTGTGTATTATGTGGGGTGGAAAATACAAGTGATAAAAACAATTGGGAAAATATGAACATCTTTAAATATAGATGAGTTGTTGACGTGAAACTTCAAAAGGTTGCATATGTACAGTAGGAACCCCATTTTAGTTTGAACTTCATGTCCCAAGGATATATTGTTGTGTCTAAACTCTATCATCTTTAAAGTTCACTTTTACACAAGGTGTAGGATGACATTTCATATAAGTAGTGTATATAATACTCATTCTACCAAGGTGCTACCAATTGAAAGTATACTAAAGATTTTTGTCTTATTGAAAAATATGAGCCATCATAAGACATAATGATATTATCCACAAGTGGGTTGAGGGGTTCATGACAAGCCTTCAACATGATACACTACTTTATTCACTGATCTTTATAGTGGACAAGGTGTTTCGTGCATATATGCATGTCCCATCTTGCACAATTGGCTAAGCCATGAGCACAATATTTCTTTATATGCACATATTACAATAATGGAACATGCAACACACAAAGGATCAATTTTTATTGTGAAAATATTCCAAATGGATTAAGTAGTCAATTACTACTAAAACATATTAAACCTATCTTAGAGGACATTTAAATCTTTTTAAATGGGTCTAAGATGTTGAATTATGATTATACATTACTTGTGCACATTTGACTTGATTTCTAAGTCAAGCACTTCCTCATCCATATGGTAATTGTGTCCAAAAGCATGCTACAATCTATTTACAAAGTCTTTGAAATTTTCTTGTAAAAAAATTCAATCGAGTATCACCCATCATTTTGTATTGCAAGAAAGATACAATCACACTAAGAGTAACATCTCTAATTATGCATCAGTTTAAGATGAATTCCTCCCACAATTTTGTTGACTTGGGAGTTATACATTGCCCACATTCTGATGATTACTTCACCATTTCATTCAAGTGTATCTAATATTTCTTTTGAGACCATTTTAGATCATTAGTTACACTACAAGGATTGGAATTCACAAATCCTACTTTGGTGAAATACAAGTCAATATAGAAAAAAGTCAAGAATTGGAGAATAGATTGATTCTAAACTAAACTCTTTTTGTAAATTGATTGCAATGACTTAATGACTTGTAATTAAGATTAAATGATAAATATAATATTTTATATCAATAAAATATACACTTTTGCATTAATTGACATAGTGCAAATTGGGGCTGTCTGTCGGCTGAGATTGCCTTGATCCCATCTCAATCAATGAGCCAATTTGCCTTAGTCATGTAATGACATTGCCAAAGATACTATTTGTCATTGTACCTCAGCCGATTAGTCTTAATTAGTTGTCTTCTAATGTCATCGGCCGACTTGTGTCACTCATATCTTGGTCAAAGTTATTGTAGTTGCAAAGTGCAAACTAGTCACTAAAGAGAGAAAAAAGTGATTTGTATCTTTATCAAGAAACCTCCCCAAAATAGCTAGAACTAAAAAAAAATAATGTATTGGATATTAGGCACCCTAAACTATAGATATAAACCACTGGACTTGATTCCAAGTTTGCCTTTCATGGTTATATGCTATAGTTTAGTGGAAGAGCGCCTTGAGCTTCGTAATCATTCTTAATCTTGATTACCCTCTACGGTCATTAAGAGTGAATTAGGAATTCTATACGAGAGTTAGCTCATTATCATCTGTAAAGTTGTTAATTCTCCTTTGCCAAATATCCCCCCTCAAGGGTTGTTGATTGAGTTTTTCTTCCTTGACGAAGGAGGTGAAGGTTCAAGGATGAAGATCTAGAGTCTAGGGTAGGTAAGCGATCGGTGAAGGTCGAAGACCTTCAGTCATTGAATATTTAAGACCTCAGTAAGGTTATTGGATCCCTTGTACTTAAAGGGAAGCTAGTTACTCTCTATTCTTGAAAAGAGAAGGTCTTCTTGATGCAACTCTTATAAGTAATATGAGGTGGTACTCAATTGTATAAATTCCTAGAGGTTGAGATCTCTAGAAAGTATAGTACATGTCTTTGAGATGTTGGTGTTGGTATGTATGCCCAGAGAGCCAATCATATGATGATGGAGTGTGGCATTAGATACCTGATTTGATAATAATAAAGGTAATTCCATCTATTATTTTTGTCTCAATGTGAGATGATGACACATGCATATTAGATGTCTAAAGAATGATGTTACTTAATGACACATGTCTTCAAGTTGATGACCTAAACAATGAGATCATATGTATGATAAGAGTACATACATTCTTGTTATCTTCCTAGTTGTATATTACTATGGAAGATAAATAGAAAACAATAATATCTAAGACTAGATTATGTGTTAACTGATGATAGAGTCTCATTAGTATCAAGCACACATGTACATGTAAGAGAATAGTGTATCGAACAGACTCACCATGTGAGTGATACATGGAGACCATGGAATGGTAGTAAGAATCAAATCTCACAGTGATAGTGGTGATTGTGGTTCTTAGACCTAAAGTCACTACACTCATCACATGTTGTTCAATGTATTCAGACATAATCCAACATGACCTTTAATAAGAGTTTCCATAAAAGGTGATGCTCGGGTGCATTGTGACACATGGGGATTGAGTGTGAGTGATGTAGATGGGATTTGTCCCTCCTATAAGAGAACGATATCCAAGCCATTTGATAAGAGAGACTGAAAATGTATGGCCATACTCATGTGATTCAATATGTGATATGTGAACTCACATGCATCTCAGACAGTCTTCTCTAGTTCAAGGAACATGGATTCAATGTTGAAGAGGATGATTATTCCATGCCTTGAATTAAAGAATTGATACTAGTAACCATTTGCAACCAACTCCTTCTCACCAGTGTAATTAGAGAATTGATCCTGAGTTCTTCTCAAGTACTTAAGGATTTTATTTGCACTAGTCCAATAACCTTCACTCTGATCTAACCTTGGTACCTATTTTTCATGATCAAGGCATACAAGACATAGATATGTGTACATAACTTTGCATACATGGTAGGTCTATTTGCATATGCATATGGAATCTTATTTGTGTGTGCCATTTTTTTCAAAATAGTTTGTACATTGTTCTCTAGAGAGACTTATTACATGAGACATGGGTGAGTTTCCTCTATTAGTCTCTTGCATATTGGACCTTCAACATTTTGTTAATGTATGCAATTTGACTTAAACCTAGAAGCCTTCTAGATCCATCTCTATGAAAATGATGGTTACTAGGATATGTAAGAGGATGGTGAAATCACCATACCAGTATAGGTAACCATATTGACTACACATACTTAGGATAACCTTAGATGTGCATAGGCTTCATGGAGTGTTATAGTTTCCCCTTGAGTTAAGATTATGAGGGTGATAGGGAGAGGTATGATATGATGCACTATCTTAAGTGAATTGGGAACCTATAATTTGGTTAGGACGTATATTGGTATGCATATGTAGAGACAGATGAATTTCATGCACAAAATCCTCTTTACTGGGTGGTGTTGTAACATACCCAAACCTAGGTTCATATCTTAACCCCTCACCTTGTCTAAACCCCCTTCTTGATCATAATTAATAATGAGTTCTTTCCTCTTGGATCAGAATATACAAGAAGATTTGGAGTCTAGAATTTGTATAATATGATCCTTTTCATGAGGTATTAGCATTAATTAAATAATTAAACCTTTTCTTTAGGATCAACTACGTAAATATACCAACTAATTATTTTGACTCTAGTTTGATACTCAAGAATTTTCATAGGATTAAAATATGAAAAAATAAACGAATGTGAATGATTGAATTATAAATGATTAACTAGACGATGTAATTGTCTTGATTAAGTGCTTACCATACAAGTATCCGAGTAATATACAAATACCTTCAATAGAAGAACTTATTATTACTTGGATTTGCCATATCGTGATTATTTAGACTATTAAGTTTCAAGTCATTTGAATAATATTTTCCAAGTCAATTGAAACGGTAAAGAAATCATTCAATGACCTTCATTTAATTTTTATTATCACTACATCACATTAACTTCATATGGTTTATGTTTCCCTACTTGTCATGTGGTCCAACTATTTCTTCATAAGTGACAGGCTATTAGGCAGTTTTCACACACTGTTGATAACACCCATTTTATGGCTGCTAGAGCTTACATTTTATTATCAAAATAGCCTCCAAACATAACTTCCTCTTCATTTTATCTTATTTATTATGAAGAAATTATGCCCACTATGCCGTTGACAATATTTCCCATCTTTTGCAGGATTTTTCTTATTTCTTCCACAAAAAGAGAGCCGATAGGCCCATCAACAATTAATTCCCCGTCCTGGCCTAGTAGCACGTGAGATGACATGCCCTCTTACCCATCATGGTCACAACCCGACATGGACAACAACCTGACGTGGGCGTGTTGCGCAGGAGCCCTGGCCGATGTAGCTCTCTACTCGATATGGTGCCTTACCTGTTACGGTTCACCATTCGATGAGTTCAATTACATGATATGGCTACCCCTTAGTGCAGCAGCCTGCCAAGCTTCCAACCCGCCACAACTGTATGCGATGCACTCGCTGCCCGACATGTTGGTGTTCCGACACGCATGCTAGGCAACAGCCGTATGTGCCCCTCCTGAAGCCATAAGAAAAGAGACACGGACGAATGACACATGGTCCAATAAAAGCCACAACTCCCATCAACTTGTTGCCTATAAATAGCATCTACAAGCCTACGATGGGACAACCGGACCCTATGAAAGCTAACTCCCAGAGTAAAGGAGCTAGTGCATCGAGTTTCCAGAGAGCCTGACGGGCGATACTACGTAAGTACACCCCCATCTCGATAGGGATGGGAGGAGTTCACTTAGAAACCATTCTGGTAGCAGCAAGCAACATGATATAATCCTCAAGCTTACTTCTAGCATGTCGGGTTCCTATTTGGGCTTCAACTCGAGATGGCCTGCTCACCTATACCCGACACAAAGAACCCGATAGCCTTAAGATAATGTTTACCCGATATGTATCCTACCCGACACAGTACCCAACCCGATATGGTCCACACCTGTCATGGCTGCAGCCCGACACAACCAACAGCTCAACATGGCCATATCAAGTAGAGGTCCTATCCTGATACAACCCTTACCCGTCATGGTCCATGACCCAACACGATCAAGGACCCGACACGATCGTATCCTGATAGGGCCCTTACCTGGTACCGGGTAAGCATCATCTTAGGTGTTTGCTGCTATGTACTTCGATCTCCTAAATCAAGGAGACTGATACCTGTCTTCCCTTTACAACATTTACTTTCTTTTAATTACAACATTATAACTAAACCTTTATGTCCCTTTATGATCATTGGAATCTGTGAAGTTTATCTCATATCGTTCTATGTATGGTTTTATTCCGTTAGATGATTTCTTTCTGGCATCGGAGTTCTAGTTTCTTCTTTCCGATTCATGCTTTTGCCTATCTATTGAATTGTGTTTCTTATTTTGACTCCTTTGAGAGAGGGATGTCATAACTTCTAGAGCTTGGTCTAGTTTAGGTGTATGGGAGTGCCCAAGACCAGAGCTGCGCTCGGTTTATCCTTCCACACGAGCCCACACCTGGTACCTTTGAGAGAAGGAACTTAGTGCATGGCTCGTGGGTGCCTTCTTTGAGAGAAGAAGGTGCTGGATGTAGTCCGCCGCCGCTTGTTACAATTAAGTTATCTTCCTTCATGCTATGCCCTGAAAATAGTTTTATCTCCTTAGTTTCCTTTATACGAAACCCACCATAAAAACTGGTAAAACCCAAAATACCCAAAGCTTTAATCTTTTTGGTAACTTCCTTTGGAGATAGGTTTTTATTTATATTCTTGTGATTCTTTTGCTACAACAAACCATATCCTTCGACTTTTTGACGTGCTTAGATAAGTAAAACTTGGATTCTGAAGTGCTATTCTTCCAAGTCCCTGTGTTCGACCCCAAACTACTTTGACCTTGTACTAGTTGTAGGAGTCTTAAACATTCGGGTATTATAAATTACTAAAGTCCGATGACCTAGACATGTCTGCATTTTTGGGACCCACATTGAAGGTTTTGTCAACTTTTTGGCACCGTTGTCAGGGACTCGACAATGAATACTATTCTACAAACTTGATTTTTACTTGCACTTTGCCAAAAAAACCTTGTAAATATACATAATATTGCAGATACTTATTGTACATAATTTATATGGCGCACTCACACTTTTACACCTTTCCTTTTTAGGTATTTCTTCATTTCTTTGAACCCTCCTATGATTGACAACCCATGGCTGAGCAAGCACTTGAAGCTCAGTCTCTGCGTTCTTTTGTCCAAGTTAGGGCAAATGAAGAGAGGAATCCCGTGGTGGAGAAACCACTCAATGTGGCCAACTTTGAGTTGAAGCCTACTTTTCTCTAGTTGTTGCAGCACAACCAGTTTGGAGGGAACACCATTAAGGAGAATCTGTACAACCACCTTACAACATTCAGGAGGACTTGCAATACTTTCAAGATCAACAGAGTCCCGATATCCTACATCTACACCTAGTGCTTTCCCTTCTCCCTAAGAGATAAAGCCCTGGAGTGGTACACTAGTCTCCAAGATGGGAGTCTCCTCGACTGGGAACATCTAGCTAATGCTTTCATCGCCAAGTTCTTCCCTATAGAGAGGACGATCAAATGCCAAAACAAGATAACCAGGTTCTCACAGAAAGTTTCAGAGAATCTGCATGAAACCTAGGAGAGATTCTAAGTCTATCAGAGGGAGTGTCCGCACCATGGTTTTTATGAGCCCAAGCTGATCACCACCTTCTACAATTGTCTATGCGTTGGAGAAAGGAAATCCTTGAATGTTGCAGCAGACAGTGATTTCTTAGGGCTCAATGCCCAGAGAGCAAGGGAGATTATAGACAATATGGCCACCAATCAGCAGGACAGTGAATATGATAGAGAGTCAATGAGTCACTCCACTCCTGGAGAATTCAAGGTAATGGAGGCACTGTTGGCTAAGTTGGAAAAGATAGTGACTCACGTTCAAGCCTTGAAGGACCAAAGTGGTAAGGAGATGTGTCAATGTGGAGAGTTGGACCATCTTTCTAACTTTTTCCCACATACGGCTATGTAGAGTGAGCCCGACGATGAGAGTATAGAGAATGTGAATTACGTCCAATAATGACGTCTTGATCATCCCAGATTTTCATATGGGAATACCAGCGTGGCTGAGAACTCACACTAGCTGGTAGACAGAACCTCTTCAGGAGGAAAACAAAATCATCAACGCCCAATAGGTTTCCAACAACCACGAGGCTAACCAAACGCCCAACAAGGTCAACAACAACAACCGTCGATGATGACCGAGTTGATGTCCTTTGCCAAGAAGTAGACTGATCTGAATGAGAAGCCACACAAAAGTTCTGTGGACAACACAATGTTTCTCAAGCTAATGCAACAATAGATGGGAGGTTTTTCGACTCAGATTGGGGAGCTCCAACAACACAACAAGAAGATAGATCAGTAGCTGGAAAGCCTAGCCCAGAGTATCAACCACCAAGTAGGGCGATTCCCGTCCAACACTGAGACAACCCATGAGGGAATGAAACCACAAAGATGTCCATGCTAAGGCCAGGAACAGTGATACACCCAACCCACAAGAAGAGAGCAACAGTAGTAACACCACCAGTCAAGGATGTAAACCCCGAAGAATCAGCAGTACTCGTGAAGTAGAGGAAAGTAATAGCAAAAATAGACGACGATGTGACTTTTGAGGAGCGTCTGGATAGGTATGCACCCTACATACCTTTCCCATACAAGATAGTAAAAGCCCAATTGAAGAAGAGGTATGAGAAGTTTATGGCTGCCGTAAAGAAGTTGCACCTTGACATCACTTTCTTAGATGCCATCGAGGAGATGCCCACCTATAAAAAGTTTCTCAAGGACTTGATTTCAAGGAAGAAAAGAGGAGAACATGTTGAAACTGTGAAGCTAGCACAAATTTCTAGTTCTTTTGTTAAGGCGAGTATGCCTTCTAAGAAGAAATATCATGGAGCTTTTGTCATTCCTTTCCAAGTCAGTGACAACATGACCCATAAAGGTCTAGCAGACCTGGGAGAAAGCATCATATTAATGCCCTTGTCCCTTGGAAAGAGGTTAGGACTTACTGATATAGTAAGTACCAATATGAGAATCCAGCTAGCAAATCACACCTTCACCAGACCCGTCGGGTAGTGGAATATGTTCCCATTAGGGTTGGGTGGTTTTTTATACCCCATGACATCATTCTGATCGACACCTTGGAGGACCCTAACTGCCCAATGATTTTCAGGCGACCCTTCCTTGCTACTGGCAGAGCACTCATCGATGTAGAGGCAGGAATGATAACAATCAGAGTTGGATGAGAGAACATCAACTTCAACATCTGTGACTACATGAAATCCCCCTCGTTCTTTGAGTCTTCCTACTTTGTTGAAAGTTATTAGCAACTCTGCAATGAGGTAAAGGAAGAGAAGGCTATGGTGGACCCATTGATGTGCACCCTAGTTAGCGATGCACATGTGGTCGATGACCCGGAAGTGAAAGAACTCTTGGCATTTCTGGATGTCGAAGATCTATCAGAAGTAGATGACCCTGTTGAGACCGTGATGTATGCGGCACTACAAAGAGATACTTCTAAAGAACCGGAAGAGAAAACCCCGCCTAAATTAAAGGTTTTTTCGAAAGGTCTGGAGTATCGATTCCTGGACAAAGAAAGGATGAATCCAGTTATCATCAACTCAGAGCTGTCTGATGACCAGAAAGAACAACTATTGGTGGAACTAAAGCTATGAAGAAAAGCCTTAGGTTACTTGATTGGAGACCTAAAAGGTATCATCCCTTTGGTGTGTATCCACAAAATCCTTCTAGAGGAAAATTCTAAGCCCTACGCCCAACCACAACGAAAGTTGAAGGAGAAGTTGCAGGAGGTGGTCAACAAGGAAGTTGTGAAGCTTCATTATGTATGAATCATATACGCCATTAGCGATAGTACGTGGGTAAGTCCCATCCAGGTAGTCCCTAAGAAGGGAGGCATAATACTGATCAATGGAGATAATGGGGTTGAAGTTGCAACCAAGACCGTCACAGGTTTGCGGATGTGTATAGATTACCAAAAGTTAAACACTGCCACCCATAAGGATCATTTCCCTCTACCATTTATCGACCAGATGCTCGAGCGCCTGGCCCACCACTCATACTTCTACTGGTTGGATGGATACTTGGGGTTCTATCAGATCCCCATTCATCTAGACAATCAGGAGAAGACTACCTTCACATGTATCTATGTGACTTTTGCTTTTAGAAGAATGCCCTTTGGACTCTGCAATGCACCCACAACCTTTCAGCGGTGCATGAATGCTATCTTTATAGATTTCCTGGAAGATAAGATGGAAGTTTTCATGGACGAATTTAGCATCTATGGTAGATCTTTTGATGATTGTCTGAATAACCTGTCTTTGGTAATGAGAAGATGTAAAAAACAAAGTCTCACCCTTATTGGGAGAAGTGCCACTTTATGGTACAGGAAGGAATTGTCATAGGACATAAAGTATCCAATAAAGGCATTGAAGTTGATCAGTCCAAGGTGGAAGAAATTACAAATCTCCCTCCACCCACATATGTGATGAGAGTCAGAAGCTTCTTAGGACATGACAGTTACTACAGAAGGTTTATTAAGGACTTCTCAAAGATTGCCAAGCCATTATAAAATCTACTGATGAAGGATGTGAAGTTTGATTTCACAATAGAATGTCTAGTGGCATTCTCCACTTTAAAAGATGCTCTGGTCTCAACACCCATTATCCAGTCACCCGACTGGAATCTTCCCTTTGATCTTATGTGTGATGCTAGTGATTTTTCCATAGGTGCAGTCCTTGGGCAAAAGAAAGATAAAAAGCATCATGTGATCTTCTATGCCAGTAAAACATTAGACAAAGCACATATGAATTACACCACCACCGAGAAAGAAATTCTATCCATTGTCTACGCATTTGAAAATTTTTGATCCTATCTTGTGGGTTCTAAGGTGATTGTTCATATAGACCACAGAGCCATTAGGTACCTTATGTAAAAGAAAGATGCTAAGCCTAGGCTGTTGTGTTGGGCATTGCTGCTACATGAGTTTGATCACAAGATAATCGACAAGAGAGGTACTGAAAACATGGTCGCGACCACCTATCAAGGATTAGAGTGGAAGACGACCACCCACTGCCGATCAATGAAAGCTATACTGATGAGGCAATCTATGTCACCTAAATGGCCAATCCTGAAGGGCCATGGTACGCTGATATCTATAACTATCTTTCCTGCAAACAACTACCCCCAGAAATGTCTTACAATCAGAATAAGAAATTCTTCTATGATTTGAAGTATTATTACTGGTATGACCCTTTCTTATTTAGGCGTTGTGCTGATATCCTCTACAGGAGATGCATACCCGAAGATGAAGCACCAAAGATCTTGTATGCGTGTCACTCCTCTCCATGTGGAGGACACTTGGGAGCTAAAAGGACCGCAACCAAGGTTCTCTAGTCCGGTTTCTATTGGCCCACCCTTTTCAAGGATGCTCATGCCTTTGTCAAAGCCTACAATGAGTGTTAAAGGTCAAAGAATATTTCCTGTAGAAATGAGATACCCATGTCTGAATGGTTTGAAGTTAAGATCTTCGATGTATGGTGAATCAACTATATGGGACCTTTCCCCTCGTCATACGATGTCAATTACATTCTTGTTGCAGTGGACTACGTCTCTAAGTGGGTAGAAGCCATACCCACTACCACCTGTGATGCCAAGTCTGTCATAAAGTTCTTTACAAAGATAATCTTTCCAAGGTTTGGACTCCCAAGAACCGTTATCAATGATGGTGAGTCACACTTTGTTGAAAGGCAATTTGAGTCTTTTCTGCTCAGATATGGCGTTTGACACAAGGTTGTCACACCATACCATCCATAAATGTCTGGTCAAGTTGAAGTTTCTAATTGACAAATTAAACAGATTCTAGAGAAAATAGTCAAAAAATCTCAGAAGGACTGGTCTACCAAGCTAGATGATGCTCTATGGGCATATAGAACAATGTAGAAGATGTCGCTTGACACCACTCCATATTGGTTGATCTATGGGAAAGCATGTCATCTACCTTTTGAGTTGGAGCACAAGGCATTCTGGGCCATTAAACGTCTCAACATGGACCCCTCCCTAGCCGGAAAGAAGAGGTTCCTCCAGCTCCAAGAACTCGAAGAACTTAGGCTTCACACCTATGAGAATGCAAGAATCTAGAAGCTGAGAACAAAAGTTTGGCATGACTCTCACTTGAGAAAGAAAGATGTCAAGGAAGGTGACAAAGTTTTGCTGTTTAAATCTTCTATTTGACTTTTTCTAGGGAAACTGCAGTCTTAGTGGTCAGGACTGTTCGTGGTAGAAAAGATGTACCTATTGGGAATGATGGAGATGTATGAAAAGGATGATCCTGCAAAGGTTTTTCTAGTCAACGGACACCGAGTGAAAAGGTTCTACGAAGATGAAGCTTTCACAAGGCGATCTGAGTTGCCCCTGGACGATGTCAAAGAAGTCGCACCAGTCAAAGAAGCCTAGCAAAGACGGAAGATGTCGACCTCACGACAGAAACCATAGCGCTCCTTGGGAGGTAGCCCAAGCTTTTAATTTCCTAAGATAGGATGTTATTTCCTTTTCCTACAAAGAACATTATGAACACTTTCATTGTAATAAGGCCCGAGTCTGTGCACGTGCCACACACATTGACTTTCGCATTTTCTAGGCCACCGACTTAGTTGCATCGCCTTGATGTGTAATACTAGCTGAGGCTAAGGCTTAAACCAAGGCCATTGATGTTTTACATATCAAGCACCTTTTTAATATGGTTTTTCATCCTTAATAAGTTCTTATAGTTCTTTGATCTCAAAACATGTCGAGCGTGGATGATATCCTAACTTATCTCTCATGATCAACATAGTGGGTTACCATGTCACCCAACCTATATCAGCCACGTATCGTGCGTCCACATCGTCTTCTCTGACATTTAAGTATAGCCAATTTCACAAGGGTGTTTCAGGTAGGTATTGCGCCCAATGCGTCATTCGGATCTCACGTATCGCTCTGTCAGGAAGAATCGTGTGAACCCATAGCGCGTGAGGGTGTGACGAATAACACCTATCGGGTGACACGCGTACCTCCCAACATGCGTGCCGGGCGACACACCACCTCCTGTAAAGCCTCATGACACAACATGATTAGATAGGATTTACCTTGCTTTGGAAGGTGATTTGCGTGCTTTGGCGACACGTGTCCACAGTTTTACCTTTTAACCCTCCTCATGGACAGATATATAAGCAACTCAACATTTACCGTGTTGGGTTACTGAGGTTTACCTAACTTCTTCTCCCATATAACGCAAAATCTCATATCGCCCAAAGACATCCGAGCTCCCGTGCCAAGTTTCCTGCCTACCGACCATCCACGTCGTGTTCACCATCTCTCTGCCCGACAAGGTAATGACCCATGACACATAACCTGTATCGTGTATTCCTTATCACACTGACCTATCACCCATCCATATCGCGCAAACTTTACCGCCTATCCATATTGCACATCACGTATCGTATTCCTGCCTGTGTCGGTAAAGCATTAAAAATGTATCAGTTTTCCCTGTAACTTTGATTGTATCAGATTTTAATCTATGTCATGTGACATAAGTATCACGCGACACTTGTATTGCACGCCTGTGTTGGGCAAGACTTTAATGCGTATCGATTTTTCTCTATTGCTACTATCGTGTCGGGTTTTTAACTTGTGTCACGTGACACATGTATCACGTGACACATGTATCACGTGACACCTGTATCACAGATTCCTTATCACGTTTGAGTAAGTTTGGGGGAGCTTGCCAACACTCTCCAGGTGTCACGCGATACACGTATCGCACAACTGTGTCACACTCTTTTGCTACCGACTTCACAAGTGCACCATTTTCACTTTTACCCGATACCGATTTTCAAGGGTGTCGCCCAAACCATATCAGGCGACACCATCCTTACAAACTATCAGTTATAACGGCCCTAAGTATCAGGAAGACATGATTTTGCCCAAATAACCTCTTTTGATTTAATTTCTTTATCTTCCCTTTTCAGAAAATGGCACGCACCAAAGAGATTGTCGTCTAGGTTGACAAGTAGGGCCGGAGGATCAATCTCGAGGCCATAGTTGTGGCCACTACAGGGTAGAAATGCCCAAACCCAGAAATAGTTGGGCCCTCTAAGGCCAAGAAGAAGCCCCGATTCGAAGCAACCGTAGCCCCGACCACAACAGAAAAACCTGAAGTTTTAGCCCACTCTCTAGGGCACTTCGTACCTTGGGACACAGACCACCAAAAGCACTACACCGAGCTGGATCTTCATATGGTATCAAGTACATTCTTGTTGCGATGGACTACGTCTCTAAGTGGGTAGAAGCCATACCCACTACCACCTGTGATGCCAAGTCTGTCATAAAGTTCTTTACAAAGATAATCTTTCCATGGTTTGGAGTCCCAAGAACCGTTATCAGTGATGGTGAGTCACACTTTGCTGAAAGGCAATTTGAGTCACTTCTACTCAGATATGGTGTTTGACACAAGGTTGCCACACCATACCATCCATAAATGTCTGGACAAGTTGAAGTTTGTAATTAACAAATTAAACAGATTCTAGAGAAAATAGTCAAAAAATCTCAGAAGGACTGGTCTACCAAGCTAGATGATAATCTATGGGCATATAGAACAATGTACAAGATGCCGCTTGACACCACTCCATATTGGTTGATCTATGGGAAAGCATGTCATCTACCTTTTGAGTTGGAGCACAAGGCATTCTGGGCCATTAAACATCTCAACATGGACCCCTCCCTAGCCAGAAAGAAGAGGTTCCTCCAGCTCCAAGAACTCGAAGAACTTAGGCTTCACGCCTATGAGAATGCAAGAATCTAGAAGCTGAGAACAAAAGTTTGGCATGAATCTCACTTGAGAAAGAAAGATGTCAAGGAAGGTGACAAAGTTTTGTTGTTTAAATATTCTATTTGACTTTTGCTAGGGAAACTGCAGTCTTAGTGGTTAGGACTGTTCGTGGTAGAAAAGATGTACCTGTCGGGAATGATGGAGATGTATGAAAAGGATGATCCTGCAAAGGTTTTTCTAGTCAATGGACACCGAGTGAAAAGGTTCTTTGAAGATGAAGCTTTCACAAGGCGATCTGAGTTGCCCCTGGACGATGTCAAAGAAGCCGCACCAGTCAAAGAAGCCTAGCAAAGATGGAAGATGTTGACCTTACGACATAAACCATAACACTCCTTGGGAGGTAGCCCAAGCTTTTAATTTCCTAATATAGGATGTTATTTCCTTTTCCTACAAAGAACATTATGAACACTTTCATTGTAATAAGGCTCGAGTCTTTGCACGTGCCACACGCATTGACTCTCGCATTTTCTAGGCCATCGACTTAGTTTCATCGCCTTGATGTGTAATACTAGCTGAGGCTAAGGCTTACACCAAGGCCATTGATGTTTTACATATCAAGCACCTTTATAATATGGTTTTTCATCCTTAATAAGTTCTTATAGTTCTTTAATATAAAAACATGTCGAGCGTGCATGATATCCTAACTTATCGCTCATGATCAACATAGTGGGTTACCGTGTCACCCAACCTGTATCAGCCACGTATCGTGCATCCACATCGTCTTCTCTAACGTTTAAAGTATAGCCAATTTCACAAGGGTGTGTCAGGTAGGCATTGCGCCCAGTGCATCATTCAGATCTCACGTATCACTGTGAGGAAGAATCGTGTGAACCCGTAGCGCGTGAGGGTGTGACCAGTAACACCTATCGAGTGATACACATGCCTCCCAACATGCATGCTGGGCGACACACCACCTCCTCTAAAGCCTCATGACACGACATGATTAGATAGGATTTACCTTGCTTTGGAAGGTGATTTGTGTGCATTGGCGACGCGTGTCCACATTTTTACCTTTTAACCCTCATCGTGGATGGCTATATAAGCAACTCGAGATTTACCGTGTTGGGTTACCGAGGTTTACCTAACTTCTTCTCCCATATCGTGCAATCTCTCATATCGCCCAAAGACATCCAAGCTCTCGTGCCAGGTTTCCTGCCTACCGCCCATCCGCGTTGTGTTCACCATCTCTCTGCCCGACTAGGTAATGACCCGTGACGCATAACCTGTATCATGTATTCCTTATCACACTAACCTATCACCCATCCATATCGCGCAGACTTTACCACCTATGCGTATTGCACATAACGTATCGTGTTCCTTCCTGTGTCGGTAAAGCATTAAAAATGTATCAGTTTTCCCTATAGCTTCGATTGTATCAGATTTTAATCTATGTCGCGTGACATAAGTATCGCACGACACTTGTATTGCACGCCTGTGTTGGGCAAGACTTTAATGCGTATCAGTTTTTCTCTATTGCTACTATCGTGTCGGGTTTTTAACTTATGTCACATGACACATGTATCACGCGACACATGTATCATATATTCCTTATCACATTTGAGTAAGTTTGGGGGAGCTTGCCAACACTCTCCAGGTGTCACACGATACATGTATCGCACAACTGTGTCACACTCTTTTGCTACCAACTTCACAAGTGCGCTATTTTCACTTTTACCAGATACCGATTTTCAAGGGTGTCACCCAAACCGTATCAGGCGACACCGTCCTTACAAACTATCAGTTATAATGACCCTAAGTATCAGGTAGACATGATTTTGCCCAAATGACCTCTTTTGATTTAATTTCTTTATCTTCCCTTTTCAGAAAATGGCACACACCAAAGAGACTGTCGTCTAGGTTGACAAGTAGGACCGGAGGATCAATCTCGAGGCCACAGTTGTGGCCACCGCAGGGTAGAAATGCCCAAACCCAGCAACAGTTGGGCCCTCTAAGGCCAAGAAGTAGCCCCAAGTCGAAGCAACCGCAGCCCCGACCACAATGGCAGAACCCAAAGTTTTAGCCCACTCTCTAGGGCACTTCGTACCTAGGGACACAGAACACCAAAAGCACTACACCGAGCTGGCGGTGAAGGTCTATCGACCAAACAAATTCTGCCACCACACTTCCTTCTGACAGATCAACATTTTTGACAGGCTAGAAAACATCCTCGAAGCTTCCAGAGTCTGGAAGATCTACTTCAGCTTCTCCAACTCATACACCGAGTTTACAAAGGAGTTCATCTCCTCCCTCCACCAGGTTCCAAACACCCTAGAAGAAAGCATGAGGTACAGTGGAGCAGACAGGCTGCAGGGGCGCCTCTACAATCAAGAGCATGAAATAATGGAGAGACTGCTCAACGAGATCTTCTCAACCAGTGCAGTCGAGCAAAAACTACTCAATAATGGAGCAAGAATTAGTGACAGCGACGGATTAGACCCGGTCAAGCTGTGGAAGAAATTGACGGGTGAGTCCTCCTTCAAGCCAGGAAGCAAAGTAGGTGCGGTTCACTCCTACTTCTGGTGGATCGTGCATAAGATCGTGGCATTCTCCAGAAGGTTTATTAAGGACTTCTCAAAGATTGCCAAGCCATTATAAAATCTACTGATGAAGGATGTGAAGTTTGATTTCACTATAGAATGTCTAGTGGCATTCTCCACTTTGAAAGATGCTCTGGTCTCAACACCCATTATCCAGTCACCCGACTGGAATCTTCCCTTTGATCTTATGTGTGATGCTAGTGATTTTTCCATAGGTGCAGTCCTTGGGCAAAAGAAAGATAAAAAGCATTATGTGATCTTCTATGCCAGTAAAACATTAGACAAAGCACATATGAATTACACCACCACCGAGAAAGAAATTCTATCCATTGTCTACGCATTTGAAAATTTTTGATCCTATCTTGTGGGTTCTAAGGTGATTGTTCATACAGACCACGGAGCCATTAGGTACCTTATGTAAAAGAAAGATGCTAAGCCTAGGCTGTTGTGTTGGGCATTGCTGCTACATGAGTTTGATCACAAGATAATCGACAAGATAGGTACTGAAAACATGGTCGCGACCACCTATCAAGGATTAGAGTGGAAGACGACCACCCACTGCCGATCAATGAAAGCTATACTGATGAGGCAATCTATGTCACCTAAATGGCCAATCCTGAAGGGCCATGGTACGCTGATATCTATAACTATCTTTCCTGCAAACAACTACCCCCAGAAATGTCTTACAATCAGAATAAGAAATTCTTCTATGATTTGAAGTATTATTACTGGGATGACCCTTTCTTATTTAGGCGTTGTGCTGATATCCTCTACAGGAGATGCATACCCGAAGATGAAGCACCAAAGATCTTGTATGCGTGTCACTCCTCTCCATGTGGAGGACACTTGGGAGCTAAAAGGACCGCAACCAAGGTTCTCTAGTCCGGTTTCTATTGGCCCACCCTTTTCAAGGATGCTCATGCCTTTGTCAAAGCCTACAATGAGTGTTAAAGGTCAAAGAATATTTCCTGTAGAAATGAGATACCCATGTCTGAATGGTTTGAAGTTAAGATCTTCGATGTATGGTGAATCAACTATATGGGACCTTTCCCCTCGTCATACGATGTCAATTACATTCTTGTTGCGGTGGACTACGTCTCTAAGTGGGTAGAAGCCATACCCACTACCACCTGTGATGCCAAGTCTGTCATAAAGTTCTTTACAAAGATAATCTTTCCAAGGTTTGGACTCCCAAGAACCGTTATCAATGATGGTGAGTCACACTTTGTTGAAAGGCAATTTGAGTCACTTCTGCTCAGATATGGCGTTTGACACAAGGTTGTCACACCATACCATCCATAAATGTATGGTCAAGTTGAAGTTTCTAATTGACAAATTAAACAGATTCTAGAGAAAATAGTCAAAAAATCTCAGAAGGACTGGTCTACCAAGCTAGATGATGCTCTATGGGCATATAGAACAATGTAGAAGATGCCGCTTGACACCACTCCATATTGGTTGATCTATGGGAAAGCATGTCATCTACCTTTTGAGTTGGAGCACAAGGCATTCTGGGCCATTAAACATCTCAACATGGACCCCTCCCTAGCCGGAAAGAAGAGGTTCCTCCAGCTCCAAGAACTCGAAGAACTTAGGCTTCACACCTATGAGAATGCAAGAATCTAGAAGCTGAGAACAAAAGTTTGGCATGACTCTCACTTGAGAAAGAAAGATGTCAAGGAAGGTGACAAAGTTTTGCTGTTTAAATCTTCTATTTGACTTTTTCTAGGGAAACTGCAGTCTTAGTGGTCAGGACTGTCCGTGGTAGAAAAGATGTACCTATTGGGAATGATGGAGATGTATGAAAAGGATGATCCTGCAAAGGTTTTTCTAGTCAATGGACACCGAGTGAAAAGGTTCTACGAAGATGAAGCTTTCACAAGGCGATCTGAGTTGCCCCTGGACGATGTCAAAGAAGTCGCACCAGTCAAAGAAGCCTAGCAAAGACGGAAGATGTCGACCTCACGACAGAAACCATAGCGCTCCTTGGGAGGTAGCCCAAGCTTTTAATTTCCTAAGATAGGATGTTATTTCCTTTTCCTACAAAGAACATTATGAACACTTTCATTGTAATAAGGCCCGAGTCTGTGCACGTGCCACACACATTGACTCTCGCATTTTCTAGGCCACCGACTTAGTTTCATCGCCTTGATGTGTAATACTAGCTGAGGCTAAGGCTTAAACCAAGGCCATTGATGTTTTACATATCAAGCACCTTTTTAATATGGTTTTTCATCCTTAATAAGTTCTTATAGTTCTTTGATCTCAAAACATGTCGAGCGTGGATGATATCCTAACTTATCGCTCATGATCAATATAGTGGGTTGCCATGTCACCCAACCTATATCAGCCACGTATCGTGCGTCCACATCGTCTTCTCTGACGTTTAAAGTATAGCCAGTTTCACAAGGGTGTTTCAGGTAGGTATTGCGCCCAATGCGTCATTCAGATCTCACATATCGCTCTGTCAGGAAGAATCGTGTGAACCCATAGCGCGTGAGGGTGTGACGAATAACACCTATCGGGCGACACGCGTACCTCCCAACATGCGTGCCGGGCGACACACCACCTCCTGTAAAGCCTCATGACACAACATGATTAGATAGGATTTACCTTGCTTTGGAAGGTGATTTGCGTGCTTTGGTGACACGTGTCCACAGTTTTACCTTTTAACCCTCCTCATGGACAGATATATAAGCAACTCAACATTTACCGTGTTGGGTTACTGAGGTTTACCTAACTTCTTCTCCCATATCACACAAAATCTCATATCGCCCAAAGACATCTGAGCTCCCGTGCCAAGTTTCCTGCCTACCGTCCATCCACGTCATGTTCACCATCTCTCTGCCCGACAAGGTAATGACCCATGACACATAACCTGTATCGTGTATTCCTTATCACACTGACCTATCACCCATCCATATCGCGCAAACTTTACCGCCTATCCATATTGCACATCACGTATCGTATTCCTGCCTGTGTCGGTAAAGCATTAAAAATGTATCAGTTTTCCCTATAACTTTGATTGTATCAGATTTTAATCTATGTCATGTGACATAAGTATCACGCGACACTTGTATTGCACGCCTGTGTTGGGCAAAACTTTAATGCGTATCGATTTTTCTCTATTGCTACTATCGTGTCGGGTTTTTAACTTGTGTCACGTGACACATGTATCACGTGACACATGTATCACGTGACACCTGTATCACAGATTCCTTATCACGTTTGAGTAAGTTTGGGGGAGCTTGCCAACACTCTCCAGGTGTCACGCGATACACGTATCGCACAACTGTGTCACACTCTTTTGCTACCGACTTCACAAGTGCACCATTTTCACTTTTACCTGATACTGATTTTCAAGGGTGTCGCCCAAACCATATCAGGCGACACCATCCTTACAAACTATCAGTTATAATGGCCCTAAGTATCAGGAAGACATGATTTTGCCCAAATAACCTCTTTTGATTTAATTTCTTTATCTTCCCTTTTCAGAAAATGGCACGCACCAAAGAGATTGTCGTCTAGGTTGACAAGTAGGGCCGGAGGATCAATCTCTAGGCCATAGTTGTGGCCACTACAGGGTAGAAATGCCCAAACCCAGAAATAGTTGGGCCCTCTAAGGCAAAGAAGAAGCCCCGATTCGAAGCAACCTTAGCCCCGACCACAACGGCAAAACCTGAAGTTTTAGCCCACTCTCTAGGGCACTTCGTACCTTGGGACACAGACCACCAAAAGCACTACACCGAGCTGGATCGTCATATGGTGTCAAGTACATTCTTGTTGCGATGGACTACGTCTCTAAGTGGGTAGAAGCCATACCCAATACCACCTGTGATGCAAGTCTGTCATAAAGTTCTTTACAAAGATAATCTTTCCATGGTTTGGAGTCCCAAGAACCGTTATCAGTGATGGTGAGTCACACTTTGCTGAAAGGCAATTTGAGTCACTTCTACTCAGATATGGTGTTTGACACAAGGTTACCACACCATACCATCCATAAATGTCTGGACAAGTTGAAGTTTCTAATTAACAAATTAAACAGATTCTAGAGAAAATAGTCAAAAAATCTCAGAAGGACTGGTCTACCAAGCTAGATGATGCTCTATGGGGATATAGAACAATGTACAAGATGCCGCTTGACACCACTCCATATTGGTTGATCTATGGGAAAGCATGTCATCTACCTTTTGAGTTGGAGCACAAGGCATTCTGGGCCATTAAACATCTCAACATGGACCCCTCCCTAGCCAGAAAGAAGAGGTTCCTCCAGCTCCAAGAACTCTAAGAACTTAGGCTTCACGCCTATGAGAATGCAAGAATCTAGAAGCTGAGAACAAAAGTTTGGCATGAATCTCACTTGAGAAAGAAAGATGTCAAGGAAGGGGACAAAGTTTTGTTGTTTAAATATTCTATTTGACTTTTGCTAGGGAAACTGCAGTCTTAGTGGTCAGGACTGTTCGTGGTAGAAAAGATGTACCTGTCGGGAATGATGGAGATGTATGAAAAGGATGATCCTGCAAAGGTTTTTCTAGTCAATGGACACCGAGTGAAAAGGTTCTATGAAGATGAAGCTTTCACAAGGCGATCTGAGTTGCCCCTGGACGATGTCAAAGAAGCCGTACCAGTCAAAGAAGCCTAGCAAAGATGGAAGATGTTGACCTTACGACATAAACCATAACACTCCTTGGGAGGTAGCCCAAGCTTTTAATTTCCTAAGATAGGATGTTATTTCCTTTTCCTACAAAGAACATTATGAACACTTTCATTGTAATAAGGCTCGAGTCTTTGCACGTGCCACACGCATTGACTCTTGCATTTTCTAGGCCATCGACTTAGTTTCATCGCCTTGATGTGTAATACTAGCTGAGGCTAAGGCTTACACCAAGGCCATTGATGTTTTACATATCAAGCACCTTTATAATATGGTTTTTCATCCTTAATAAGTTCTTATAGTTCTTTAATATAAAAACATGTCGAGCGTGCATGATATCCTAACTTATCGCTCATGATCAACATAGTGGGTTACCGTGTCACCCAACCTGTATCAGCCACGTATCGTGCATCCACATCGTCTTCTCCAACGTTTAAAGTATAGCCAATTTCACAAGGGTGTGTCAGGTAGGCATTGCGCCCAGTGCATCATTCAGATCTCACGTATCACTGTGAGGAAGAATCGTGTGAACCCGTAGCGCGTGAGGGTGTGACGAGTAACACCTATCGGGTGACACACGTGCCTCCCAACATGCATGCTGGGTGACACACCACCTCCTCTAAAGCCTCATGACACGACATGATTAGATAGGATTTACCTTGCTTTGGAAGGTGATTTGTGTGCATTGGCGATGCGTGTCCACATTTTTACCTTTTAACCCTCATCGTGGATGGCTATATAAGCAACTCGAGATTTACCGTGTTGGGTTACCGAGGTTTACCTAACTTCTTCTCCCATATCGTGCAATCTCTCATATCGCCCAAAGACATCCAAGCTCTCGTGCCAGGTTTCCTGCCTACCGCCCATCCGCGTTGTGTTCACCATCTCTCTGCCCGACAAGGTAATGACCCGTGACGCATAACCTGTATCATGTATTCCTTATCACACTAACCTATCGCCCATCCATATCGCGCAGACTTTACCGCCTATCCGTATTGCACATAACGTATCGTGTTCCTGCCTGTGTCGGTAAAGCATTAAAAATGTATCAGTTTTCCCTATAGCTTCGATTGTATCATATTTTAATCTATGTCGCGTGACATAAGTATCGCACGACACTTGTATTGCACGCATGTGTTGGGCAAGACTTTAATGCGTATCGGTTTTTCTCTATTGCTACTATCGTGTCGGGTTTTTAACTTATGTCACATGACACATGTATCACGCGACACATGTATCATAGATTCCTTATCACATTTGAGTAAGTTTGGGGGAGCTTGCCAACACTCTCCAGGTGTCACATGATACATGAATCGCACAACTGTGTCACACTCTTTTGCTACCAACTTCACAAGTGCGCTATTTTCACTTTTACCAGATACCGATTTTCAAGGGTGTCACCCAAACCGTATCAGGCGACACCGTCCTTACAAACTATCAGTTATAATGACCCTAAGTATCAAGTAGACATGATTTTGCCCAAATAACCTCTTTTGATTTAATTTCTTTATCTTCCCTTTTCAGAAAATGGCACATACCAAAGAGACTGTCATCTAGGTTGACAAGTAGGACCGGAGGATCAATCTCGAGGCCACAGTTGTGGCCACCGCAGGGTAGAAATGCCCAAACCCAGCAACAGTTGGGCCCTCTAAGGCCAAGAAGCAGCCCCAAGTCGAAGCAACCGCAGCCCCGACCACAATGGCAGAACCCGAAGTTTTAGCCCACTCTCTAGGGCACTTCGTACCTAGGGACACAGAACACCAAAAGCACTACACCGAGCTGGCGGTGAAGGTCTATCGACCAAACAAATTCTGCCACCACACTTCCTTCTGACAGATCAACATTTTTGACAGGCTAGAAAACATCCTCGAAGCTTCCAGAGTCTGGAAGATCTACTTCAGCTTCTCCAACTCATACACCGAGTTTACAAAGGAGTTCATCTCCTCCCTCCACCAGGTTCCAAACACCCTAGAAGAAAGCATGAGGTACAGTGGAGCAGACAGGCTGCAGGGGCGCCTCTACAATCAAGAGCATGAAATAATGGAGAGACTGCTCAACGAGATCTTCTCAACCAGTGCAGTCGAGCAAAAACTACTCAATAATGGAGCAAGAATTAGTGACAGCGACGGATTAGACCCGGTCAAGCTGTGGAAGAAATTGACGGGTGAGTCCTCCTTCAAGCCAGGAAGCAAAGTAGGTGCGGTTCACTCCTACTTCTAGTGGATCGTGCATAAGATCGTGGCATACTACAGAAGGTTTATTAAGGACTTCTCAAAGATTTCCAAGCCATTATAAAATCTACTGATGAAGGATGTGAAGTTTGATTTCACTATAGAATGTCTAGTGGCATTCTCCACTTTGAAAGATGCTCTGGTCTCAACACCCATTATCCAGTCACCCGACTGGAATCTTCCCTTTGATCTTATGTGTGATGCTAGTGATTTTTCCATAGGTGCAGTCCTTGGGCAAAAGAAAGATAAAAAGCATCATGTGATCTTCTATGCCAGTAAAACATTAGACAAAGCACATATGAATTACACCACCACCGAGAAAGAAATTCTATCCATTGTCTACGCATTTGAAAATTTTTGATCCTATCTTGTGGGTTCTAAGGTGATTGTTCATACAGACCACGGAGCCATTAGGTACCTTATGTAAAAGAAAGATGCTAAGCCTAGGCTGTTGTGTTGGGCATTGCTGCTACATGAGTTTGATCACAAGATAATCGACAAGAGAGGTACTGAAAACATGGTCGTGACCACCTATCAAGGATTAGAGTGGAAGACGACCACCCACTGTCGATCAATGAAAGCTATACTGATGAGGCAATCTATGTCACCTAAATGGCCAATCCTGAAGGGCCATGGTACGCTGATATCTATAACTATCTTTCCTGCAAACAACTACCCCCAGAAATGTCTTACAATCAGAATAAGAAATTCTTCTATGATTTGAAGTATTATTACTGGGATGACCCTTTCTTATTTAGGCGTTGTGCTGATATCCTCTACAGGAGATGCATACCCGAAGATGAAGCACCAAAGATCTTGTATGCGTGTCACTCCTCTCCATGTGGAGGACACTTGGGAGCTAAAAGGACCGCAACCAAGGTTCTCTAGTCCAGTTTCTATTTGCCCACCCTTTTCAAGGATGCTCATGCCTTTGTCAAAGCCTACAATGAGTGTTAAAGGTCAAAGAATATTTCCTGTAGAAATGAGATACCCATGTCTGAATGGTTTGAAGTTAAGATCTTCGATGTATGGTGAATCAACTATATGGGACCTTTCCCCTCGTCATACGATGTCAATTACATTCTTGTTGCGGTGGACTACGTCTCTAAGTGGGTAGAAGCCATACCCACTACCACGTGTGATGCCAAGTCTGTCATAAAGTTCTTTACAAAGATAATCTTTCCAAGGTTTGGACTCCCAAGAACCGTTATCAATGATGGTGAGTCACACTTTGTTGAAAGGCAATTTGAGTCACTTCTGCTCAGATTTGGCGTTTGACACAAGGTTGTCACACCATACCATCCATAAATGTCTGGTCAAGTTGAAGTTTCTAATTGACAAATTAAACAGATTCTAGAGAAAATAGTCAAACAATCTCAGAAGGACTGGTCAACCAAGCTAGATGATGCTCTATGGGCATATAGAACAATGTAGAAGATGCCGCTTGACACCACTCCATATTGGTTGATCTATGGGAAAGCATGTCATCTACCTTTTGAGTTGGAGCACAAGGCATTCTGGGCCATTAAACGTCTCAACATGGACCCCTCCCTAGCCGGAAAGAAGAGGTTCCTCCAGCTCCAAGAACTCGAAGAACTTAGGCTTCACACCTATGAGAATGCAAGAATCTAGAAGCTGAGAACAAAAGTTTGGCATGACTCTCACTTGAGAAAGAAAGATGTCAAGGAAGGTGACAAAGTTTTGCTGTTTAAATCTTCTATTTGACTTTTTCTAGGGAAACTGCAGTCTTAGTGGTCAGGACTGTTCGTGGTAGAAAAGATGTACCTATTGGGAATGATGGAGATGTATGAAAAGGATGATCCTGCAAAGGTTTTTCTAGTCAACGGATACCGAGTGAAAAGGTTCTACGAAGATGAAGCTTTCACAAGGCGATCTGAGTTGCCCCTGGACGATGTCAAAGAAGTCGCACCAGTCAAAGAAGCCTAGCAAAGACGGAAGATGTCAACCTCACGAAAGAAACCATAGCGCTCCTTGGAGGTAGCCCAAGCTTTTAATTTCCTAAGATAGGATGTTATTTTCTTTTCCTACAAAGAACATTATGAACACTTTCATTGTAATAAGGCCCGAGTCTGTGCACATGCCACACACATTGACTCTCGCATTTTCTAGGCCACCGACTTAGTTTCATCACCTTGATGTGTAATACTAGCTGAGGCTAAGGCTTAAACCAAGGCCATTGATGTTTTACATATCAAGCACCTTTTTAATATGGTTTTTCATCCTTAATAAGTTCTTATAGTTCTTTGATCTCAAAACATGTCGAGCGTGGATGATATCCTAACTTATCGCTCATGATCAACATAGTGGGTTACCATGTCACCCAACCTATATCAGCCGCGTATCGTGCGTCCACATCGTCTTCTCTGACGTTTAAAGTATAGCCAATTTCACAAGGGTGTTTTAGGTAGGTATTGCGCCCAATGCGTCATTCAGATCTCACATATCGCTCTGTCAGGAAGAATCGTGTGAACCCATAGCGCGTGAGGGTGTGACGAATAACACCTATCAGGCGACACGCGTACCTCCCAACATGCGTGCCGGGCGACACACCACCTCCTGTAAAGCCTCATGACACAACATGATTAGATAGGATTTACCTTGCTTTGGAAGGTGATTTGCGTGCTTTGGCGACACGTGTCCACAGTTTTACCTTTTAACCCTCCTCATGGACAGATATATAAGCAACTCAACATTTACCGTGTTGGGTTACTGAGGTTTACCTAACTTCTTCTCCCATATCACGCAAACCCTCATATCGCCCAAAGACATCCGAGCTCCCGTGCCAAGTTTCCTGCCTACCGCCCATCCACGTCGTGTTCACCATCTCTCTGCCCGACAAGGTAATGACCCATGACACATAACCTGTATCGTGTATTCCTTATCACACTGACCTATCACCCATCCATATCGCGCAAACTTTACTGCCTATCCATATTGCACATCACGTATCGTATTCCTGCCTGTGTCGGTAAAGCATTAAAAATGTATCAGTTTTCCCTATAACTTTGATTGTATCAGATTTTAATCTATGTCATGTGACATAAGTATCACGCGACACTTGTATTGCACGCCTGTGTTGGGAAAGACTTTAATGCGTATCGATTTTTCTCTATTGCTACTATCGTGTCGGGTTTTTAACTTGTGTCACGTGACACATGTATCACGTGACACCTGTATCACAGATTCCTTATCACGTTTGAGTGAGTTTGGGGGAGCTTGCCAACACTCTCCAGGTGTCACGCGATACACGTATCGCACAACTGTGTCACACTCTTTTGCTACCGACTTCACAAGTGCACCATTTTCACTTTTACCCGATACCGATTTTCAAGGGTGTCGCCCAAACCATATCAGGCGACACCATCCTTACAAACTATTAGTTATAATGGCCCTAAGTATCAGGAAGACATGATTTTGCCCAAATAACCTCTTTTGATTTAATTTCTTTATCTTCCCTTTTCAGAAAATGGCACGCACCAAAGAGATTGTCGTCTAGGTTGACAAGTAGGGCCGGAGGATCAATCTCGAGGCCATAGTTGTGGCCACTACAGGGTAGAAATGCCCAAACCCAGAAATAGTTGGGCCCTCTAAGGCCAAGAAGAAGCCCCGATTCGAAGCAACCGTAGCCCCGACCACAACGGCAAAACCTGAAGTTTTAGCCCACTCTCTAGGGCACTTCGTACCTTGGGACACAGACCACCAAAAGCACTACACCGAGCTGGATCGTCATATGGTGTCAAGTACATTCTTGTTGCGATGGACTACGTCTCTAAGTGGGTAGAAGCCATACCCACTACCACATGTGATGCCAAGTCTGTCATAAAGTTCTTTACAAAGATAATCTTTCCATGGTTTGGAGTCCCAAGAACCGTTATCAGTGATGGTGAGTCACACTTTGCTGAAAGGCAATTTGAGTCACTTCTACTCAGATATGGTGTTTGACACAAGGTTGCCACACCATACCATCCATAAATGTCTGAACAAGTTGAAGTTTCTAATTAACAAATTAAACAGATTCTAGAGAAAATAGTCAAAAAATCTCAGAAGGACTGGTCTACCAAGCTAGATGATGCTCTATGGGCATATAGAACAATGTACAAGATGCCGCTTGACACCACTCCATATTGGTTGATCTATGGGAAAGCATGTCATCTACCTTTTGAGTTGGAGCACAAGGCATTCTGGGCCATTAAACATCTCAACATGGACCCCTCCCTAGCCAGAAAGAAGAGGTTCCTCCATCTCCAAGAACTCGAAGAACTTATGATTCACGCCTATGAGAATGCAAGAATCTAGAAGCTGAGAACAAAAGTTTGGCATGAATCTCACTTGAGAAAGAAACATGTCAAGGAAGGTGACAAAGTTTTGTTGTTTAAATATTCTATTTGACTTTTGCTAGGGAAACTGCAGTCTTAGTGGTCAGGACTATTTGTGGTAGAAAAGATGTACCTGTCGGGAATGATGGAGATGTATGAAAAGGATGATCCTGCAAAGGTTTTTCTAGTCAATGGACACCGAGTGAAAAGGTTCTATGAAGATGAAGCTTTCACAAGGCGATCTGAGTTGCCCCTGGACGATGTCAAAGAAGCCGCACTAGTCAAAGAAGCCTAGCAAAGATGGAAGATGTTGACCTTACGACATAAACCATAACACTCCTTGGGAGGTAGCCCAAGCTTTTAATTTCCTAAGATAGGATGTTATTTCCTTTTCCTACAAAGAACATTATGAACACTTTCATTGTAATAAGGCTCGAGTCTTTGCACGTGCCACACGCATTGACTCTCGCATTTTCTAGGCCATCGACTTAGTTTCATCGCCTTGATGTGTAATACTAGCTGAGGCTAAGGCTTACACCAAGGCCATTGATGTTTTACATATCAAGCACCTTTATAATATGGTTTTTCATCCTTAATAAGTTCTTATAGTTCTTTAATATAAAAACATGTCGAGCGTGCATGATATCCTAACTTATCGCTCATGATCAACATAGTGGGTTACTGTGTCACCCAACCTGTATCAGCCACGTATCGTGCATCCACATCGTCTTCTCCAACGTTTAAAGTATAGCCAATTTCACAAGGGTGTGTCAGGTAGGCATTGCACCCAGTGCATCATTCAGATCTCACATATCACTGTGAGGAAGAATCATGTGAACCCGTAGCGCGTGAGGGTGTGACGAGTAACACCTATCGGGTGACACACGTGCCTCCCAACATGCATGCTGGGTGACACACCACCTCCTCTAAAGCCTCATGACACGACATGATTAGATAGGATTTACCTTGCTTTGGAAGGTGATTTGTGTGCATTGGTGACGCGTGTCCGCATTTTTACCTTTTAACCCTCATCGTGGATGGCTATATAAGCAACTCGAGATTTACCGTGTTGGGTTACCGAGGTTTACCTAACTTCTTCTCCCATATCGTGCAATCTCTCATATCGCCCAAAGACATCCAAGCTCTCGTGCCAGGTTTCCTGCCTACCGCCCATCCGCGTTGTGTTCACCATCTCTCTGCCCGACAAGGTAATGACCCGTGACGCATAACCTGTATCATGTATTCCTTATCACACTAACCTATCGCCCATCCATATCGCGCAGACTTTACCGCCTATCCGTATTGCACATAACGTATCGTGTTCCTGCCTGTGTCGGTAAAGCATTAAAAATGTATCAGTTTTCCCTATAGCTTCGATTGTATCAGATTTTAATCTATGTCGCGTGACATAAGTATCGCACGACACTTGTATTGCACGCCTGTGTTGGGCAAGACTTTAATGCGTATCGGTTTTTCTCTATTGCTACTATCGTGTCGGGTTTTTAACTTATGTCACATGACACATGTATCATAGATTCCTTATCACATTTGAGTAAGTTTGGGGGAGCTTGCCAACACTCTCCAGGTGTCACATGATACATGAATCGCACAACTGTGTCACACTCTTTTGCTACCAACTTCACAAGTGCGCTATTTTCACTTTTACCAGATACCGATTTTCAAGGGTGTCACCCAAACCGTATCAGGCGACACCGTCCTTACAAACTATCAGTTATAATGACCCTAAGTATCAGGTAGACATGATTTTGCCCAAATAACCTCTTTTGATTTAATTTCTTTATCTTCCCTTTTCAGAAAATGGCACACACCAAAGAGACTGTCGTCTAGGTTGACAAGTAGGACCGGAGGATCAATCTCGAGGCCACAGTTGTGGCCACCGCAGGGTAGAAATGCCCAAACCCAGCAACAGTTGGGCCCTCTAAGGCCAAGAAGCAGCCCCAAGTCGAAGCAACCGCAGCCCCGACCACAATGGTAGAACCCGAAGTTTTAGCCCACTCTCTAGGGCACTTCGTACCGAGGGACACAGAACACCAAAAGCACTACACCGAGCTGGCGGTGAAGGTCTATCGACCGACCAGATTCTGCCACAACACTTCCTTCTGACAGATCAACATTTTTGACAGGATAGAAAACATCCTCGAAGCTTCCAGTCTACTTCAGCTTCTCCAACTCATACACCGAGTTTACAAAGGAGTTCATCTCCTCCCTCCACCAGGTTCCAAACACCCTAGAAGAAAGCATGAGGTACAGTGGAGCAGACAGGCTGCAGGGGCACCTCTACAATCAAGAGCATGAAATAATGGAGAGACTGCTCAACGAGATCTTCTCAACCAGTGCAGTCGAGAAAAAACTACTCAATAATGGAGCAAGAATTAGTGACAGCGATGGATTAGACCCGGTCAAGCTGTGGAAGAAATTGACGGGTGAGTCCTCCTTCAAGCCAGGAAGCAAAGTAGGTGCGGTTCACTCCTACTTCTGGTGGATCATGCATAAGATCGTGGCCAACCTTCTCTTCAACAAATACAAGACGAGCAACCTATACACTAAAGAGCTTCACCTCATCTGGTATATAATGGTAGGAAATCCGATCAATTTGGGGTGCTTCCTTCTCAACCGTCTACACCCGATAAAGGATGCCATCAAGGAGTACAACATGGGAGGAATCGTCAACCTGATCGCGGTCGGGCTTGGGTACCCGAAGGAGCCACTAAACCTATCATGAGCCAGGAGCGACAAAAAAATAGATATCAAATTCCTCACTAGGGAGAACATCATCAAGAAGGAGGGCCACCAACTCTTCTATAGGTTCACAAGAACCAACATCCTACTACCCTTCCCAGGCTACATCAAGTACGATGCAGAGAAGCTAGTCTTCACAATGACAGAGGTCGAAGCTCTGACCTTCGACACAACCTACGCCACCACAACAACCATCAAAGAAAGGATGGCCACCATAGGGAGGCCCACACAAATAAAAGCTTGGCGGGACAAGTCTTCGGTCGTTGTTCTCAAAAAATGCCATGTCTCCGTCACCGCCGAACCAATAGTCGCTACTCCAGTGGCTTCCACTGATACTTCCACCACCGAACCAGCCGCAACCGAGGTCACCACAATGATCGTAGGCTCATAAGTTGTTGTGGCGATGCAAGCGTCAACCCTACCGGTAACGACAGCGGCCACAACCGCTCCCTCGGTGCGATCGGATGCCCCTCACAATAGCGACAAGGTCTTCATTGAGCTCTTGGATGTTGAGCTCATGTCTATCTAGCAGACCCCAACACTGCCACCCACGATGCCAGAGGTCATCCTAGAGGATGATGTAAAGAGTCGGGTGGTCGATCAGCACCCGCCTACTCCGCCACTTTCTCCACGGCCCCACATTGAGGTGGCAGATACAACCACAAAGGAGCCAACACTATGCCCGGAGGCCATGCCCTCACATACCATCCTGGTGGACTCAACCCTGATAGATGATGCACATTCAACGGGATGTGTCTCCAATGCGACGAGCAATACAAAGAGATGAAGCCGAACGACGATGGACCCCTCCTCTTTAGGACATGCCTTCAAATTTGAGTTTGATAACTTGTGGGAGGTAACACACAATAATAGTGCTACTTTCTCTTCCCTGACCCACAAGTTTCAAGTCTTTCAACAACAGATGGGTGAACAGGAGTTACAGTTGCCGAGCCTAGTTGGTCTCCCCGAACAATTAGAAGTAATGAACAAGACAATGCAAGCGACGCTCCAATGCCTAGACATCATCGAGTAGAGGCTTGATGAGAGGGATGCCCTTCGCCACTCAAGGCGATCCTGAAGGTCACCATCACCACCAATGTCCTCATCTCCACCATCATCATCATCACCCTCTTCCTCTAACTCATCATCCTCCTCCAATGCCAGTGGGCTAACCAATCCTTCAGCAATGGCCGAGGAGGAGGCAACTAAGAAACCCGCTGAAGGGGCCCCATAGAACAATGGAGTACCCATGGTACCAACACAACCGCTCCTCCACAATCGCTAGAGCCGATAGATGCAACAAATGGAATGTCTGAAGGACTAGTGGAGGACTCCTCTAAATGAGAAGGGGTGACTTGCATATCTCTCTCATAGAGCAACCCCCATGAGCGAAGACCTGAGTGACTGATAGATTCTGTACGCTATCTGAGATTCAAGCCTTCGCGATGGCTGACTTTGACAGACGCGCCATCAGATATCTGACAGTCTGTGACCAACAATTATTGAACATGGTCTTGAGGCCGTAGACGGAAGAGGAAGTTGTCCTCTAGAGCAACATATACTTCTCCGTACACACCGAGCACTCAAAGGAATGTTCTGCTCAGAAGCAAACATAGTGAAGATCCTGTTCAGAGTCTTGGAAAGTGCCATTATTGAGAATACATCACTCAGGACAAGCTGACAGCCAATCTACAATGCCACTCCAGCCTTAGCCAGGTGATTTCTAGTAGGGGCAGATGACTCTCGATCGGTAATTGATATGCTGAAGTATGTACAAGAGCACAGCCCTGACCTGGTGCTAGCCCCCCACAAGCATAGGGGGCATTGGTTTCTCTATGTGGCCAACCTCTGCAACCACGACGTCACTCTGTTCAGCTGCTGCACCACGGAAGTCCCCCACCTTGAGCAAGTATTCATCCACCCCGAGGATACAAACCTCAAGCTTCTGCCTCTACGCCTTCATTGGGTCATCAAACAAGGAGTCCAACGCCTCAGTGGCATCTATAACTTCTACGTGATCAAGGACTTCCCAGTCCAGGAAGACCTGGGAAGAGGAAATAGTGCCTTCATCATCTTACATGCCATGGAGCTTCTCAACATCTTCAGATACATACTACATGTAACATCCCTGGCCTGGGTTATAAGCTAACCCTAGATGTTTTGCCTAAATATGTAATTAAATCCTTGTGATTAACTTTGGGCATGTAATTAAGTTTCTCAAAAACATATATTTCAGTTTTTGCTCCTTTTTATATAAAGTTGTAGCATTGTTTTGTAATACATGGACCTATGTGCAAATTACCCATTTAGAAGGGTTAACTTGCAAATTGCACATGTTGAAATGTTCCTCTGATGTAGAAACATCATGAGAATGATTTTGATAAAGTTTGAGGGATTTCCCAAGCTTGGGCATTAAGGTGCAACTGTGGAAGCAATCCCGGTGCTTGAAACCCTAATTTGGGGTAAAATGCAATTTACCCAAATTAAGGGATGCTATGTGTAAAATATATCATCTAATGTATCTTTTAAGACTCTTGCCATCATTTAGAGAAGAAATGATGAATAGGTCACCTCAATTGAATAATCAAGTTATGAAATATACCTTGTGATTGAATAATCAGGGTATATGTGCAATATCCCTTTTATGAATGTACCTTAGTAATAGATTGATCTTCCTTGCCCTCTTTTTCTTGACCTTAAGATAAGGTTTGTCCTTAGAATAAATAGGAAGGGACGAGCAAGTAAAGAAGGAAGGACCTAGTTGGAATTATGGAAAACATATGGACTAATGTTGAAAATCCTACCCCATGTATATAAGCTCTCCTTCCCTTAGTTGCAGGGGAACTTACCCTTCGTTCCCTTACTGTTTCATTTCACCAAGGACGACCAAGGACTGCCTTGGAGCTAAGGAGGACGACGAAGGGAAGCAAGGTAGGTTTGGGACCCTCTTTTGCCTAAATGCATGGTTAGAACTCAGATTCAAGGTCAATTTCATGACTAACTCACGAAACCCTATCTTTCTAGCCATCTTTTCTTGAATTTTCCTGGAGGTTTCACCTTGGCCAACCTGTGAGAGCTCAAGGACGCCATTAAAGCTTGGAGCGCAAAAGCTTGGAGCTCAAGAAGCAATCTTTAGGCGGGTTTTATAACTCTAAACTCATGCTTTGTTATATACATCTCATTTATGTATGTAAATGATAGTTCTTCTTTTTCCCTACTTTCCTTTTCTACTTTGCAAGCAAATCCATGGGAAATCCATGCTGTTCTTAAGCTAGGAGATGAAGGTGTTATTTCCAAGAAAAATCCACCGCTTTTCACTTTGTTAAACAGTCTCCCCAATTTGCTCTCTCGGTCTTAAGACCGCGAGGTGAGCAAACGATCTCTAGACCGCGAGAGGGCAAACGGTCTTCAAGACCGTTTAACCCCGTTGACCGAGCGTGGACCGTATACGAAACCTCTTCATAATTATGTGGACTAATCACCCTAAAAAATTGGGAGGTTAACCCCAAAGGAATCGGGAGATATGGTCATTTTAATCAACAACTTTAATTGAGTTTATCCCTGATTTTCAAATGGTCTGAAATAGCCTTTTTGGGCAAACGGTCTTAAGACCGTGTAAGGTCATTGACCAGGAATTTACCGTATGAGATTACTGTTCAAAATAATGTTAATTAACAACCCACCAAATTTTATGGACTAATTCCAATTGAGCTAAGAGTTGAAGGGTGATTACTAGGGCAAACCCTAATTAAAATCAGTACTGAAATATCAATGATTAATTTAGGGTTTTTGGGGTTGATTGACCTAAACGGTCTCAAGACCTTTTGGGGATCAACCAAAAGGTCTCAAGACCGCGAGGACAATCACCCAAGACCGTTTGAAGGTCTAGGGTTAAGCTAATGTGATCAATTGAGGACCCAATTACAATAAGTTATCAAATTGATTTAAATACTGATTTTGTGACTCAATCATGGTTCAACCCCTATCAAATCACATTAGATTTTGATGAAATTTTGGGCAAACGGTCTCAAGACCGTGTGGAGTTCATCCACATGACCTCAAGACCGTTTGGGCCAAGTTTGGGCCCAATTGGAGCTCAATTGAAGGGTTCAACCTTGTGTTGATGCACATTGTTGAGTGTTGATGGTTGAACATTGATAGACCTTATTTGAATCGACTTCAACCCTAATTGGTCAACAATTGAGGGTCAATTGAATGACCAAATGGTTAAACATAACCCTAATTGACTTAATATATAAGTGGTCATCATGGATTTGACCTTTAGAGGGCTTCAACATTGGTTGACATAATTGGTTGTAACTTTGAACCTTGTTGATGGCTAAACGGTTTGAGACCATGAGAGGGCTCGCGGTCTCAAGACCGTGAGAGGGCTCGCGGTCTCAAGACTGAGAGAGGGCTCACGGTCTCAAGACCGAAAGACCTCAAATGGTCTCATGACCGAGAGCCATCAAACGGTCTCAAGACCGAGAGCCATCAAACGACCTCAACCCAACTTGCCCTCTCGGTCTTGAAACCATCATGATTCAATGATGCCTAATCTAAGCTCTAATGATAACCTAGGACATCAAGGGATCAGTTGACTAATGATTGGACCCATGAAGGTGGTCAATGGGGTAAATTACCAAATTACCCTTGAAGGGTCAATTGAGTAAATACCTTGATCAGATTAAACCCTAATTACATGAGAATGATGTTGTCAGCCATGATGACTCTATCCAACTTGATCTAGTCTGATGTTATCAGCAACCACTAGTAGGAAGAGAGAGATAGTACTTTAGAGAGAGAAAGTACCCTAGAGAGAGAAAGTACCCTAGAGAGAGAAAGTAATCCTAATTGGGTGGAAACTTAAGTAAAGCATCTTCAATGCACATGAATGTGCATAATTAGGGTATGATCTACTTGTGAGAGGTCATTGAAACCCTAATTATGATAAATGATGAACCTTTAACTAATCTGAGAGCATCAATGATGATGTTACTCATACATGATGATGATATGAGTTCAATTCACCTTAATGTGAATAGTAAACCCTAATCCAAGGGTGATGACATGTAATGTGAATAGTAAACCCTAATTCAAGGGTAATGGCATGCAAATGAGTATTAAACTCCAATTGATGAGAATCAGAGGATTTAACTCTTATGACAAGAGTGGGAAATGTATTCCTTATTTTTGTATTACCTTTGTCAGTTAAATTAACCATGCAGGTTCTGATATGAAGGTGATCTTATCCAGGTATGGGTGTTGATGTTATATTCATTGAAGGCATGTTGTTAGCCTTATGAATAAGAAAAGTAACTTGATGCCTTGTCAATGGCATCCTATGATGATAATGGGCTGTGAGAGCCATGAATACCATCAAAGTCATGCTTTAGAGATGACTTGTGATGAGTACAATAAGAAATTATGATTGATATGAGTTAGGCTTGTTACATTTAGTATTCTTCTTTTATAGCTATTATGCTACTGTTATTGTTTGAAGAACAATGTATGTTGTTAAAGAATACTAAATGTACCTAACTAATCAAGTATAATGTAGAGCCCTGATCATAGATCCATCATTGTCAGAGATCAAGTGATGGTGAAACAGGTTTTCCTCAGGGAACTCCTGGAGCACATACTTTTGAGTATGTGGGGTACATGGATGTGTAAAACCTTACATCCTAGTGTAGGGATGTGATGTAGATGTGTAATCCGTCAATCCTTCACTATTTTTCCATGCCGTATCAGTGGTAGGTAAACATGAAACCTCCTGATGACGAAGAAATCACGGATATCCATATCAGTGGAGATAAACATGAAATCTCCTGATGACGAAGAGAGTACAGAACGCCACTGTGACTCTAGAATAGCGAAGGACCAGTTTACCCTGGTGAGCTATAGTAGTAGAGAAATGAGATGTCCTACAAGTGATCCTCTTACTGACTGGGGAAGGTGAAGGTCATGAGAATCTGGCTCTCTTAATGACCTATGTATGATACTGATGTGACTTCTCAGCGATCAGTTGGAGTATGAGTGGTATGCCTCATCTCCACAGGGCATAATGTTGTTTGTAAAACATAATCAACCACGTGGTATACTTGTTAGAGATAACTCCAAGTTAGTGGATTGATGTTACACTGTAATAGTGCTTATATTTCTTCATATCTCATAAATGTTGAGACCTTGTTATAGCTGCAACTGTTACTGATTACTTTGAAGGCTTTACTACTTAAGATAATCTTTGATGTTATAATAAAGCTTCTGGCGGAGAGTTATAACTCTCGCTGGGACAATTATGTAAAATTGTCTCACCCCGTAGACTTCAACTTTTTAGGTGGACGTCGGAGACGAAGGAACCAGCCTACAGGTGACCAGTCTCAGCAACAGCAGCACCAGGAGCAGTAGTAGAATCTCAGGTGGAGATTTATCCTGCCATGTGGTGTAGTTAGAGTCAGTCCTATGTGCCCTCTGTACTCTCAGGTCTTGGAGTCTTTTGTATAAGTTCTTGAGATTTTGTATCTTGATGTATATAATTACTCAAGAAGTAATTATCATGAGATGTAAACAGTTTATCTGTTGTTATGAAAGAAGCTTTTATAGATTCAAGCTCTTATCTCGAAAAGTTTTAATTTCCCGTGATTTTTGTCTTCCGCTATTTATCAAATCGCTTCCGCTAAGTTTTAATCGTGTTTATGTCATGGTTTGGAGATCGGAGCCCACACTACAGCTCTAGGACACAAACTTCTATCACCTCATGAGCATCTACACACTGCTGCTAATAAAGGATAAGCACTATTTATGAGATCTAGAGCTTCTTGAGGATCTAATAGAGATGGATTCCGATTCTTATTCTCATTCATCTAGCAGTCCTCTAAGAATAGAGGTCAAGGGTTCCTCTGACGTCTTCAGACCAGGCAAGAAAATAGACCACCTGTAAGCCCTACTCACTGCTGAAGGCACTTCTATCTCGCCTGTCATCTCAGACTCTGTCATCAGCAACTTTGACCGTTATGACTGCAACTCTCTATCTCGGGAATAGGTAAATCATACACTTCTACAACTTGCTGATTCTAACACTACATACGTCATCTATGAGAAGAATAATGCAATGGTCCCCATCGACAATCTACGGGACCTAGTCAAGGCTGGAGGATGTCTAGCAATGATGGTGGCATCAGCTTACATCCTTATCTTATAATAGAAGATTGGACAGCTCTACATAGCACATCCGATGATGTTTAATGATCTAGGCCTAGCTGATGAATCTGGGGCACGCGAACTGTTCCAACTTCAAATCAAGAAGCGTCTACCACGCATAATGTTCCTTCCTTAGCTGCACAAAAATCACTGGATTCCTATCATGACATACACCAACGCTCGCATTAGTATCTTCTACAACAACTCGGACATCAACACTAACTGGCCGACAGAGTTTTCTACAATGCCGGAAACACCCCTCGAATGATTAGCAAAGAAATACTACACTGTGGTGGTGGCCATGATAATGCCACATCTTTAAGATCTAGAGGCAACCTGGAACAACTTCCGTTTCTGGCACCACAGTCCACAACAAGTTCCTCTATCAAATGACTGTGGAATATACGTGCTTCACTGGATATCCCACATAGCAGCAATGAAGAAGGCATCATAGAAGCTCCATGACATCTACTACCACAACTAAAGAGGAGAATACGTCATGGAGCTCCTAACTACTGAAGGCGCATGCATCCGCTGAACCCTCACTGATCTATGAAAACTCTCTCCTATTCATATCACTACTCTGGGATAGAGTGTGGGATATGTTTTTTTGGGAGGGGGGGCTCCATAGAATTAGTGAGGGAGGTACTCTAAATTTTTTTTCTCCTTTCCCTTTTCTTTTCTTCCTTCATCATACTCCATATATACATGTATATAAATGTTTGATAGTAAGCAATACACCATATATACACACTTTTTGTTCTTCAAAATTGTAAAAATTACTTTTTTGTAAATACTTGGTACAACTTCCAGTTGTTTCTCTCCGTGCCTAAGGTTGTGTACATTTTTTCTATGCTCTCTTGAAAATGTAGTCTTAAATGAAAAAGACTATAACTTTTCTACGCCAACTTTGAAAAATAATCTCATTCTAGCTAAGAGATGTGCATGAGGAGGGAAAGCTGCCCAAACAACAAACGCCCCTTTCCCTACCCACCGAAATACCAAAAAGAGAGGAAAGCCTTATGATATTGAATAAAAGCATGAGAGTTGTGCCCACAAAAAAACACTTGTCTTCCCAAAAGTACCCCTCTTTAGGCATGGTAGATCCGGGGCAAGGGTACGTAGGATGTGAAATCACTTCTCTAAAGCCAACTGGCTTGGACTGCAGGGACCACTTGCCCGTTAACGGACCCATACCTGGATGGACCAATGGGAAACAATAAAAACCCAAAAAGCCTTAATCCTTCCTGAAAACCCCACCTTCTACCCCCAAGATTCAAGAAGTTTGGTGTGGAAGCTAACTTGAACATTATGCACCAAAGTCTCAAAAAAGCTGGGGAGAAATTTTTGTTTAATAAGGCAAGAAAAATAAATTCCATTGTTTGTGGTTAGACGTAATTTTCCTTAGGACATTCCAAAAATCCACTTGACCTTTGTCCGAAGACTACACCTGGTTTTAAAGGTACTACAAACAAAAGTTTTAAAATAAGTACAAATTGATTGAGGACAATCAAAATGCTAAGTTTGGGGGAGTTGATAACACCCATTTTATGGCTACTAGAGCTTACATTTTATTATCAAAATAGCCTCCAAACCTGACTTCCTCTTCATTTTATCTTATTTATTGTGAAGCAATTATTCCCACTATGTGAACCTCACCGAAGGCACTTTGCGAACGACAATCCACACTGACTAGGCATGGGAGGGGGGTGATCAGACCACACCCTCTCATGCCTCGAGAGTTTACCATGTCGGGCTCACCTAGGGTGGGTTCTCTCAGTCACCAACAAAAAATTATGCCCACTATGCCCTAACGATATTTCCCATCTTTTGTAGGATTGTTCTTATTTATTCCACAAAAAGAGCATCGATAGGCCCATCAGCAACTAAGTCCCCATCCCGACCCAGTAGCATGTGAGGTTACACACCGTCTTACCCATCATGGTCATAGCCCGACACAGACAACAACCTGATGTGGGCGTGTCACGTAGGAGCCCTGGCTACTACAACTCTCTACCCGATATGGTGCCTTACCCATCATGGTTCACCACCCGACGAGTTCGATTACACGATATGGCTACCCCTCAGTGCAGCAGCCCGCCAAGCTTCCAACCCACCACAACTGTACATGATGCACTCACTGCCCGACACATTGGTGGCCCGACACGCGTGTCGGGAGACAATTGTATGTGCCCCTCCTGAAGCCATGAGAGAAGAGCCACAGGTGAAGGACACATAGTCCAATAAAAGCCACATCTTCCATCAACTTGCTGCCCATGAATAGCATCTATAAGCCTACGATGGGACGGCCAGACCCTATGAGAGCTAACTCATAGAGTAAAGGAGCTAGTGCATCGAGTTTCTAGAGAGCCTGGCAGGCGATACTAGGTGAACACACCCCCATCCCGAGAGGGATGGGAGGAGTTCACTTAGAAACCATTCTGGTAGAGAAAGCAACATGATATAATCCTCAAGGTTACTTCCAGCATGTCGGGTTCCTATCTGGGATTCAACCCGAGATGGCCTACTCACCTATACATGATAGAAGAACCTGAGAGCCTTAAGATAATGTTTACCTGATATGTACCCTACCTAACACATTACCCAACCTGATATGGTCTACACCCATCATGGCTGCAGCCCGACACAGCTAACAGCTCGACATGGACATGTCAGGTAGAGGTCCTATCCTGATACGACCCTTACCCATCACGGTACACGACCCGACACGGTCAAGGACCTTACATGGTCGTATCCCCATAGGCCCCTTACCCGATACCGAGTAAGCATCATCTTAGGTGTGCACTTCTATGTACTTCAATCTCCTAAATCAAGGAGACCAATACCTATCTTCCCTTTACAACATTTACTTTCTTTTAATTACAACATTGTAACTAAACCTTTATGTCCCTTTATGATCATTGGAATCTGTGGAGTTTATCTCATATCATTCTATGTATGGCTTTATTCTGGTGGATGATTTCTTTCTAGCATCGAAGTTCTAGTTTCTTCTTTCTGATTCACACTTTTGAGTAGCTATTGAATTGTGTTTCTTGTTTTGACTCCTTTGAGAGAGGGACGTCATAAATTCTAGAGCTTGGTCTGATTCAGGTGTACGAGAGTGCCCAGGACCAGAGTTGTGCTCCGTTTATCCTTTCACACGAACCCACACCTGGTACCTTTGAGAAAAGGAACTTAGTGCATGGCTTGTGGGCACCTTC
Organism: Alisma plantago-aquatica; assembly: GCA_963693085.1. Classification (NCBI taxonomy): domain Eukaryota; kingdom Viridiplantae; phylum Streptophyta; class Magnoliopsida; order Alismatales; family Alismataceae; genus Alisma; species Alisma plantago-aquatica. The sequence continues at coordinate 1,426,936,804 of OY856410.1, read as the reverse complement.
TTTGAGAGAAGAAGGCATTGGATGTAGGCCACCGCCGCTTTTTACGATTAAATTATCTTCCTTCTTACTATGCCGTGACTCTGTATTTTTGAGTTTTCCACCTCACGAGTCTTCCTCTCTAGTAAATGTCAGAAAACTATACCCTTTACTATTTGAATACCTGTCATGTTTTATTTTCTTACTCAATTTCTCCCTCTCATCTCATCACACTCGCTAATCAATAATGTGTGAATTATATTTCCAGTTTCATGTAACACCTAGATCATTGTAAAATTTCTACCTACTGCCACTCGAAGTGGTCATCAATACCCATCTAAACCTAAAATGCTTCTATAAGTAATCACCTAATAAGTCTTCTAGTCCCTTCACACCTCCAAAAACCCTCAACTTCAGACAAGTCTTCCCACATCAGTGAGCCAAGGGCCAAGTTAAACTTTGGAAATAGGAACCATGTGGAATTGGTTCATGCCACCGCAACCTAGTCCCTATTACAATGAGTACATTTGCAACTTCTCCTTTCCTTATCCCATTTATGGTTTCTCATGATTTTGTTCTATCATTTATCCTGAATCCTAGTATTTTGTCATATAGACGAGCTCTAGTGACGAACTTTGTTGGACCCAAAATTTGGAACCAATCAAGTATAGTTTGTAGAACCCTGTGCGGGCTCGCCATTCATCAGAGACCATTTTCCTCTCTTTTTTCCCATTCATACATTGGTAGAGGGTTTTGTCAATGCACTAATTGCCTAGGAAATCTGATAGATTCAGACATGGTTTTGATGTGGCTTTTGTGGGTCTATCTACAAAGCAATCTAATGAAATGGGTCACACTCATTGAATAAAATGTTTTTTCCTATACTCCTCCCCTCAACACCTTCTCCATCCTACAACAACAGTTTAAGGTACCTAAATCCTGGTGCCTTGATGGCCTTGATCTCTAAACAAGTGTTCTCAACAGATTATCTCAATTATAGGAGCACATTGGGAATACCTCCTAGGTGTGAGGATGAGAAAAATATATGATGGACCCTCAACTACAAGCTATAGTGTCTCGAGACATGGCTGGAGGAGGGGAACGTTTAACCCTAAAAAATATCACAAATTTTCCAGCATAGGCAATGGAACTTATGCCTTGTCAATCATTTATTACTAATCGAATGTGAGGGCATGTAGGCTATTGTAGAAATTTTTTTATTAACTATTTTGAAATGTATTTATTTTGTATAAGCCATAATTAAATATTGGAGCATAAAAATATAAATATATTTTTAAAATGATAAATCCTTCATATTTATTTATAATTTTTAGGGCATAAATCTGATTCCTCTAGTTATGTTACTTTAGGGTTAAATGCTTTAATTAGAATAATTAATGACCTTGTACATTAATATTACAAATTAAGTGTTGAAAAGCTCTAAGCATTGATCCTAGAAGTTATTGTTGGACTATTAAACTATCTTAAGGTACTTGCAACTTCTTAATTTATTTGGATATAATAATTTATTCCTAGTTCTTATCATAGAGGTTGACCGGCCTAAATCGCACGTCCTAAAATTGGTGGCGGATTTGAGGTAGTCGAGCTTTTACATTTATAACACGAAACCTTCTAGGCCCCCACAACTTTGTTTACGGGGTCAAAGTAGATATACGGGGTCGAACACAGGGACAAGGGTGGTAGTGTTGAGAACGCGGAATCGACACGCTACACTCCGGCAAGGAAAAGAGATGATAAAATTCCCAAAAGGGAACAACAGAACTAGATCGATAAAATAAAAGAAAACCCTATCTCCAACTGGAGTTACAAGGAAAACTTAGGTTTTAAGCATTTATCAGTTTTTAGGGATTTTCATGCAACAAAAGCAGAGAGATAATACTAAAGCTAAAGCAAGGTACCAAGGAGAAAACTTCGATAAAACAAGTGGCAGCAGAAACACCCTGTACCCCTCCTCTCAGAGCGGGTACCTCTAATCAAGAGGCAACACCTCTCTCGAGGTTGATGGACTTAAATTAGAGTGGAAAGGTTACTAAAGCAACTCTGATTCCGGGCACTCTCGTACTCCAGAATCGGACCAAACACTAGAGCCACAACACCTCTCTCGAGGCTGTTGCAATGGGAAAACACGATTCGGTAGCTAATCGAAACACGATCCAAGCATGCAAGCTAGAGTTCAGATGTTAAACATAGCAAGCATACAACAAGAGTACCAAACATAGAGCAACAGATAATTAACTCTTCTAATTCCATTAGCATATAAAGGTTTGATTACATTGCAAAAGTAAATGAAGAAGTAAATAACTGGAATAATAAAGATAAATGTCGCCTTCTTGATATAGAAGGACGACAGACTACAACGGACCCTCCAGCCCGATACAACCGTGTCGGGCGACACACCCTCTCAGGCGACACACCGTGACGGGCAGACTGTATCATGCGAGAACCCTGGCCTGATACGCTCATGTCAGGCGGCACCCTCTCGGGCGACACGCCGTGATGAGCGACGCGTATCAGGATTCGGTATCGTGCCGGGTTAGAGCGATGCTTCTAGTATCGGTCACTTATGTCGGGGATCCATGTTCGGCTGATATCAGCCTGCACTGTTGCACGGGACGACACTAAGTGAACCATTCCCTCCCTCTCGGGATGGGGAAATTCTCACCTAGTGTCGCCCGTCACCACCACTGAGGCACGATGCTCTTGCTCTTGTAGCGTTCCTTGGGAGGATTCGCCCAGGGTTCCGACCTATCTTTTCGGCTTCCAATATCTGCTATTTATAGGTAGCGGTTGGGGAAGTTATGGTGCACAGGGAACCACGTGTCCTCATTGTCTTTGTGTAGTCAGTGGACGGCCGATATCGGTATCACCCGTCACAAGGATTATCAGCTATTGGTCACGTGACGAGCGACGCCTACCGGTGGGTGGCCTGTGCCGCGTGACAAGCTTTGTTGTCGTGGCGAGCTCGGCTCCCTATCGGGTAGAAGGCGTATCGCCTGCTAGTTTCTTCTTGGACGACATCCTTATGTCGCACGTCGGTGTGTGGTGCTACCCTATCGGGCAGTGATCGTATCGGCCATCTAAAAGGCCGATGTAGGTGGAACTTGTTTGTGGGCCGGGACGGCCTTATTGACGATAAATGGGTCAAAATAGGAGGAAAACACTACAAAATATGGAAATGTTGAATTAAGAGCATCGTTTGGCCAATTATTGCAAAAGTACATATAAACAGAGAGGAAAACAGTTAAAAAGGCAGTTTTGATAACATAATAACAGTCTAAAACATCACAAAATTTGGTGTTATCAACTTCCCCAAACTTAGCATTTTGATTGTCCTCAATCAATATTTAAACTTTATTTTGTGATGCTTCTTCTTGCTCGGTTTAGTTTTCAGCTCAAGAGGTAAAACCAGAATCACGATGCCTTTAGAGATAATGCTGTCCCACAACGAACAAAAGACATTGTGTTTCCTGCTTTATTATTTCAGTAAAAAATTTCACTAAAGCTTCAGCGAGACTTTGGTGCATGATTCTGAAGTTAGCTTTCACACCAAACAACTTATTTTTGGGGTAGAAAGTTGTGTGTTGGGTAGGTTGAGGCTTTTTTTTGGGTTTTTCTTGTTTTCCATCAGTCCATCCAGGTAAGGGTCCGTTAACAGGCAAGTGGTCCCTGCAGTCCAAGCCAGTTGGCTTTAGAGCAGTGATTTCACATCCTACGTACCACTGCCCCGGATCTACCATGCCTAAAGATGGGTACTTTTGGACGACAAGGGTGTATATATATTTTTTATTTTTCTTTTATTGGGCACAACTCTCATGCTTTTATTCACCCTCATAAGGCTCCTTTCTCTTTTTGGGATTTTTGTTGGGTAAGGGGAAACAAAAGGATTTTTGCTGTTTGTGCATCTTTTTCCTTCTCCATACTCGTCTCTTAGCTGTTGAGAGATTATTATTTTTTCGAAATTTTTGGCACAAAAAAATGTAGTCTTTTGTTGTTTGAGGCAGCATTATCAGAAAGATATAGCAAAATGTGCATCACCCTAAGTACATAGAAAACAAGCTGGCAAGAAGTCACATCAGGTTTTTACTATATAGCGATTTTGTGAAAAATATTTTTATGTGAGCATGGCATTTTATACGAGCATGGGTACATACACGTGATATAGGAGAAGAATGAAATGACACAAAGGGTGGAGGTGAAGAAGAAGAAAATTTTTATACCTCCCTCACTGGTACATGGGAACCCCCCCCCAAACTTACTCCACTCTCTGTCCCAGAGTAGTGAAGAGGACAGGGTGAGGTCATGTTAGCCCAATGAAGGTTAGCTGGTGGTTGCGCTTGTGCCTTGGAGAAGCTACAATACATTCTCCTTATTTGCAGTCTCCATTTTCTTTCCCAGCTGGATGCAGCCGGAACAAGTGCAAAGCTCTCAAGAAGGAAGCGCAAGGCCCATGCAGATTATGACAATGATAATTGGCCTATTGTAGACAGAGAGCTTTTGAAAACACTTGTGGATACTATATAAGAAGATGATACCCTCCCCACAATGAAGGTGGATTCATGATGGTTGGAACCGAAATGCCCACATTCAATCCAGGGGTCACTGGAGAAAGATTTCCACTGTCTTTTGGGAATGGTCCTAAACCACCGTAGAAGACAGATTATGATAAGGAAATGGACTTCTTTTGATGGCCCAACTGTCTCAGGATTTTGACGTTTCTTTCAACAGTTGTGGCTTCACTGTGGCCGCAGTGTATTTGTCAACTCGACCTGGGGTTTGTTTTGTACGAGCCATACCTATTATCAAGTTCATTGACCATTTAGATGTTAGGCAGGAAGAACTGATATTACGATACAACTTGTCTCATTGCAAAGTCCGGGTATCATCTATTAAAACAAAATTCAAGGCGATGCAAGACTGGACGATACAGAGAAGAGGTTGCGCTTTAAAACACGCTGCCCGTCACGGGTGTGTCGGGCGATACGGTCGTACGAAGCAACTGCCCGATAGGTCCTCTTGACGGAAAAAATGTGTCGCCCGATATGGTCATATCGGGCAAGTGCTAACGGAAGTCGTGTCATGATCCATGTGTGTCGGACGATACAAAAAATCAACTAAGATTGTCAACCCGATACGCCCGCACGCGATACGAAACCTGTGCCGGGAAAACAGACTGTCGGGCTATACCTTTTCTCTTTGAAGCTCTCGCCCGACACGAGGGCCAAGGCGAGCTGCCCAACATGCGAGAAAAAAGTGGATTACTGCATGGTACAGGTGGCTGAAAGAGTAAGTGTAGTAGCCCGACACGTTGAACCCTCCTTACTATATATAGAAAACTTAGCTGGGGGTAAAACAGGAAGTTCTCGGGCGCGTGTCAGCCGCTGAGACATGCCATTCCCGAGACGACGGTCCCATCAGTCTCATTAAGGGCAATTATTCGCATGCACGATACGGTGCACGCCGCCCAGGAATGCTATCCGTCACGGCCGTTGCGATGCCCGAGAGACTACAGCCCGATACGCACGGTCCTCTGCGTGCCAGCTGAGCTGCTTCCCGATACGGTTAATAATAGGCGGCCAAAAACTAAAATAAGGCGAGGAAAAAGAGATTAAAAGGTAAAACATCATCGGCATAGGGTTAAGTCCCCGTCCTCATAAGGTATTACTCCAAAAATCTTCGCAAAATACAGTGGTGGCCCATAAAATAGAAGAGAGTCCGTACACTCAACACATGCACTGACTCGGGCCTTATTACAGTCCATAATGTTTGTTTTACAAGGAATAAAAATGTATCCTATTCTAGGAAAGAAAGAAAACTCGGGCTGCCTCCCGAGGAGCGTTGAAGTTTGCGTCGCCAGCTCGACCGGTGTAGGTTCTTCACTTTCAGCCTTCGACAGTACCCATATCCTGCAAGTTGATTTCTGCTCTCTTGACAAAAGCTTCATCTTCATAGTACCTCTTTACTCTGTGCCCATTCACTTGGAAGACCTTGGTCGGATCATCTTTGTCGTAGAGCTCCATCATTCCTGATGGGTATATCTTTGACACAGTAAACGGTCCCGACCATCTTGTCTGTAATTTTCCAGAGAAAAGTCGAAAGGAGGATTTAAATAATAAAACTTTATCCCCTTCGCCTACATCTTTTCTCCTTAGGTGGGCGTCATGCCACACCTTCGTCCTTTGTTTGTAGATTTTTGCATTCTCATATGCGTTCATCCTCAACTCTTCAAGCTCTTAAAGCTGCAAAAATTTCTTTTCTCCTGCTTTCTCAAGGTCCATGTTTAAGAATTTGATTGCCCAAAGGGCCTTGTGTTCCAGCTCCAGAGGTAGATGGCATGATTTTCCGTAGATAATCTTGTAGGGGGTGGTTCCAATGGGCATTTTGTAGGCAGTCCTGTAGGCCCAAAGTGCATCGTCAAGCTTCATAGACCAGTCTTTCCTCGTTCAACTGACAATCTTTTCCAAGATCTGCTTAATTTGTCTATTTGAAACCTCTACCTGCCCTGAAGTCTGTGGGTGGTAGGGTGTAGCGATCTTGTTCTTGACTCCATACTTTTGTAGGAGTGATTCGAACTATCTTTCTCCGAAATGCGACCCTCCGTCACTTATTACAGTGCATGGTACACCGAACCGAGGAAAAATCGTCTTATCGAATAGCTGGATTACTAAGTTGGCATCACATGTTTGGGTTGCTACGGCTTCTACCCACTTCAATACATAGTCTACTTCCACTAGTATGTATTGATACCCCCTGGATGGAGGAAACGGCCCCATGTAATCAATCCCCCACACGTCGAAGATTTCTACCTCAATCCAACTCGCCATCGGCATTTCATTCCTCCTCCCTATATTCCCCGTTGACTGGCACTCTTTGCAGACTTTCACAAATTGTGCATCATCTTTGAATAAAGAGGGCCAGTAGAAACCTGATTGTAGCACTTTTGCAGTAGTTCTTTCACTACCCAGGTGTCCACCGTAGGGGGAGGCGTGGCACTCTCTCAGAATGTTCGCAGTTTCTTCCTCTGGGACACACCTCCTGTATAAATTGTCAGTGCATCTTTTGAAAAGGAGAGGATCATCCCAATAGTAATTTTTGACATCCGCGAACAACTTCTTTTTCTGATTATAAGTGATGTCAGGAGGCAGTTCTCCACAAGCCAGATAGTTGCAGATATCTGCAAACCAGGGTAAGTCTTCTTCTTTTGCTTCAGCCAACATCAGAGCCTCGTCGACATAGTCTTCATTGATGGGCAGTCCTCCCTGTCCTTCAGCTACGATCCTTGATAGGTGATCTGCGACCACATTTTCTGCACCCTTCTTGTCGATAATCTCATGGTCGAACTCTTGCAGCAATAAGACCCACCTCAACAGTCTGGGCTTTGTGTCTTTCTTCTACATCAGATATCTTATGGCCCCATGATCTGTGTATACCTTGACCTTTGCTCCAATGAGGTACAACCTGAACTTATCAAACGCGAAGATGATTGCAAGCATCTCTTTTTCGGTAGTTGTATAGTTTACCTGAGCTTCGTCCAGTGTGCAACTAGCGTAGAGGATCACATGGTGCTTTTTATCTTTCTTCTGCCCCAGGACCGCTCCTACTGCATAGTCACTAGCGTCGCACATCAGCTTGAACGGTAAATCCCAATCTGGCGCTTGGAGGATGGGTGGTGATACTAAAGCATTCTTCAAAGCCTTAAAAGTGTTGAGACAGTCATCAGAGAAAACAAATTCGGCATCCTTTACCAAAAGATTGGACAATGGTTTTGAAATATTCGAGAAGTCCTTTATGAATCTTCGGTAGTAGCCGACGTGCCCGAGGAAGCTCCTCACTCCCATCACGGACTTCGGTGGAGGAATCTTAGATATTGCTTCAACTTTGCTTGTGTCCACCTCGATGCCACGCCTTGAGATCTTATGCCCCAGAACAATGCCCTCTCATACCATAAAATGGCACTTTTCCCAGTTTAAAACCAGGCTGTTCTCCTCACATCTTTGCAGAACCAAGGACAGATTCTTCAGGCAGGCATCGAAGTCCTTTCCATAGACTGAAAAATCTTCCATGAAAACTTCTATGATATCTTCTAGAAAATCTGAAAACATTGATATCATGCATCCTTGGAAGGTGGCGGGAGCATTGCAGAGTCCGAAGGGCATCCTTCTAAAAGCATAAGTGCCGTAGAGGCAGGTGAATGTTGTTTTCTCCTGGTCGTCGGGCAGGATGGGTACCTGATAAAATCTTGAAAAGCCATCAAGAAAATAGAAAAAGTCAGGATGCGCTAATCTTTCAAGAACTTGGTCAATAAAATGTAGCGGAAAATGATCCTTTTTTGTAGCCTGGTTTAGCTTTCTGTAATCGATGCACATTCTCCATCCAGTGACGGTCCTAACCGCCACCTCGTCGCCCTTTTCTCCTTTTACCACCGTCATCCTGCCTTTTTGGGTACTATGTGGATTGGACTCACCCAGTTACTATCACTGATAGGGTAAATGATCCCCGCATCCCTTAACTTGATTACCTCTTTCTTGACGACTTCCTTGAGCATCTGATTCAACTTCCTCTGGGGTTGAGCCAGAGGCTTGGAAGATTCTTCCAGATTGATGCGATGCATGCATAAGGCGGGGATAAGGCCTTTGATGTCTTCCACTGAATATCCTATAGCTAGCCGATGGAGTCTCAACTCCTCAAGAAGTCTATCCAGCTGGTTTCTTGAAAGGTTGGCGTTGACGATGACATGGTTTCTTTCTTTGTGATCTAAAAATTTGTATTTCATCCCTTCAGGTAACAGTTTCAACTCAGGCTTCGCTTTGGATGCCTTCCCTTGAGGCTCTCCCTCGAGAGAGGCATACTTCACATACTCCACCGCCTCGTCCTCTCCGTGCAGATCTTCGTCAGATAGGTCAAAAAGGTCTAGATACTTCGCAACTTTTGGATTTTCGAAGTCAGAATCCTTACAGCTTATAGCCCTCGTAAGGGGGTCCACTGTCCGGATGTCCTCTTCTATTTCCTCACAGAACTCGTCGTAGCTATCTGCAAAGCAAGCAAACTCGGACAGGGAAGGTCCCCTCATTGCCTCCTTCACCTTGAAGTCCAGGTGGTCATTTCCGACCCTCAATGTGATCATCCCCTCAGAAACATCGATCAAAACCCTTCCCGTTGCCAGGAAAGGACGTCCAAAGATGATTGGGCAACAGGGGTCTTCCACGGTGTCAATGACGACTATGTCGCATGGAATGAAGAAATTACCAACCCTGGTCGGCTCATCTTCAACAACGCCGACAGGTCTTTTGAAGGTATGGTCTGCCAGTTCAATCCTCATATTGGTTCAAACCATGTCGGTTAAACCCAACCTTTGCGCGAAGCTTAGGGGCATGAGGTTGATGCTTTCCCCTAAGTCGGCAAGACCTTTTCGCTCAACGTTGTCCCCGATGGCAAACGGGATCGTAAAAGCTCCAGGGTCTCTTCTTTTGTTTGGCAGGTCAGGCTTCATGAAAGCTTAGGAAGCCGATGCTAGGTGCATGGTCTCAACCCTTCCTCCTCTTCTTTTCTTCGTGATAAGATCCTTGAGGAACTTAGCATAGGTCGGCATCTCTTCCAAGGCTTCAAGAAAAGGAACTTCAAGATGTAGTTTCCTGATCGACTCCATGAACCTTTTGTGACGCTTTTTCAGATTTGCCTTTATCAGTTTATACGGAAACAGAAGCTGGGGAGCATAAGGATTCCTCCCACCAGGTAGCTCATCAGGAGACTTCAGTGCAGGCTCTCTAGCTTCTGTTTGTCTAACTTCATCCTCTGCTGGAATTGCACTCTCAGGCCTTGGCTTAGGCTCTGGTTTGGCTTCATCAGTGCGCTCCACTGTCTTCCCAGATCTTAGTACTACCATTCTGGCTGATTCAGGGTAGGAGGGTGTCACTCCTACAGGGTCCTTCATCAGAGCGACCATCTGGGTCAACCGTCGATCGACCTCGCACTGGCGCATCTGCAAACTTGCCATCTGGCATTGCATGGAATTCGGAGCTCCAGGGCTGGGAAGCACACCCTGCGCCAGCTTGTTGATGATAGTGTCTTGTCTTTTTATGAAAGTGAAAAGCTGACCAACAAAGTTAGGTTGGTGTGAACTCTCATCTTGGTCTTGACGTTCACCCTCAGAAAGAGATTGCTCATAGCAAGACATGGTGTCAGAGCTCGATGAAATAGGTCACCGTTCTTCAGAGTTCCTAAAATAGCACGAAAAGAAAAAAAAATCAAGTCAGAAAATCGAATTATTTATTTTGGGCAAAGAATAATTAATAATAACCAAAGGAAAGAAAAGAGTGTTGTCAAGCTCATTTCTAAGCTTGAGGCATGGGGGTGTAGTTAGTGGATTCAGATTCGTCAACAGTACCGTTTTGCCTTATCCCTGACAATGGTGCCAAAAAGTTGACCGGCCTAAATCACGCGTCTTGAAATTGGAGGCGGATTTGAGGTGGTCGAGCTTTTACATTTATAACCCGAAACCTTCTAGGACCCCGCAACTTTGTTTATGGGGTCAAAGTAGATATACGGGGTCGAACACAGGGACAAGGGTGGTAGTGTTGAGAATGCGGAATCGACACGCTACACTCCGACAAGGAAAAGAGATGATAAAATTCCCAAAAGGGAATAGCAGAACAAGATCGATAAAACAAAAGAAAACCCTATCTTCAACTGGAGTTACAAGGAAAACTTAGGTTTTAAGCATTTATCAATTTTTAGGGATTTTCATGCAATAGAAGCAGAGAGATAATACTAAAGCTAAAGCAAGGTACCAAGGAGAAAACTTCGATAAAATAAGCGGCAGCAGAAACACCATGTACCCCTCCTCTCAGAGAGGGTACCTCTAATCAAGAGGCAACACCTCTCTCGAGGTTGCTGGACTTAAATTAGAGTGGAAAGGTTACTAAAACAACTCTGAATCCGGGCACTCTCGTACTCTAGAATCATACCAAACACTAGAGCCACAACACCTCTCTCGAGGTTGTTGCAACGGGAAAACACGATTCGGTAGCTAATCGAAACGCGATCCAAGCATGCAAGCTAGAGTTCAAATGTTAAACATAGCAATCATCCAACAAGAGTACCAAACATAGAGCAACATATAATTAACTCTTCTAATTCCATTAACATATAAAGGTTTGATTACATTGCAAAATTAAATGAAGAAGTAAATGACTGGAATAATAAAGATAAATGTCACCTTCTTGATATAGAAGGACGATATACTACAGCGGACCCTCCAGCCCGATACCGGGCAGGACCTTAGCCCGATACCGGGCAGGACCCTAGCCCGATACAACTATGTCGGGTGGCACACCTTCTCAGACGACACACCGTGACAGACAGACTGTATCGTGCGAGAATCCTGGCCCGATACGCTCATGTCGGGGTGGCACCCTCTCGGGCGACACGCCGTGACGAGCGACACGTATCAGGATTCGATATTGTGCCGGGTTAGAGCGATTCTTCTAGTATTGGTCAGTTATGTCGGGGATCCATGTCGGCCGATATCGGCCTGCACTATTTCTCGGGACGACACTAAGTGAACCATTCCCTCCCTCTCGGGATGGGGAAATGATCACCTAGTGTCGCCCGTCACAACCACAGAGGCATGATGCTCTTGCTCTTGCAGCGTTCCTTGGGAAGATTCACCCAGGGTTCTGACTTGTCTTTTCGGCTTCCTGTAGCTGCTATTTATAGGCAGCGGTTGGGGAAGTTATGGTGCACAGGGCGCCACGTGTCCTCCTTGTCTTCGCGTATTCAGTGGACGGCCGATATCGGTATCACCCGTCACAAGGATTGTCGGCTGTCGGTCATGTGATGAGCGGTGCCTGCCGGTGGGAGTCATGTGCCACGCGACAATCGTTGTTGTTGTGGCGAGCTCGGCTCCCTGTCGGGTAGAAGGTGTATCGCCCGCTAGTTTCTTCTTGCACGACATCCTTATGTCGCGCGTCAGTGTGTGGCGCTACCCTATCAGACAGTGATCGTATCGGCCATCTGGAAGGCAGATGCAGGTGGAACTTGTTTATGGGCCGGGACGGCCTTATTGACGATAAATGGGTCAAAATAGGAGGAAAACACTGCAAAATACAAAAATATTGAATTAAGAGCGTCGTTTGGCCAATTATTGCAAAAGTACATATAAATAGAGAGGAAAATAGTTGAAAAGGCAGTTTTGATAGCATAATAACAGTCTAAAACATCACAAAATTTGGTGTTATCAGAGGCATGCTATGAGTTATCTCCTCTTTTAAAATATCTCAAATCCCTTTTGAATCTTAATTATTGTTCACATATTCCTTCGATGAATATGGATATCCTACTTCTCATGTATATTGGTCTTTTGGCCCCAACTACTTACTTAATTTTAATTGGAATGCACTGTGATCTTGCCCCTCTATTTACATGTGAGATTGGACTAGTAATATCTAATATTAGTTTAGTGATGTTTTAGACACTGATGTTTTATTCATCCTTCTAGGAAATTGGTTTTATTCCCATGCCACATGATATATTTATAGGAACTCAATTTTTATTTCTCTTGTTAGACAGTGGGGTTTTATTCCCCATGCCATATTCTATATGTTGGGCATTGAAGTTTTAGTCCTCCTTCCATGGCTAGTGGTTTATGGTTCCTTAATCCTACTATAGATTATTCTAGTCGTGTTTGATCTATATGCACCATTTCGATGTTGTTATTTGTGATTAGAAGGCAAGAGATTATTGGTTTCATGAGATTGTTCCTCTAAATTGATAATGTCTCAATTTCATTTCTCGTTCCTTGGTTATTGATTCTTTTTTATAATCAATAAGTGAGTCTCTTTTATATATCCAAAAACCAATATGTACAAAGAGAGGAGCTTAGCCCCAAACAAAGAGGAAACCTACTATACATCATGCTTTCTCTATTTCATGCTATCAAAATCACCTACTATGCTATTCCATATTACATTTATAGAGGGCTTTTTACATTGTAAAAAATAAAGCAGTTTCTAGTAGATCAAATGTGGTAGATGATCACAAGGCACATGAGGTGACTTCTCTTGTCAATGTATTTTATGTCTTTGTTGCTTTCATTCTTGTGATAAAATTCTTATCAGACGTACCTAAATACTGATAGCACCCTCTTTATATGGGAACACCCTTCTTGTGCTAATGATCTTTAGAATATCCTAAATATTGTTTAAATGCATATCCTTAGTGGTTATTGACACATACCATTTTCCTTGTCTATTTCTGGGTTATGTTCCCCTTCCACCTAGGTGTAGGGTCATTAGAGGACTCAGAAAGATATTGTATGTGAAGGTGAACATGAGGATAGCTTGAGATGACCAGGTTTTCCTCTGTAGTTGGTCTTTTATGTAAAAGCTAGAATATATATTTTATAAGACCACCTTTTCAGGTGAGGATCAATGTATTGGGATATTTTTGACAAAAGAACTAGTTATATTTGCTTCTTGATCATTTCATGGCTTAAGAATCATAACATTTTAGTGAGTCCCCAATCGGGTCCCACTCTTTACAATTAAACTCAAACAATTAATACTACACTAATAAGAGCAATCCTAATTAGCAAGTAGAAAGAAACTAGCTAAGTAAGGAAAAATAGAGATAAATTAATTAGACTGGACCACCAACTGCCCTGCAAGGCAATCAAAGACTATACTAAGCAGCTAACTAGAAAATCCTAGAATAAGTAACTAAGAACAAAATCAATTATTATAAAAGGTTTAACTAACATGAATAAGCAATTAACTAACTAAATAAAAAAACTAGCTAACACTACAACAAGTTAAGATTTTAGCAAGTAATTGGGAGTAGTGGGACTTTTGGGGACATGTAACTATAAATTATGCCTAGGGATCATATTAATTCAAACACATTGAACAAACATGCTATCAAATCAAACAATTAAGGGTAATGAGGATGGAGATTCCCATTCTACTAGTTTGGCCATGTGTGGCATAGGGTTTGCATACGGGAACTAGTTCTTATGTTAGGGAAATATGGCATCAAATATGGCAGTGGAAACAAAAACTTTACTGCCATAGTCCCCTTAAATAGGAGATTGCATCAACAACTATGAATTGAAAGGAAAGGTTGCAAGAGATATACCTAGTCATGGAGCAACTCCAATGACTTATTCTTGTAGCATCACACTTCTTCTTCAAGTAGCACTCAAGCACTCGTCAGCAACGAACTCTGAGATGACACCACAAATGGTGGTTGATGGTGTACTCCTGGCAAGTGGCTAAAACCACCTCACCTTTATGTAGTCCAGGTGGACCATTGGGAACTCCACATTGTGATACCAGAGCCAACAGGAAGGAATTGTCCCTTCAAAAATCAACCTACTAGGGTTGATTCATTTCTCTCATTTTCCCTCTCCCTTGATATCCCTCCCTTTTACATGTAGGACTTGCTTGGGCTCTCTAGTTACCACAATTAGAGAGGACAAAAATTGTCAAAGCTTATTGTTGTGTCTCTAGAAAGCCTTGACCACCCCTCTATTTATAGAAAGATTGAGGTCAAGAGTTCTAGTCTGAGCGTGAGTCAGAGAGACAAAATTTCATGAATTTTCTAGAATGTGTAAACCATGAACTGGTTGATTCATAGCTAAACTGATAGGTTCACATGTGACCCAATCAGTTCGACCCTTGAATCGGTCATTTCACCATGTTTCCTATTCACAATTGTATTATCAATTAATACAAAATATGATGTCAACATAAATCCTTGAGACAATCTTATTGATCATTGAACCAGGTAGTTCATAAGTTGGACTAGTTGTTTCAGACCTTGAACCAGTCATTTCTGTAAGGACCCTGACCTCCGTTTAGGGTTTAGCATGTTTGCTTTGCTTAACCCTGATGCTTAGTTGCTTGCTAACCCCCTTTAGTGGTGATTAGGGTTTGGTTGTGCTTTGTTGAGAGTTGGAGGTGCTACTTGCAAATTACCCAAGTCTAGGGTTTGTGGGCAAGTTTGTCACCTTGTGAGGTGTTCCTCTCTCTCCTTGCTTCCTCTAGTGTAGAGAGGAAGGTTTGGGCTCATGGCTTGAGTTCCTTTGGGCTTGGTTGAATTCGTTGGGCCTTGTGGTGCCTTGCTTTTGTTTCCTTTAGGCCTTGTGTCGGGCAAGAAGTGGTTGTGTCGCCCAGGGCTATGTCGCCCAGGGGTGTATCACCCATGCTGGAGGTGTATCACCCAAGTGTGTCGCCCATAGTGTTGATGGTGTGTCGCCCATGACCTTTGACCAAACTTTGACCTCATTTGTGTCACCACTAGTGGACACTTGGTGCTTGATGCTTGCATGTAGCAATGACCTTGAACATGTGTTTAGGGCTTGCTAGAGTGGTGGCTCGTGCACTAGGACAAGTGTCCCTAGGTGGGTGACACCTTTCTTGGATCTACCTTGTTTTCTCCTCCATTCCCTTCTATATATGTCTTCTTTTCCTCTTTCTAGGGATCCTTTAGTCTCTTGGTTTTCTCCTCTACCTTGGTGCACGATACCCTTCTCCTTTGCAAGCTTGGTGGAAGACAACCTTGGTGGAGCTAGCTTGGTGGCCGATCCTGCCTTGGAGATTCCTTCTTCCTTGGAGCTTGGAGCTTGCTTAAGGCGGGTTGCATAACTCCTAACCCTAACTATACTACCTCCTTTCATGTCCTTATATGTTGCTAGCTTTGTTTCTTGCTAAGTTGTTCTTGTTGGCCGAACCATGTGCTCTAGGGTTTCTTGGTGAGCAATACTATCTTCTCTCCTAGGTCTTGAGGAGTGAGCTTGAGTTCTAGAATTATGAGCAACACTCCTATCTCGTTTAAGTTGAGAGGTGAGCTTGTGTTCTAGTAGCTTGAGCAACACCCTCCTCTCACCTTGGACTTGAAGGGTGAGCTTTGTGGTGGTTGTGAACTTGTTAGAGTTGTTCCTTGTCTTGCCCGATATGGTGTTGTTGGTGGTGATGCCCGATATCCTTCCTTTGGTCTGACCTTGGACGATATGTTGTGGTTGAGGTAGACGATACCTTGGTCTCTGACCTTGTGACGATCTTGTGAGTTGCACCATGGTCGTGATGAGCTTGGGGAGGTGCTGCTCGACAACCCTCTTGACCTAACCCCTTGAACGACACATGTGTAATGGTTATGGACGATACCCCTGGTCTATGTGACGGGCGTCACACTACCACTCTGCCTTGTGACGGCCGATAGTCCATGAGTTGGTTGGTTGAATGATAGGTCCTCTGTTAGTTGGTTGACCTACACCCGTTTGGACGATACCTCTTGTGGAGTACCTTGCCCGATATACACATGTTCTAGTTTGGGTTTAGTGTCGTTGTGTTTGAGGCGGACACTATTGACGGGCATCATGCTATTCGATGTTGTGTTGTACGACAGGGTGCGCATCGCACCCTGCACGACACGCCCATGGGCTAAGGTGCACGACAGACCTTGCAGCACAGCGTTGCCAGCACGACACAACGTTATGCGCTTGGCCGATAGGTACTAATGTGTCGGCCGATATGTGATGAGCGTCGTGTGAAGGACGTTAGGTGAGAGGCCCTACCCGATATCACTTTTGGTGAGGGTTTGTGGTGCTTTTAGTGAGAGTCCTGCCACTCATATAAATCGATATGATAAATGGTAATTGTTATGGTAAAGCTTGTTTATGAAACACATATGTCTTTACCCATGTATGTGACCATCATGATATGTTGTATAATGCTAAACAAATGGTAAGCATGTAATATGGTTTTCTTTGTGATGAAACCTAAGCTCATGATCACAAATTGAGACATGATTGATAAAGTATATAGTCATTAATGTCACCCTATATTGATAAGCATGGTCTTTTTGATAAGCCTATGATTATTGTGCACACTAACCATGCAGGTGATGCATAGCCAAGTAAAAGGGATATGAGGTAAATATATATGTTGAGTAACTCTGTTGTGATGGTTATTCTTGATATACTTGGGATTGATATCTCATGATGATGATGAAGCCTTGAAAGGCAGTGGCACTATGTGGTAAGGGATTGAGATCCCATGGTATGTGATGATCCTTGAGATGGATCTAGATGATTGGCAAGAGGCCAAGTGATAACATGTACTGTTGGATCCTTATGATGGATCAGGATGATGTGATAAAGGCATAATGTTGACTTTTACGTAGTTTATTTCCTGTCATAGTTTGCATGTTATACAACTTGGTTGAATCTTGCAATCCATATAAAAGATACTAATTAATCACAGTGAAATATATCATGTAGTTTCCCTGGCCATAGATCCATCATCGTCAGGAGTTGGTGATGGTGAAATGGGTTCTCCTACGGGTTAACCCAGAGTGCATATTGTTGAGTATGCGAGGTTTCTCCTAGCCTAAAGTGAGGAGGTAAGAGTGCAACTTCGGTTGTAGACTCCAGGGTGCGGATTCAGGCCCATAGCCCAAGTATGTGAAGAGCATGGTGAACAGGCCCATGGCTCAAAGCACGGTGAACACAGCCCATGTCTCAGTTTCACTAGCGTCGATACCTGTACCGAGGCGGGCTAGGCAGAGGGTAGTCTGACCCTGTGGCTAAAACCACTTCAGCATGAGACTACGGTCCTGCTTGTGTTACACTCATACACTGACTATGAGGTGGGAGGTCGTGGAGTCCTTCTCTTCCATTTGACCTTGTATGGAACCGTCATTGGGTTTCGCAACTGAAGGTTGGATTTGAGCGGTACGACTCACTTCCTCAGGGCATAATATTACGTAATCCATCTGTATAGTAGTTACTGCTTAAGACAAAACATGGAACATTGGTTGAGGCCTTACTTGTGTAGTTAATCTTGCTATATCTTGTAGTTATTTATATGTTCCTCATGTTATGTAGCAATATATCTTATCTTGTTAATCATGTTCCATAAAGAGATAATTGGTGATATGTCTTATGAACAACCTGGTAAGCTTGAATGGTACGAATAGCTTTGCTATATAGACTGCTCTTGTTATACCTTTACCAGATATCTACTACTGTTGCTTTACCCTTCTGGTTTTATAGTTTCAGCAGGGAGTTATGTTTCTCGCTGGGACAATGTTCAATTGTCTCACCTCGCTGGTTTTTAGGTGTTTGTGCTAGGCGCGGTGGTGGTCGCGGAGTTGCGGCCGAGCAGCAAGATGAGCAGTAGAAGGCAAGAAATGGATATGCTGCTGTTTTGGAGGTTTTGTAGTAGAGTCTAGAGTCATCCTTATACTCTCAGGTCCTTGGGAGTGTTTTGACGTTGTTTCACGATGCATGGCTGTTGATTCTTTGTATATCCTATTGCTGGTCAGATGAGGGCCTCTATGTATATATAATAGGTGATGAACTCATGGGATGACTTATCATCTGGCCTTCTAAGCTGTGGACACGTATCAAGGCTCTTAATTGTTTATACTACATGTTTCCTTGCAGGATGAGGACTTATATGTAATAATTTCACAGTTTTATCTGTTTTCTACAATCAGTTTTAATTAACCCGTGTTTTAATAATCAGTGGTTATGGTGATTTCCGCACGTTTTCGCGTAACACCTCGTTTTCTGTGTGATGGCAAGATGTGTTGCCACAAGTTTGGTATCAGAGCCCTAGGTTCGTTGAGTCTACATGGATTTAGGAATAGGTTGAGTCTGTTCTTGTGAGTTTTCCAGATTTTCTCACAATCATCTTCTTCCCTCAGTGGAAGAAAAGCCAAGATGTCTGGAAACCATGAAGAACACGCTTCTGAGAACAGTGATGTTGCATCAGTTGATGGAGCTTTTGGGCATGCACATGAAGATCGGGTGCCTGAGGTCCCCCAACCTGACCCAGCCATTCTTGAACACCCTTCCTACCAACAGCTTATGGGGCATATGATGGCTACGATGAATCTCATGGTTGAGAGATTGCCAGTGCCTCCGCTGAGAGCACAGGCTCCCCATGGTCAAACATCGGGTATTGGGAAGACCTTTGAGCGGCTTCACCGAGTCGGAGCTTCGGACTATGCTGGAACGGATGATCCAACGGATGCAGATCTGTGGCTGACAAGTCTTGAGAAGGCTTTCCGGATCCTCGACATCCCCGAAGCAGACAAAGTAAAGCACGCTGTCTACCTTCTGAAGGGTAGTGTTGGTCACTGGTGGACCATCGAGGAGGAGAAGCAGCCTGGTGAGGTGATCGGTTGGGATGTTTTCCAGCGCGAGTTTGTCAGCAGATACTTCTCGAAGACGTATCTGGATGAGAAGATCAGTCAGTTCGAGCGTTTACACCAAGGAACGATGAATATCACCGAGTATGAGGCTAAGTTCATGGATCTGTTGAGGTTTTGTCCTCACATGGCAGCAACTGATGAGGAGCGGATCAGACGTTTCAAGAAAGGTCTGAGTTCTGAGCTAACAACACCTATTTCTGCGTTGGAGAACCGTGAATGGTTTGCTACATTTGTGGAATCTGTTTGGAGGATCGAACGATCAGTAAGGGAGAAAAGAGAATCTATGTCTCACAAAAGGACTGCTCAGTTCCAGGGACAGAGGTTTGGTGGCTTCAAGAAGCTAAGGTTTTCAACACCTTTTGTGATGAGTGGTTCCAGTGTACCGTCACAGTGGTCTCCGAGTAAGGGAAGAGGATATGTTTCTTCGCCGTCAAAAGCACATAGTACAGCTTCAATGGCAGTGATAGGGCCATCTAGGCCACGGTTCGAAGATAGGGCATGCTATCTTTGTGGTCAGACCGGGCATCTCGAGTCACATTGCCCAAATAAAGATGTTGAAGTGATGCAGCAGTCAAGACAGAATCAACAAGGATCAGATAGACAATAGCCCATTAGTAGCAGAGGGTGAGGACGCGGTCAAGCATCGCAAGCCAGATTGTCTGCTCAAGGAAGCAGAGGACGTGGACAGCAAGCAACGACTCGATTCTACGCTATGAATCAGCCGGAGGTGATAGTTAACCCGCGAGTGGTGACAGTTCAGATGGAGTTATTTCATTCTGATATGTCTTCTTCTTGCTTTATATATGTTCTGGTTGACCCAGGTGCTACACACTCTTTTATCGCCTCTAGTATGCTTGAAAACTGTCATTTACCTGTTAGTTGCAAGAAGGATAGCTTATTGTTAGAAACCCCTCTTGATGGTTCCTCGATGCTTCGAGAAGAGTGTCCATCTTATGTCTTGTCTTTTTCAGGACACCACATCCAAGTGGATCTTATACCACTTGATATGCATGGTTTCAATGTTATCCTTGGGATGGATACCCTAGAGAAGTATAAGGTTATTTTGGGCTGTGACTCCAAGAAGGTTGTGTTTAATGATTCGGGAGAGAAGTGGATTTTCTAGGGAGATAGGAAGATTCTTCTGACATGTCTAGTATCAACTTTGGTAGCAGAGAGGTTGCTATGGCAAGGATGTGAGGCGTTCTTAGCTCACGTTGTGGATACCATTGTAGCTACCAAGGTGAAAGGTCCTAGTCTTGAAGAGATGTCAGTTGTCCGAGAGTTTTCCGATGTGTTTCCTGATGAGTTCCCTGGTGTTCCTCCACCCCGAGAGATTGATTTTGAGATCAATCTGGTTCCAGGAACACAGCCAGTTGCATAGACACCGTATAGGATGGCTCCAGTAGAGATGGCAGAGCTTAAGAAGCAGTTGCAAGAGTTGTTGGAGAAAGGTTTCATCTAACCAAGTACGTCACCTTTGGGTACTCCCGTGTTGTTCGTCAAGAAGAAGGATGGGTCGATGCGGTTGTGTATAGATTACCGGCAGTTGAACAAGGTCACGATCAAGAACAAGTACCCTTTACCGAGGATAGATGATCTGTTCGATCAGTTGTGTGGTGCTACAGTGTTTTTGAAGATCGATCTACGGTATGGATATCATCAGCTGAGGATTAAGGCAGATGACATACCCAAGTTAGCTTTTAGGATGAGGTATGGTCACTTCGAGTTTGTGGTTATGTCGTTTGGGCTAACTAATGCACATGCTGCTTTCATGGACCTGATGAACAGAGTGGTCCGTCCATTCTTAGATCAGTTTGTTGTAGTCTTTATATATGACATCTTGATCTATAGTCGAGACAGGAAAGAGAATGAGTGACATCTTCGTCGAGCGTTGACTCTTCTTCGCCAACATCAGCTGTATGCCAAGTTTAGTAAGTGTGAGTTCTAGTTGGAAGAAGTGACTTTCTTGGGTCATGTGATATCTACAGAAGGAGTCAAGGTGGACCCAAGGAAGGTGGAGTCCGTTGCAGAGTGGGAGCAGCCGAAGATGTCGACAAAAGTTTGTAGTTTCCTGGGATTAGCAGGATACTACATGAGGTTTATCAAGGATTTCAGTGCAATTGTGTTGCCTATGACAAAGTTGACCCGAAAGGACATACCTTTTGTCTGGGATGATCGTTTCCTGCAAGCTTTCCAAAGTTTGAAGGAGAAGCTGACCAGTTCTCCAGTGTTGATCCTTCCAGAGCCTAGAAAGGGCTATGTTGTTTTCAGCGATGCTTCCAAGAAAGGTTTAGGTTGTGTGCTGATGTAGGAAGATCATGTGGTTTCTTTTTCTTCGTGACAGCTTAAGAAACATGAGGATAACTATCCGACTCATGATTTGGAATTGGCAGCAGTAGTTCATGCGTTAAAGATTTGGAGACACTATCTTTACGGGGAAGTGTGTCAGATCTTTACAGATCATAAGAATCTGAAGTACATCTTTTCACAGCATGAGTTAAACATGCGACAACGTCGATGGATGGAGTTGATCAATGATTATGACTGTACCATTGAGTATCATCCTGGTAAGACGAATGTGGTAGCCGATGCGCTTAGCCGAAAGTCTTCTTCTCTCTCTTCAAAGAAGGCACAGTTGAGTTCTCTGGTATGCCATAGACAGGATATGTTTGTTTCCTTATGATAGATGAACGTGCAGATGGAAGTTTCCTTGTTAGCTGGACTTTTAGCACAGATGCAAGTCAAGCCTATGCTGAGACAGAAGATCAAAGATGCACATCAAACAGATAATGCAGTACAGTTGATCAGATCAGAGTTCGGAAGTAAAAAGCATGATGGGTTATGTGAGTTCGAGGATGGACTAGTTTGCTATCGTGACATGATGGTTGTCCCTGATGCTGATGATCTGAGGAAGTTAGTGCTCGAGGAAGCACACACATCGATGTATGCTATGCATCCAGGTGTCACCAAGATGTATCATAGTTTGAAGGACTTATATTGGTGGCCCGGCTTGAAGAGAGATGTGGCTGAGTTTGTAGCTAGGTGTGTAGTTTGTCAACAAGTCAAGGCTGAACATCAAAAGCCAGCAGGTACGTTGCAACCCTTGCCGATACCATAGTGGAAATGGGATCATATAACCATGGATTTCGTAGTTGGTCTACTTAGGACAACTAGGAATCATGATTCCATTTGGGTGATAGTGGACAGATTGACGAAGTCTGCCTATTTCCTACCAGTAAAGATGACGTATACAGTTGAGAATCTCGCTCGAGTATATGTGGATGAGATAGTACGTTTTCATGGTGTGCCAACGACGATAGTTTCGGACAGAGGTCCTCAGTTCATAAGTCATTTCTGGGAACCGTTGCACAAAGAGTTGGGAACACAGTTGAGATTCAGTACCGCCTTCCACCCGCAAACAAATGGACAATCTGAGAGGACTATTCAGACTTTGGAGGATCTCCTTCGAGCTTGTGTTTTGCAGTTCATAGGTAGTTGGGAGGTACATCTCAGTTTGATAGAGTTTTCCTACAACAACAGTTATCAAAGGAGCATTGACATGGCTCCTTATGAGGCTTTATATGGCAGGAAGTGCAGATCTCCGTTATGTTGGTATGAGTCTGGTGAGTATCAGCTTTTGGGTCCTGAGTTAGTACAGCAGACGACAGACAAGATTAAGGTGATACAACAACAGTTGAAAGCGGCACATGACAGGAAAACATCTTACGCAGACAATCGTCGACGACCTTTGGAGTTCCAGGTAGGAGACAAAGTGTATCTTAAAGTCTCGCCGTGGAAAGGTGTGCTAAGGTTTAGCCGGAAGGGTAAGCTAGCACCCAGGTATATGGGGCCTTACCCGGTTATAACACTTGTTGGCAAGGTAGCTTACGAGTTAGAGTTGCCTCCAGAGTTGCACATGTTACATCCAGTGTTCCATGTCAGTATGCTGAAGAGAAGTCATCCAGTTTCGGGAATAGTGATACAGGCAGTTGAAGTTGAGCTTGATGAAGATGTGACCTCGAGGAAGGTCCTATGGCGATCCTTGACAGAAGAGTTAAGAAGCTAAAGAGGAAGGATATGGTTCTTGTGAAGGTTCTTTGGCATCATCGTGGCATTGAGGAAGCCACATGGGAGCTTGAGGAAGAGATGAGAAGGAAGTATCCCTCACTTTTCTCTTCGGATTTCGGGGACAAAATCCCTTTGTTGAGGGTTAGTTTGTAAGGACCCTGACCTCCGTTTAGGGTTTAGCCTGTTTTCTTTGCTTAACCCTGATGCTTAGTTGCTTGCTAACCCCCTTTAGTGGTGATTAGGGTTTGGTTGTGCTTTGTTGAGAGTTGGAGGTGCTACTTGCAAATAACCCAAGTCTAGGGTTTGTGGGCAAGTTTGTCACCTTGTGAGGTGTTCCTCTCTCTCCTTGCTTCCTCTAGTGTAGAGAGGAAGGTTTGGGCTCGTGGCTTGAGTTCCTTTGGGCTTGGTTGAGTTTGTTGGGCCTTGTGGTGCCTTGCTTTTGTTTCCTTTGGGCCTTGTGTCGGGCAAGAAGTGGTTGTATCGCCCAGGGATGTGTCGCCCAGGGGTGTATCGCCCATGCTGGAGGTGTATCGCCCAAGTGTGTCACCCATAGTGTTGATGGTGTGTCACCCATGACCTTTGACCAAGCTTTGACCTCGTTTTTGTCACCACTAGTGGACACTTGGTGCTTGATGCTTGCATGTAGAAATGACTTTGGACATGTGTTTAGGGCTTGCTAGAGTGGTGGATCGTGCACTAGGACAAGTGTCCCTAGGTGGGAGACACCTTGCTTGGCTCTACCTGGTTTTCTCCTCCATTCCCGTCTATAAATGTGTTCTTTTCCTCTTGCGAGGGATCCTTTAGTCTCTTGGTTTTCTCCTCTACCTTGGTGCACGATACCCTTCTCCTTTGCAAGCTTGGTGGACGACAACCTTAGAGGAGCTATCTTGGTGGCCGATCCTGCCTTGGAGCTTTCTTCTTCCTTGGAGCTTGGATCTTGCTTAAGGTGGGTTGCATAACTCCTAACCCTAACTATACTACCTCCTTTCATGTCCTTATATGTTGCTAGCTTTGTTTCTTGCTAAGTTGTTCTTGTTGGCCGAACCATGTGCTATAGGGTTTCTTGGTGAGCAATACTCCCTTCTCTCCTAGGTCTTGAGAAGTGAGCTTGAGTTCTAGAATTATGAGCAACACTCCTCTCTTGTTTAAGTTGAGAGGTGAGCTTGTGTTCTAGTAGCTTGAGCAACACCCTCCTCTCACCTTGGACTTGAAGGGTGAGCTTTGTGGTGGTTGTGAACTTGTTAGAGTTGTTCCTTGTCTTGCCTGATATAGTGTTGTTGGTGGTGATGCCCAATTTCCTTCCTTTTGTCTGACCTTGGACGATATGTTGTGGTTGAGGTGGACGATACCTTGGTATCTGACCTTGTGATGATCTTGTGAGTTGCACCTTGGTCGTGATGAGCTTGGGGAGGTGCTGCCCGACAACCCTCTTGACCTAACCCCTTGAACGACACATGTGTAATGGTGATGGACGATACCCCTGGTCTATGTGACGGGCGTCACACTACCACTCTGCCTTGTGATGGCCGATAGACCATGAGTTGGTTGGTTGAACGATAGGTCCTCTGTTAGTTGGTTGACCTACACCCCTTTGGACGATACCTCTTGTGGAGTACCTTGCCTGATATACACCTGTTCTAGTTGGGGTTTAGTGTCATTGTGTTTGAGGCGGACGCTACTGATGGGCGTCATGCTAGTCAACGTTGTGTTGTACGACAGGGTGCGCGTCACACCCTGTACGGCACGCCCATGGGCTAAGGTGCATGGCAGACCTTACAGCACAGCGTTGCCAGCATGACACAACGTTATGCACTTGGCCGATAGGTACTAATGTGTCGGTCGATATGTGATTAGCGTCGTGTGAAGGATGTTAGGTGAGGGGCCCTGCCCGATATCACTTCTGGTGAGGGTTTGTGGTGCTTTTAGTGAGAGTCCTGTCCCTCATATAAATCGATATGATAAGTGGTAATTGTTATGGTAAAGCTTGTTTATGAAATGCATATGTCTTTACCCATGTATGTGACCATCATGATATGTTGTATAATGCTAAACAAATGGTAAGCATGTAATATGGTTTGCTTTGTGATGAAACCTAAGATCATGATCACAAATTGAGACATGATTGATAAAGTATATAGTCATTAATGTCACCCTATATTGATAAGCATGGTCTTTTTGATAATCCTATGATTATTGTGCACACTAACCATGCAGGTGATGCATAGCCAAGTAAAAGGGCTATGAGGTAAATATATATGTTGAGTAACTCTGTTGTGATGGTTATTCTTGATATACTTGGGATTGCTATCCCATGATGATGATGAAGCCTTGAAAGGCAGTGGTAATATGTGGTAAGGGATTGAGATCCCATGGCATGTGATGATCCTTGAGATGGATCTGGATGATTGGCAAGAGGCCAAGTGATAACATGTATTGTATCCTTGTGATGGATCAGGATGTTGTGATAAAGGCATAATGTTGACTTTTACATTGTTTATTTCCTGTCATAGTTTGCATGTTATACAACTTGGTTGAATCATGCAATCCATATAAAAGATACTAATTGATCATAGTGAAATATATCATGTAGTTGCCCTGGCCATAGATCCATCATCTTCAGGAGCTAGTGATGGTGAAACGGGTTCTCCTACGGGTTAACCCGGAGCGCATATTGTTGAGTATGCGAGGTTTCTCCTAGCCTAAAGTGAGGAGGTAAGAGTGCAACTTCGGTTGTAGACTCCAGGGTGCAGATTCAGGCCCGTAGCCCAAGTATGTGAAGAGCATGGTGAACAGGCCCATGGCTCGGGATTTGTGATATGAGGAGCATGAATGCGTTCATGGCTCAGAGCATGGTGAATAGGCCCGTGGCTCAGTTTCACTAGCTCCGATACATATACTGAGGCGGGCTAGGCAGAGGGTAGCCTGATCTTGTGGCTAAGACCACTTCAACATGAGACTGTGGTCCTGCTTGTGTTACACTCGTACACTGACTACGAGGTGGGAGGTCGTGGAGTCCAGCTCTTCCATTTGACCTTGTATGGCACCGACTTTGGGATTCGCAACCGAAGGTTGGACTTGAGCGGTACGACTCACCTCCTCAGGGCATAATAATACGTAATCCAGCTGTATAGTAGTTACTGCTTAAGACAAAACACGAAACATTGGTTGAGGCCTTACTTGTGTAGTTAATCTTGCTATATCTTGCAGTTATTTATATGTTCCTCATGTTATGTAGTATATCTTATCTTGTTAATCATGTTGCATAAAGAGATAATTGGTGATATGTCTTATGAACAGCCTGGTAAGCTTGAATGGTACGAATAGCTTTGCTATATAGACTGCTCTTGTTATACCTTTACCAGATATCTACTGTTGTTGCTTTACCCTTTTGGTTTTATAGTTTTGGCGGGGAGTTATGTTTCTCGCTGGGACAATGTTCAATTGTCTCACCCCGCTGGTTTTCAGGTGTTCATGCTAGGCGTGGTGGTGGTCACAGAGTTGCGGCCGAGTAGCAAGACAAGAAGTAGAAGGCAAGAAATGGATATGCTACTGTTTTGGATGTTTTGTAGTAGAGTCTAGAGTCATCCCTGTACTCTCAGGTCCTTGGGAGAATTTTGACGTTGTTTCACGATGCATGGCTGTTGATCCTTTGTATATCCTACTACTGGCCGGATGAGGGCCTCTATGTATATATAACAGGTGATGAACTCATGTGATGACTTAATAGCTGACCTTCTAAGCTGTGGACACGTATCAAGGTTCGTAATTGTTTATACTACATGTTTCCTTGCAGGATGAGGACTTATATGTAATAATTTCACAGTTTTATCCGTTTTCCGCAATCGATTTTAATTAACCCATGTTTTAATAATCTGTGGTTATGGTGATTTCCACACGTTTTCGCGTAACATCTCGTTGTCTGTGTGATGGCGGGATGTGTTGCCACAATTTCACTATGTGAACCAGTCAGTTCATGTTCCAACTCAAGCAATTTTCAGCCAATGCAATTTAAATTGATCTAACACTTAAATTGATCAGATCAAAACTTGAACCTGTCAGTTCGTAGTCATGTTAGTCAATTATCAACCATTGTTGTTTAAATTAAATACCTAAATACTTTAGTAGTCAAGTTAAACATCATTCATGAATAAATTCTTATTCCAGATGCATCCTACGTGTGTGACCCTATAGCTCCCAAATTATGCTGGAAGTGAATCTCCATAACCAACTTATGACATCACAAGAAATGAATGATGTCTAGAAACACATCATTGCTACCCAAGTAAATGGAAAGTTGGAGAACAACTTAAATCTATAATCTGTGATCAGTGTTATAGTGATCGTATAGTTCCTTTGTCTCTAGTATCCGGATGAAACTTGATGCATGGAATCATCATTCTCTTCAACATTCAATCCATGTTCCTTGAACTAGAGAAGACTATACGAGATACATGTGAGCTCACATAACACATATTGAGTCACACGAGTATGGTCGTGCATTTCTTAGTCTTTCTTATCATGTGGCCTGGATATCAATCTCCTATAGGAGGGGCAAATCCCATATACATCACTTACACTGAATCCCTATGTGTTACAATGTACCTAAGCATTACTAGAACCACAATCACCACTATCACTATGAGAGTTGATTCTGAATACCATTTCATGATCTCCATGTAGCACTCTCAAGGTAGGCTTGTCCAATACACCATTCTCTAAAATGTACCTATGTGTTGGACTTGATATCACATATCTGACTAACGAGACTCTATCATAAGTCAACACACATTCCAGTCTTATGTATAACTATTGTCTATTTTTGCTTCCACAGTAATATCTGACTAGGGACATAACCAAAATGTATGTACTCTTATCATACATTTGATCTCATTGTTTAGGTCCTCAACCTGAAGATGTATGCCATCTATCAACATCATTGTTTAGACATATACTATGTCTGTGTCATCATCTCATAATTGGGACAAACATAATAGACAAAATTATCTTTATCATTATCAAATTAGGTATCTAATGCCTCATTGCAAGATCATGTGATTGGCTCTTTGGGCATACATACCAACACTATCTCTTCCTATCCAACCTTACAAGGCTCAGTTGACTAGGGAATAAATAAGCTCTAAACAAAGCTACCATAGTCTGGGTTAATTTCTAGAAGTGACTCTCATAGTATACATAGTGGCCAAGGGTGGTATGAATGTACGAGAAGGGCATTTCACCTCATATTACATTCCAACCAACCTCTAATCATGATCTTTATCAAGTACATCAAAGGAATCACAACTAGATACTTAGATTTTACACCTAGGGTTAGTGGAGTAAAGGGATACGTGGAAGAGAGAATACCAGATAAGGATCCACTAGTTGGACAGAGGATTTCCCCCCCTCTCCTAGCCTCCTGTTTCCACTTTCCTCCACGCCTTAGGTGTTTTCATACATCAATCACCATATAAAGAGATAGGAAATGAGAACAAGTAAGAACATATCACATTCTAATGAAATCAAAAGTCTATTGCATCAATAATTTAAACATGGTATCGAAGTTACATATTTTTTCCCAAGAAACCCATTAAAGGGGCTTAGCCACTATGGTACAAAAATGCAAAAAGGTAGAACACAGAGATAGAAATAGGCACAAAGATCAGAGTACATGCCTTCTTCTCCTTCTCTAACAATAATAAGGTCGAACTCCTCCTCTCTCCAAAGGTGGAAATCATGGAAATGGGGGTGGAAAATGACCAAAGCCCTAGAAAACTAGGTTTTTTTAGTAGAAGGTGATGAATGGGAGAGAGAATGGAGTGAGTGAGTGGTATGTGGTAGTAATCAATGCTACAGGGAGCTAACCTTCAACCCCCATCCACAAAGGCTTATATAGGTGTCTAGTGTGTCTAGGGTTAAGGTGGAGCAAATAGGTAGAGCGGTAGACAAAATGGATTAGCATTTTGGGTAGAATGACCATTTTTCCCACCATGACCATAGTGTGTATGATGTGGAATGGGCATATTAGATGGAACTGGTCATGCTAGTTAGGCGGTAGATCCAGGGAAAATAAAGATTTTAGGATGGTAAGTGTCACAACCATGGTGGGTACCACAGTTGTAGTGGAATGAAGGTGGAACGACTTGCTAGGTACCACAATTGCGGTGAGGAGGATGGAGAGAGCTCGTAGCCATGTGAATAATTGTGTCTTTGGCTGACTAGCATGACAATGGGGGTGGAACAACCTAATGGTCTCCACTTCATTCTGTTAAAAATGGTCATGGTGACTGGCTTGTGGAATCCTTACAAAATCTATGATTTCTAGTGATTGGGGCTCTATTAGAATGATTGTGGCGACGTACCATGTCATTTTGGGGACTTTCTAGTGTACTTGACTATTTTAATTGATCATTCATGGAGCTTTTTGTTAAACTTTGATATAACTTTGAGTTTTGATCACTTGTCGTAGGTTAGGGTTGATCTTGGCCTCACTTTGGACTCCTCCAAGCTCATGAAAGTCCTAGGATCTATCTCAATATCTCCCTTCCATCAACTAGTGGTCAAAGTACATATATAACACGTAAAACGCGTCCATGAGTGCATTTGACATAAAGTGGAAACTATTAGAAAATAGCATGCATTCTAAGTATCTTGATGTGAAATATGAGAAAAACGACACAAGATGAAGACCCAGTTAAGGGTTTCATCAGATAATATTACTTTAAAAAATATGATCTAGCATTTTCCTTTGATATCTTTACATGAGCTAGGCTCACTTTTCCTAATTCTACCAAATTTAGTCAAATTTTCTTATGGTTAATGATTTAGTGACTTCACTAGTGTTAAGTGCATTACATACCCAACTATGGTGGTGATTTGAAAAATCCTCTGTAGACTAGGTGATGGCACATCTATGGAAAATTCTACACTTGAGACCTAGCGAGGGCTCAAAGTTGGCTTTCTCTCTCTGAAGAATCCAACTATTCTCCCATATAAACAATCTTTGTCAAGACAATGTTTACTGACAAATTGATACTATGCTTATCTTCAAGAACTAGAGGAGCTTCTAAAAAGTGTCCACTTACCAATGTTCCAAGTTAGCGATCGACCAATGTCTTCTAACTTTTAGCTCGTAGAGATACTATGTCCATCACCTTTCCAATAACTTTGAAAGTTTCCTAACAATAAAAAACCATAGTACATGAGCATGTTGGACAACCTTTCTATATACCATAACCCTTTTATTCCACAAGTTAGTAGAATGCTTAGGATTTTGGTTGGGTTCTTATCATTTCCTATCAAAGAATATAAATATAAATGTACCCCTCACCTTAAAGAAACACACCCAATCACCCTAACATATAAATAGGCTCTTTGTTCATCCTAAATAGGGGAAGCACATTGCATGTCATGATCATATATACCACCTTAGAACGTATACAACTTGCATCCCAACTACAATTTTAAGGGATTTCCACCTCTATTCACCCATTCCCCACCCATCCATCTTGTACAACCATTCCATTTCACATTTCCATTCCCATCTGACTTGGGATGTGCTTCTTGTGTACTTTGGAATTCAAAGAGTTTGGAGCTACTTGGAGCCAGAATGGTTGGTAAAAGGGATTTGGCCTTTTTCAAGTGAGAACATCTTCCTTACATTTTTCTCATATTTCCTTCTTTTTCTTTGCTCCTATATTTTCTAGCATTGTTGTACTTCATTTCTTAACTCTATATGGGCCTAGTTATCTTGGCTATGGCCGGTAAGGTCCCTCTATACTAGGGCATTCCCTATTTGGTCACATTATGTTCTCTTGTACCATTCTAGAATGTGCCTCACTTGTTTCATATGCTCGTATTCACAAATTGCATCTTTGATTGATTGATCACCTTAATATTTCTTAGATTAAAACGGCATAATTGACAAACAGGAAGTCATTACATAGAGAATCCAAATTTTATATAGAAAAGGATTGGGGCGTTGCATGAGAAAAGAGAAGTCATTTAGCACTATTAGGCCAGATTTGATTAACTACTACTATACCGAAATTCTAGCTGAGGTTATCTATGATGGACTTACATGTTATGAAAGAAAAAGATAGAGTCTTGGAAGAACAATGGACATTGATTTGATGGCAGCCAAGCATTGTGACACCATCTCATATAAGAATTTTCCAAAACACATTCAATGAATGGGAAAAAAAAATGTCGACAACTAGATGATCATTTTGATGTCTGAGGTGGTGAATCTGAAAGAGCAACCTAGGGAGGGACTTCAAGAAAAGTGCCCCATCTACCGCGTAGATGCACTCAATTATGTATTAGCTGTGGTCACTCAATTGTTTGTTAGACTGTCGGGATGAGATTATGTATGAAGTTGTTTCTGACAATTCGATATGGTTTTTGAATGTCTAGAAAGGTTTCACGCGCCAATTATATGTGAAATTACAATTGCGAAATTAACTTTTTCTGAATGTATAACATAAAATATACTGATTGGTGGGAAATAATCAGGGTAATTCGTATACCGCATGATATATACGCACCGATAGGAGGCCGGTCGCAAGTGATTTTCTAAAACTCGCATTGCGTTTGTAGCAATGATTTCGTGTGCAGTTAGATCATCACGTGCATGACTGCGAAATCCGACGGCGTTCCAAGCCGGTACGTAGTCTTCACAAACTAATTGTCGACGTGGAAGAGAAAGATACAAGTCCAAGGGCGGATGTGCGTGCCGTGCGTTCACAAACTAATTGTCGACGTGGGGAGGTTTGACGGTCGACGCCAATTTGATACTAGTGCTTTTGTTCTGGCTCGCTCGTCTTGGACGGTTGTACAAAAATCTTGACTTGGTTCGTCGCCCACCAGTTGGCACTTGCTAGGTTCAGTTCTTCTCCACCTCAACCTGGTCCCCTCTGCTAGGGCACAAACTATGCCTATTGCCGTGCCACGTTTCTAGATTCAGGAATCCAGCAGCCACGCGCAACCTGTTTAGACCTTTGAACGAAACCGTAGTCCAACCAGAAGAAGCGTACTTCCTTTGCAGTAGGCAGAATGGTATCTTAGGGTATGTTTGGTAAGAAGTTTGTCTTCATACCAATCAAATGTGGAGCATGCGGGACCAGTTTAAGTAGTTCTTTGATGGGCGTAATAGAGTACAGTTGGGTAATTTGGAATATCCTACAAATACACAGAATACCCAAAAATCACAAAATTTGGTACTGCGCGCAGGAATGAGTGGTCCCGTACTGTTTGAGACAAGACTAGATCCCGATTAAGATTTTGTCCTTTTGTGTCATGTAGATGCAATGCCGACTAACTTAGTGGAAATCTAGTCCCACACTATTT
Source organism: Alisma plantago-aquatica (assembly GCA_963693085.1). Taxonomy (NCBI): domain Eukaryota; kingdom Viridiplantae; phylum Streptophyta; class Magnoliopsida; order Alismatales; family Alismataceae; genus Alisma; species Alisma plantago-aquatica. The sequence continues at coordinate 1,426,904,182 of OY856410.1, read as the reverse complement.
GGTAAAAACAGACTAACATGTCCGGTCTTCTTAATTCTTTTATCTAGACCAACTCACAATATTTTTAATAAGATTAAAATTCTAACCCAGATTTAGTTCTGTCTCATATATTATTTTGTTTTATATACATCACTGAAAATGAGAGCATCCTGTCTCATATATTATTTTGTTTTATATACTCACTGAAAATGAGAGCATCCTAATATAGATGCCAATCAAACTAATCTAACTCTATTATCTTACACTAATCCTACAACTTCTAATTCAGACTAAATTTTAACCCTGTCCCAAATATGTACCTGTCTATGTGCATAAAGTTGTCTAATGGAAACCGGGCATGCAAAGAAGTTGATCTCTATGCCCATGTTGGTTCAGGATCGATTTTGTAGTCATGGTTGGAATAGTTAGAATATTCAGATTTGTCTCATGTGGATCCAATATGATTTTTTTGACAATCTAATTGATACGTAGATTGAATTGCTTTCTTTTTCAATGTTACATATATAAAGAAATAGTTATAAGACATATCTAAATTTAGATTGAGATTTCTACTCCCGCTAAAAGTAAGGTTGAGTTGATTTGGATCACAAGATTTTTGAATCTAAACAAATACAATTAGTCTAATTTTTTACAAACAATGCAGAATTGAATCCCGACTGAACTGGTTAGAATCTACGCTTATATGGCACAAAGAATAAAACTTGATCCGAATTGAACCAAACACTGCCCATAACTTGATCCAAAGAACCCTGAACCAAACACTGCCCATGACTACTTCGACGGTTCGTTTTTTGCTACTACTACTGAATTACAATACCAGTGATGCACCGGCCACGTATATACCCATTGCATGTTCATATATGTAGAATTGCACACATATATGTCAGAAGTTTTTGGTATTAAATCACTGTCTGCATGTTTCTTATCAGTCCAATCATATATCGAAAATAAAACCTATGATTTCGTACCACGCTAAATCAAAACAAACGATGTACAACCGAAAATCCATACTTTAATATAACTCGAGTTCGAATACACAGTTTGTTATTAATGTATATCCTACCGATCTAACACGTAAAATAAAATGGAACTGTTTTGTTTCATGAGTCCTACCTGTTTGCATACGTCTTAGCCTATTTTGGAGAGCATTAACCTACTCTTTCGAGCTTCCGAGTGATGGAGTAACGTGAGATGGAGTTTTGGATATGATAATCTTATGGAAAAATTGTTCATACAACAATACTTCTATTAAAACCGACACTTAAAACTTTGAGAACTCCGATTGTAATGAGCAGGATCTGATGGAAGGGATTCACTTATCACATTAAGATCTATAACACATCTCCATCCAACACACTGCATAATGAGATGGTAACCGAATTCAAGTATGTATATCAAATCTAAAGTCTTAATATTACAACGGAAAACAAATGAACTGTTACATAATTTTATCAAAGAAGTTCTCCACCCACATGGGTGTCTTAACTAGGAAAAGAAATAAAATTAAACTACAAAGACCAACCGCAGGCCATTTCAAGCTATCCAAACATCGGATTTAGAACAGACTCCTCCTGATTTCCCTCCTCTAGGACTCCTTCACCTGGATTGTTCCAAACAACACCCATAATGGGAGAGAAAAATAGAGAAACTTATCAGTATAAAATTAGTATGTTCTATTAAATAAAAAAATGGGCAAAAATGGTTTAGGTCAATCATAATAATTGTTCACGTTCAAAAGGAGTCAAAGTAGACGATAAGTCATGGAAAAGAGTGTATAAGTTATGGAAAAGAGTGTATAAGGGAGATAAAAAAGAGTGTACGGGTTCAAGAGTGATGAGGCTTAAAAAGAAAAAAATGTAATCACCACAATAATTCTTGTCTTATACAATGTCAAAACACAAATATTAAGTTAGCATGCAAACTATAACATGACCAGTCTATCTATGTGCAAGGCTAGGACACTTCCACATCCTGAGCATAGGAAGGGGGTAAGAGCACCCAAATCCTCTATAAAAGTGTATAAAACTGGAGAGAGTACATGCGTCTAGATGAGAGCACCATCACCATCTATAAAAAGTTGTACAATGGGATCCAAGCCCATAATGTATCATTACATCTGATACAACTAGTCAATTAAATCTAAAATGCATAATAAATCAGGAAGGAAAGATATTTTAATTCATTTAAGTTATGGTTCAAGCATTAATGATAACACAGTCCAACAATATAGTGATGGAAGAGACAATCAAGATCAATAAGAAAGATTTGCACCGTCAATGTAAAAATAATAAAATGAGGAAATAAGATTTATAAAAAAAGATCAAGGATTACAAATTAAACATTAAGAGGTTCACCTTATCAATGATAATATAGGTTTATAACCACAATTTAATTGCCTAATCAAATAGGGGGTTAGCAACATACCTTAATTGGAAACCCTAATTGTCACTCAAAAATCCTAATTCAAATTTCAGACTCTCAAAGACCTATCACAACAAATCACATAGATTTCAGGGTCATATAATTATTAAACGATGAAACCCTAATTATCAACTTCTATAGAACATGGATTCACCCTCTAAAAATCACACCAATCAATAGGTCTTTTTTTTTAAAATCCAAGACATATTTATATCATCTTTCTGACTTATACATTGATTTCTATAAATTGTCAAAGTTTAATTCATTTTATGAAAAAAGAAAAAGGATTATTACTATAATCTGACTTAATGCCCCCATATCATGAATTCAAACTATATTCATGACAATGGAAACACCAATCATACACATAGGGAGCCATATCAATTATAAAAGGAGTAAAAAAACGAAACTGTCATGGGAAAACATGACAACATCAAATGTAGGTATGGTATCCATAGAGAAAACATTGCCAATCATCTTCCTCACTTGCAAATCCCATCTTGTATGAGAAGGTAGAGAAGTTGGCTCTCAATCCTCCAACCAACCTAGAGCAACTCAGCCAGAAGTCTCAAATTCACTAAGGGGAATCAATGCTTAAGACACTCCGGTGCCTAATGACCTAAAGAAAGGGATAGGGAATGGGCGGAGTTGCCAATGCCCCTCCTGCATTGACCACAACTATGAAGCTCCCCAAAGAAGGGAGGCATCCAAGTAAATGCATGTGAGACTAGTAGTATGAAAAGCTTCATCACATCACATCAAAAATGTAGTAAAGAACAAGTAACAGTTTCATTAGAAAATAAAAACACGACACCTATTTGGGTACATGCAATCAATGCACAAAAAGGGGAAAAGGAAATCACACTTTAGTTAATGGAATCAACACAAGAGAAGCTCATCATGGTTCCTGCAGTCGAACCAATATGTTAGAGAGAGTTTCTATCGTCTTGACTGGGTAGATGAACTCCAAAACTCGTGCTCAGGCTGTCAGAGTCAAAAACTAGGTGACAGAACATTCAAATAAGGTAGGATCTTTAGAACTATTTTAGTGGATGTGATGAAGGTTTTAGGGGGGTCATTTATAGGTCTTTGGCACAGGCTTAGATAGGAGTTATAATAGAGAAGGAAAGGTGCAATGTCCAACAGTCTAGGCTCATCTGGACTCAGCACTGGTCCAAACCCTAACAAACTTGGAGTCAAATGCCTTGATGGATCATGGGGAAGATAATGGGATAGGAATCCTAGTCGGAGGAGGAGACCAACGTGAGAGGTTTGCTGTGAAAACAACATGATGAATGCATATTCATCCTTTTTATTGCATCTTTTAGATCATTATTTAGGAACATTTTGATGTTATTTCCCAACTTTTAGGATTTAATTTCTTCAGTTTTTCTTTTGTCTCCTAAATTAGAGTTTCATCTAGATTTAGTTGTTTACTATAGGAAAATAGCTCAATTGTATCCATTTTCTCTAAAGATCAAGAAAACCCAAAATACTCCCAAGAATTAGAAGATCAAGGAGGTCTCATATGCATATATCAACCTCCTAGAATTCCAACTGATTGACTGCCATCTCCATTTGGTCAACTCACAATCAAGAACTTGACAAGAACCATTATTCTAGCCGCTCAACTAGCTACACAGTCAACCGACTCAATATGAAAAAGAGAGGACTTCTATTGCAACTAAATTGACTGATTATACCCTTAATCGATCAATTGACATGCATATGTGCCTGAGCATCAACTCACCTAGTCGATAGATTGGACCCCAACCAATCAATTGACCTACATGCGAACCCGAGCACTGACATACTCCAGTCAACTAATTAGACACCCAACTTATTGACAGGTGTGGTGGAGTCAATTTTTGTAGTTTCTGCCGAGACATGTTTCTTGGGTTTTGTAACACATTCCTTCCCTATAAAAGTTGGGGGTAGGCGAGACACAAGGGGGATCACACCCTATCATCTCAAGACTTCCTTTGGGTTCACGGAGCAAGAAAAGGAGAGAAGGAGATGTCATCCTCCTCACAGATATAGTTAAATTGCTTCTAGACTCTATCAACATGGATCCCTTTCTTACTATATGTACTTTGTGTTTATGCTGACTATGAGCAAGTATACCTTTTTATTGGGATATGGGGTGTATCCTTTAGCCCATATTTATTCTAGTAGATATTGACTCCAAGCAATTTGTTTCTTAGATGTGTTTCTTTTTATCTATGCACGTGTTCTATGGTTTAATCAATTATTTTCTTGTTGTTATAAACTTGGGTGAAGATATCACAGATCCAAAGGTTAGAACATTGAATGAAAACATAGAACTTGGAATGAGATCTTAGATGGAGTTCTATAATTCAATCAATCATATATCTAGTTTGTTATAATACTTGGTGATGAGATCCTGGATCCTAGGATTAGAACACCTAATGAAACGTGTAGAACTCCAGAAGAGATCTCAAATGGAGTCCTACTAGATGATTGGACAAAGAACCGTAAACATCAAGATCCTGGATTTGTTGATCATTGTGAGATTGTGTTTCATAAGGATGCAAATCCGCTTGATCCTAATCTAAATTACTTAATTCAAAGAGTTGAATCAGTTAGAATAACTATGAATGATATGGAGACGAACCATGTAATCCCAGTAACCTTTATTGACCGAGTTTAATGTTTAGTTTAATTAGTTTTACTTTTGCAACCTGTAGTAGTAGTTTTTAGTTATATTCTCTCTCAAACAACCATATCTAAATATTATTCTTAGTTGTAGGTTCAAAACCATTCTTAATCAAGTTTCCTCATGGGTTCGACCCTTTTCTATAGTAGGATTAGCCTGTTCACTTGTGGGTAAGTTGATTGTTGTTGTTAAGGTTAAATTCTAGGGATTTTCTTCCTTAGTGAATTTGTGTGCGCAAAACCTCACATAAAATTTTGGCATAGTTTCTAGGGACAATGAAGTTGCTTTCAAAACCCATTGCTTTGAGTAATTAGGATTTTTCCTTTCCAATTGATAATCAATCCTACTTTCTTGAACTTATCTTTCCTCAAATCTTAATGTTGTCTGATCTCCTTTTTATCTGACATTCACAAATCATTGACTATACACCAAATGTATTCGATTCAAAATATGATAAAACTTTTCATCACCTAAAGTGGATCCATTAGAATAGGATGGATGAGGAAGAAGTCAACCATCAGGCAGAACTGGCCCTCACCACTCAAACAGAGGTCATAAGGGCTAAGATAAGGGTAGTCGTCACTACTGAGTGAGAAGCTCGAGATGCTACGACACAAGAAGTAGAGTGTAAGAAGAAACTTAAGGACTTATAAGCCCCTAAAGCCACTAAAACACTACATCTCGTCGTGGATCCTACTTTCATCGCCCCATAATTTGAGATCCACATGTTGTGGATCACCATGCTTTCGAGTAGTGCATCCACGATTGGTAGACTAGGAAATAATTGTCAAGACCCTATCCAACACTTCTCCAAACTTTGCGATCTGCATAAGATACCAAGCATCTCTAAAGATACCATAAAACTATGTATATTCAAATATTCATCAACTGATTAAGCTAGAAGTTGGTGTAACACTATAGAATGAGACCACGTCAGCACCTGGGAAGGTCTCCAGTCCAAGTTCCTTGAGAAGTACTATCCCCCATCCCTCACCTATAAAATTAGGGATAAATCAAGTAATTTGACATGGTTCCAAGAGAAACCATGGCTAAAGCTTGGAGGCAATTGAAAGAGCTCCTTTGTTGTTTCCCAGATCACGACATCTCCTGTGATCAGTTTATCAAGAGATTATACATGGGTGTTGATGACAACACCACGACCTTTTTTGACACCTCATATAAAGCTGATTCTATGTTCTAAAATATCAACAACCCTTGGGAAGTTTTCAAAAGAAGTTCTAAAACCCAAGCTTGATCAAATAAAGGACAAGGAGGAGCCATGAAAGTAGCCAAGGATGAAAACAATTTTGATATTAGATCGATTGTTGAAACTCTCAAGAAGCTCATCTTGAAACAAGACCACATGTAGTCCTCCATTAATGACTATGAAAGAAAAGAATAGCTACAACATCTGCACTAAGTAAAATCTATAGATCTCTTTTACTAACCTTGCAAGGGTTATGACCACTCTACTCTGCAATGTCAACTCCTTTATAGAGTCATGGTGAATAACGGTCCAGTACAATTTGAAACTGGACCACAAATGGAGGATCTCAACTCCATCCACAAAATACCTGGCCAAGCATACTATAATCCAAAATTGACTAGAAACCATCTTGGTTTCCAATATGGCAATCCAATTGGTGAGAGAATGTGTCACAACATCATCCTTTCCAAATGAACAACCAAGATTGTGCCCCAGGGTTCCAATGTAATAACCAACAAAGCTTCAAGAACAAAGGTAATTAACGGGGGCAATAGTTCCAAATCTTAATCAAGTACCACAGATGCAGCAACCCCCTACTATAAATGCTAGAATTGCTACCTTAAAGAAGATAATTCTATCTCAACAAGCTCATTAAAAGGCAATGGATTCTTAGTTATCCCAACTCATGCATCCCAACGTCCTCCTGTAGGTTATTTTTCTACACAATCAGAACCCAATCTGAAGCATGTGGAACAACTTCAAGCTGTGACAACTCATTCTGGATTTACCCTTTTAGAGAAGGTAAACCCTTATACTATGACAGTGGCAAGGATGATGAAGATTAAACAATCATCACATAGAGCACAACAACAACTTAGCTGAAAAATTTCCGCCTTCATCAAATGTTCCCATATATAAGTTGTGGGTTCCATACCAAGGTTGACTAAATTAGACCCAGTTGGATTCTAGGTTCAATTAATTTGAAGAAACCAAGAAAAAGCTATATGTTAATATCCCACTAGTTGGTTCCATGATTGAAATGCCTCATTGGACTAAATTCATCATGCTCCTGATTAATTGCTAGCACATACCTAAAGAATACAAAACAATACAATTGGAAAGGACATCATCGGATATCATTCCAAATAAGATGGTTTACAAACACAAGGACCCAAAGTCCTTTGGGATTTAATGCCTTATAAGAAATTCTACAGGCAAAACAAGTCTAGTTGGTCTTGGAGCTAGCATCTCCATTATACTATTCAACCGATGTAGGAGACCCAACCTTACCGACACACGACCCACTAGGATGACTATCCAACTCACCAATTCCTCCACATCTAATCCATTTATTATCATTGAGGATATATTGGTAAAAGTTGATGAGTTTTATATTCCTTGTAATTTTGTTGTGTTGGAGATCACAAAAAATCATTGCTACCCTTTTATTTTCAACAAGTCGTTCCTCACCACTGCCAGGGCCTTAACTGATGTTGAAGCAGGAAATCTGACCCTATGCATAGGAAAACTATCTCTTGGTTTACAAGAAATTGGAGGCTCCATGACGTACACTAGAGGAGAAGAAGTATACTTTCTCAACCACGTAAATAAATTTACTCTAATGAAACAACAACTTTCCCCCTCAGAATCCCCACCAATTTCTAAGTGTAGGATATCCTTAGAGGATGATCATGATGCAAAGAAGATTGATAGTGTACCTGTCTACTCCATGCAAAAAGATGGATCACTAACCATAGAAGAATCATCCATTCCTCTTGTCTCCACTCCTACAATGCACACTCTGAGTGCTCAAGAGCCATCTCATATGTAAACACATGTCTACCTAGAGGCCCCAGTCACACTCCAGGTAGTTCCCACTCACTTTTCCCCATCTTCTCAAATCTATGAGGACTACCATATACCTGATAAGTCGAAAATACCATATTCTAGTCAATAACATTCAACTGGGAACACAGATTGTGAACTCCCCCAATATCTACCCCACAGATACAATCCCCACTAACAATAGTAACCAACATAGTGAGGTGACCATAAATCCACTAACAAACCTCACTCCTACACCACCTCAATATTATCATGTTGATGATTATCAGATCCCTTGTGAATATCCATCACCATACATCAAACAGTGGGAACTAACCCAGTACAATTCAATTTGTTTCCCTTGGTATACATGCATATGTCACGATATTCTTGGTAAGTTACAACAAGAACGAATCAAATCAAAGGTATAGGAAAGAATTAAAGGGAAGCAATTATGATAGTATAGCAACCCCAATTCACACTATTGAGAGAAAGAGTACACCAAGCCCTATACCCAATACTAGCACCTGAGACTTCTAATAACAACTCACCAGCCTCACTCTACCTTGATCAACATCTCTTCCACCTCAGCCACCACCGTTAGGAGACCATGGAGGGTGGTGGCCATTCTAGTAGATTTCTTCCCTCCATCCTAGATTTAGGATTTTCTCGAGACAAACAAAATTCTAAGTTTCGGGTGGAGGTCGGTGGTATGTATCCATTCCACTCATTCTATCTTCTTTTGTTTCAATATTCATTTTTCAATTTGCATATAGTCTAGATTTAGTTTTTCATTTTATTCCTTTTCTTTCATATGCTATGGACTTTATCTGGTTGGTCAATTTTTTCTTATATGCATGTTTTATTAATGAACCCCAAAATGAAGTGATACTGTTGTAAAAAATTCATGATTTGCCATTTCAAGAGCTCACCCTATCACCTAGTATCTTAAGTAGTACTATCCTTGGAAAAGATGGCAAGACAAATGGATCACTAGGAATCAAATGCAATGTGTCTTTACTTGGTCTATGTAATAGCTTGTGAAATTTCTTGATTGATGCATGTTGTAGAGAGAATTGAATTGATGTTATCATGCTCCAAACGTAGTGAATTCAAAATACAAGATACACATGTTTAGCCTTTTTTAAATTTCTTCTATCATATTCTTACCTCTCCATTTTACAAAAATAAATAAAAAGCCAAGAACAATGTGAAATTCAAAGTTTTGGGTAGAATAATCCTCTCCCCTCTACCTCTTCTTCCATACCCCTCCTATGTAATAGAGGTGTACCACCAATAAAGAAAAGATGCCAATCTCTACATAAAAAATTTAATCAATGATTTTTGCAAAAATAAAATGATCTTAAGTCAAATAGAGGAGAGATGCATACCTCCATTCAATCCATTTTCTCCTAGGGGATTCTTTTTTTGAACAAATTGGATCAATATCATTACTCATAAGCCATACGACATCTACAACCAGGAGAAAGGCCTCTAAAAGAGCATACAACAATCCAGTACAGAAACAACACACCCCCACACTCATATTGGAATGAGAATAAAACACTTTTGCATTGATCCCTAAACTAAGGAGATGATTCAAATAGATTTTCAAATGAGATTCTTTCAACCTAAGCCTGCAATGAAGGGGTGTAGTCTTCCACCAAGAGAGAATACCACTAGAGGTTTCCACCGCCTGTATATCCATAAGACAAAAGTAACGAAAATTGCACCAATTTAGAAGAAGACCTAGCACAACTAGGGACTTGAAACTCTCACTGAAGGAGAGGATAACACAACCTGCAAACAACATGAGATAAACACCGAAGAAACCAGAGACTGAGTGGCAGAAGAACCAACCCTAACCAAAGACCAAATCAGCGACAAATGAGAAAAAAGACACAAACAGAACGCAACATGAATAATCGGGGAAAAAGACCCGAGGTAGTTGGATCGAGAAAGGAGTCGTCGAAGCCCCTAGGAGGTTGACTTGGCCACATGGAGGAGCCAAGGTGAAACCACGACCACCTTGGCGAGGCTTGGAGAAGACGCCCCACAGACCACTGAAAACTACACTAGAGGGGGGGTGAATAGAGTTTTAAACAATTTTAAACAATTATTTAACTCAAACAACCAATCACAAAAATATTGGACAAGGGGACAAGGATTTAGAGTGGTTCCTACCTTAGCAAATACTAAGGCAGTCAGTCCACTACCCGGTTGCTTACCCAACCGGGATTTGGAAAGAATTTAATTTTATTACCTCGCAAGGACTTTACATAAAATTACAATTCTCTCCCTAAACCCTTCAAGCAGCCTTCACCTCGAAGTAATCGCACCAACCTTGAAGCAGCCTTCACCTAGAAGCAATTGCACCAACCTTGAAGCAGCCTTCCTCCTGAAGTAGCTTCCCGTTGCAATAACCTTCTTGAAGTAGCTTCCCGTTGCGATAGCCTTCTTGAAGTAGCTTGAAGTCCACCTTCTCCTCCGAGAAGAACCTTCTCCAATCCGCAGCCTCCAACCCTAGGAGTAGCAAGGAGAATACAAAAGATATAAAGGAACAAGAAAGAAAACAGAAATTACAATACCACTTGTAGCTCAAGGCTTGATTTCCTATATCAAGCGTTTTGATCTCCTAACCAATGTATGTAGAAGTGTAAGTGTTGTGGATAGGAGATACTATCCTATAGGACACGAAGTTGGAGCAATGGGAATGAATAGCCAATGTAGGAATTGCTCTATTGCTCAAAACAGATTGCCAATGAGTATTCAATCTCAAGTGTAGCACACGTGTAGCTTAGGTGAGTTTAGGTGTCCTAAGGCATGTCCTATTTATAGGAATGACCTACAAGTGCTTAAGGACATTCTAGACACTTTCTAGGGGGTTCTTAGTGCTCAACTAGCTGTTATGTGTCCACTAATTGCATTTGCAACGGCTAGTTAATTGACCCTGAAAAGTGCAGACAGAACTTTTCTCGATCGACAATTTGTCGACCGAGAGTCCTTCTCGGTCGAAGATTTGTCGACCGAGGGACCTCCTGGAGCAAGTGTTTACAACGTTCATTTCCAACTCCCAACCACTTTGTCTGCTGGGTCTAACGGCTAGTAGGGTCTATTCTCGATCGAAGATTTTGTCGACCGAGAGTTTCTCGGTCGAAGATTTGTCGACCGATATTTTCTCGATCGACGATTTGTCGACCGAGAATATTACTGACTCAATGTATTCATTTACTAAGTGTGTGTATCAATGTGCAATTGTGATATTATCTTGGGGAATGGCCTATCTAAGTGTTGTGAGTGGATAGGGAAGATCTAAACGCTTGATTTACATGATATCTAATTACTTGTACATTATATACTTGTACAAGCATTTACATTTGATTACAATCATGAAAATAAAGCGATTTTATCAAATTGTTTCTTCCAAGTCTTTGTTATCCACCACCTTATATGCTTGTTCCTGAAATACTCAAATAGCACGTTAAAACCACAAGAATGAAATGTTTGTCATTATCAAAACAAAAGGGATTATGCTAATGTCAATTTAGCCAACAATCTCCCCCTTTTTGAAGATGACAAACATTTCCTAAATATAAAATAAGGAAATATAAATCATGTGAGTTTCATACCTGAAGATTACCTTTTATAGCCATTCTTGTTTTGCAAGTGGATGTTGGCCGAGATATTATGAAACTCATATTTTTATTTTATGTTTTTGATTTTATATTATTTCTCCCCCTTTGTCATTTCAAAAAGATATCCAATATAATAGATTTTATTTCTCCCCCTTAATTTTATGCTATGCTCCCCCTTAAAGAGATATTCAATTAGAAAACAAGGGATTAAAGCAAAGCAATGATTGTTAAATTTAGCCATAATTTATTTCTCACTCATTTGCAATGTATGTTAAGCCTTGAAATGATATGAGTTCCTTTTAGGTTCATGGCATTTGTGTATTGATTTCTCATCCATTTTACAAGGGATGTTAAGCCCTAAAAATGAAATGAGAATTCTTTAATCTTAGAGTACATAAAAATTTCTCTAGCCAAATGCACGGGATGTTAACCCCTAATTTGTCTAGAGAATTCCTTTAAGAACAAGATATATCATTTTATGAAATTTGTTGATTTCTTCATAACCAAGAGTAAAAATACTAAGGTCATAATAGGCTTCAAATGATGTTTACAATATTTTTGTACGCTTCTTAATCAAATAATCAAATTTGTTTTTATGAGCTCCCCCTTAATCTTACAATTTAAGGCTTCTAAGGTCACAAATGATTTTAAATTTTGATTTTGACCTTTATCAAACGTATACTAAGATTAAGTACAATAAAATGATGTCAATATAAGCATTTTGTCAAAGCTTATTTTAGGTCGCCCTTGACTACGACCATAGCGCCCCTTGGTCAATTTTAATTTTAACCAAGAGGCAAATTCTGCAGATTTCCAATTTAAACATTCATATGTGAAGTATAATTTCTGCAGATAGCTTTAAATAAATATATATTTGAAGCATATTAAGATATACCTATTATGAAGACTTAATATGGGCATCATAGTGAAGTCTTTGTCCTTGATTTTTCTAGAACGCATGTTTTACATTCATTGTGAATGATGTTTTCATAAGCTTTGCTATGGGTACATATTAAATCACATTTCTTCTTATACCCTTATTTTCATATTAATCATAAGATTCTTTAGAGACATATATTTTGAAAGCAAGATTAATATCTTAAAGTCAAGATTTTTGCTTTTGATTTCTTAGAACAAACAAATAGATAAAAACATTAATATTTTTGTTCTAAGAGGCACCGTTTGGCTTGTCATAGCAACATCATTATTTTATCACAAGCTATGTCCACAATCATTGTTTATTATGTCAAGATGCTTTTATGCTAATGGCATTTTCAATTTATCTGAATCACAATGATCAAGAATAATATCCATTCATGGTTTGTATATATGAATCAAAGATTATTTTAGACAAACCAATGAAACATAATGATCATGATGAAGCATATCCATGGTGTAATGATAGAACACTTGAAGCATATACAATGATCAGCATATAAATGCAATAATTATGATCATTTAAAACAAATTTCAATACACACATGGTTCATGTATTGATATTGCAAGGGTTACCATGAAAATAGTAATTTTCCCTTAACTTAAATCAAATATGATTCATAGATAAAAATGATCTCATATAAGTGTTCCAAAGATGATTTTCATAATTTGTGCATGTAAAACAGTTATTAACAGCAAATAGATAGCACATTGATCCTTTGTAGAATTATTCAGCAGACTTATTTCAGACTGACATCAGTAACCTGCTCGGTCGATGATTTCTCGACCGACTGACTGCTCGGTCGAAGATTTCTCGACCGATCAGGTTTCTGTATTGTTTTTAGAACCATTTTCAGTAATTGTTTATAAGTAAATCATGAATGGTTATTTACTCAATTAAACAATTTGAAGACTCAGTTTAGTTGAGATAGACTTTATGAACATCAAAGGAACTTTTAGATCAAATCCCAACTAATTGTATCCAAATCTTTATTAACAATTTAGCTATGAGTAAGGCAAAATTTTATTTTTGCAATTTGAAAGATTTTGTATATATCCAAGTTAGATGTTTAAAAACTTGAATTAATTTATTATCCCATTATGTTGAGTTGAGATAGACATAGAAATATGCAACTAAGGTCCTTGGTCATATCTCAACTTATTCCGTTCATTTAGTTTGGAGGTTTTGGAACCCATACCAACTCAACATCCTTTTTCTTGTATGGGCATGAAAAGGAGTAATGTCCAAGACGTAAGCAATAATGGCAACATATAGAATCAACCTCAAGTCTCTTTCTATGTTTTTGTTCTAGGTTGTTCTTTGGTACATATGTATATTTGCCTCTAGGTACATACATGGATTGACTCTCTAGTGCTTGTGTCCTTCTCCAACTAGGTTTTTGATGAGATTTTCCTTTAGGCTTATAACCTAGTCCTCTCCTTCCAATTTGACAATAAGGATCACTTAAGATTTTATCGAGAATATCATTGTTACTCAAGCTACTGATTTCTTGTTGTAACTTAACAATTTCATCCATTCTCTTCTTGATATCCATCTTCGCTTGATCTAGATTAGATAATAAAGAATCTCTTTCTTTCACAATAATATCATAATCTAGATGTGTACACAAAATAGGTTGTTTTTGAAGATCATTTACTTGAGTTTGCAAATTTAACTTTTCTAGGGAAAGAAGATTGCAATTTGCTTCTACAGATTTTAGCTTAATATCATGATCTTCAATAACCTTTTTGAGATCTTCATTTTCAGATGTAAGAGAAAGAAGTCTAGCATTCAACTCATCATTTGTTTTATTAGATTTCTTTAATTTCTTCTTGCACTCAATATACTTATTATGTGTTTCTTCAAGACTAGAAATTAGCTCTTCTTTTGATAAATCAAGAAGGCTTACCTCTTCTTCTTCTTCATTGGTTGTAGCAATGAGACAATTTTTGTGGACCTCTTTCTTCTTTTCTCTCCAAGGACAACCGATTGTTGTGTGACTTGTTCCTAAACACCAATTGCAACTTGTTGAAGGTTGGTCCAAGTTGCTCCTTTGCTTGCGATTGTAGTCACCACCACCCTTCATTCTTCAAGACCTGGTTAGGGTTCCTTGAAGCCTGCTCTGATACCAATTGAAAACTACACTAGAGGGGGGTGAATAGAGTTTTAAACAATTTTAAACAATTATTTAACTCAAACAACCAATCACAAAAATATTGGACAAGGGGACAAGGATTTAGAGTGGTTCCTACCTTAGCAAATACTAAGGCAGTCAGTCCACTACCCGGTTGCTTACCCAACCGGGATTTGGAAAGAATTTAATTTTATTACCTCGCAAGGACTTTACATAAAATTACAATTCTCTCCCTAAACCCTTCAAGCAGCCTTCACCTCGAAGTAATCACACCAACCTTGA
This sequence comes from Alisma plantago-aquatica, assembly GCA_963693085.1. Lineage (NCBI taxonomy): Eukaryota > Viridiplantae > Streptophyta > Magnoliopsida > Alismatales > Alismataceae > Alisma > Alisma plantago-aquatica. Next base: position 1,426,889,065 of record OY856410.1, on the reverse strand, counting down.
AGCAGCCTTCACCTAGAAGCAATTGCACCAACCTTGAAGCAGCCTTCCTCCTGAAGTAGCTTCCCGTTGCAATAACCTTCTTGAAGTAGCTTCCCGTTGCGATAGCCTTCTTGAAGTAGCTTGAAGTCCACCTTCTCCTCCGAGAAGAACCTTCTCCAATCCGCAGCCTCCAACCCTAGGAGTAGCAAGGAGAATACAAAAGATACAAAGGAACAAGAAAGAAAACAGAAATTACAATACCACTTGTAGCTCAAGGCTTGATTTCCTATATCAAGCGTTTTGATCTCCTAACCAATGTATGTAGAAGTGTAAGTGTTGTGGATAGGAGATACTATCCTATAGGACACGAAGTTGGAGCAATGGGAATGAATAGCCAATGTAGGAATTGCTCTATTGCTCAAAACAGATTGCCAATGAGTATTCAATCTCAAGTGTAGTACACGTGTAGCTTAGGTGAGTTTAGGTGTCCTAAGGCATGTCCTATTTATAGGAATGACCTACAAGTGCTTAAGGACATTCTAGACACTTTCTAGGGGGTTCTTAGTGCTCAACTAGCCGTTATGTGTCCACTAATAGCATTTGCAACGGCTAGTTAATTGACCCTGAAAAGTGCAGACAGAACTTTTCTCGATCGACAATTTGTCGACCGAGAGTCCTTCTCGGTCGAAGATTTGTCGACCGAGGGACCTCCTGGAGCAAGTGTTTACAACGTTCATTTCCAACTCCCAACCACTTTGTCTGTTGGGTCTAACGGCTAGTAGGGTCTATTCTCGATCGAAGATTTTGTCGACCGAGAGTTTCTCGGTCGAAGATTTGTCGACTGATATTTTCTCGATCGACGATTTGTCGACCGAGAATATTACTGACTCAATGTATTCATTTACTAAGTGTGTGTATCAATGTGCAATTGTGATATTATCTTGGGGAATGGCCTATCTAAGTGTTGTGAGTGGATAGGGAAGATCTAAATGCTTGATTTACATGATATCTAATTACTTGTACATTATATACTTGTACAAGAATTTACATTTGATTACAATCATGAAAATAAAGCGATTTTATCAAATTGTTTCTTCCAAGTCTTTGTTATCCACCACCTTATATGCTTGTTCCTGAAATACTCAAATAGCACGTTAAAACCACAAGAATGAAATGTTTGTCATTATCAAAACAAAAGGGATTATGCTAATGTCAATTTAGCCAACAACCACCACCGGAAGCACCACCGACTGAGGGATCCGTCCTCTGGAGCGCAGAGTCGTTGGGGCAGTTACGGAGGAGATGAGAAAAAAATGCCACCTAACCCACGATCCAACTTCACCGTCGGGCGAGGAAAGCCTAGAGGGAGAGGGCTGGTGCTCACTGGATGCCCAAGCCCCTCCCTCAAGCCACCGCCGCACAGAGAGGCTACGCCCTAATCTCTAGAGTGAGGGGAGCAGTCATGGAATTGTTGTTAGTCGAGAAGTTGAGTAGAGGTTTGTTCCTAGGGGATTCTACATACCCCCAATCCACTCAAACAATAGACCTTGTTCTTGTGCAAAACTAGTAAGAATATGCGGGTGCACCACAAGAAAAATGGATATGACATATGTTTCTTTGCAGGACTTGACAACAAAACAAGTTGTAAAACAATTGTGAATAGAAAATATGGAAAATTGCATTATGTGATTTCAAAAAATTAGGGTGGTTTTTCCATTAAAGTTGGTAAGGATGCAAGTGATGCTACACACGAGATGAGGATAGCTTGTTGGTATTATTTGGTGATTATTTGTGATTCTATGTTTCTCAAGGAAGAGCAATGTTCAAGTTTGGGGTAATTTGATGAATGCATACTCATCCATTTTTATTGCATATTTTAGATCATTCATTACAAAAAAATTGTTGTCATTTCCCAATTTTGGTTTTTAATTGCTCCAGTTTTGCTTTTGTCTCTTAAATTAGAGCTTTAATTAGATTTGCCTATTTCTTGTAGGAAAATAACTCAAGCATATCTGTTCACTCCAAAGATCAACCCCCCTGAATTAGTCTAGGAATTAGAAGATCAAGGAGGTTGCATATGCATATATCAACCTCCTAGAATTCCACCCGATTGACTGACATCTTCAGTCGGCCAACCCATAAGCAAGAACTTGATAAGACCCAGAATTCCAACCAGTTGTATGGCTACCCAGTCGACCAACTTAACATGAAAAAGAAAGGACTTCGGTTGCAGCCGAATTGGCCAATTGAACCACCAACTGATTGACGGACCTACATATGAGCTCAAGCATCAACTAAACCAATGGACTGATTGGAACCCCCAATCGATCGACTGACTTGCATCACCCAAGCACCAACTTATCCCAATTGATCGACTAGACACCTAACTGATTGATTGGTGTGGTAAACTCAGTCTTTGTAGACACCATTGGGACATACTTTTACTATTTTGTATTCACATTCCTTCCCTATAAAAGGAGGGGGTAGGCCAGACATAAGGGGGTCACACTTTATCATCTTTGAGTCTCATTTGGGTGCATTGAGCAAGGAAAGGAAAGAAGGAGAAATCCTCCTTCTCATGGAGATTTCCAGATTTCTTGTAGACTCTACAAACATGACCCCCTATGTTACTATATGTACCTTTATGTTTATTTTGACTATGAGAAAGTATACCTTTTTACTAGGGAATGAGATGTAGTCCCATAGCCCATATCTTGTTCTAACTAATATTGAATCTAAGAATATTATTGCAATATGTGCTTCTTTTCATCTGTGCACTTGTTCTATGGTTCAGTCAGTTATATTCTTATTGTTATAAACTTGGGTGAAGAGATCACAAATCCTAAGGTTAAAATGTCGAAGACACACATAGAACTCTGAATGAGATCCCAAATGGAGTTCTATGATTTGATCAATCGTATATTTAGTTTTGGTATAATCATTTGTGATGAGATCTCAGATCCTAGGATTAGAACACCGAATGAAATATGTAGAACTCATCCAGATGGAGTTCTACTGGATGATTGGACAAAGAATCATAAACAACTAGATCTTGGGTTTGTGGGGGCTCCATCCTTGTGATATTGTGTTCCATAAGGATGCAAATCTTATTGTTCCTAATCTAACATACTTAATTCAAAGAATTCAATCAGTTAGAATAACTATAAAGCCTATGGCAGTGAACCCATACCCCAATAAACTTTATTAATTGTATAAAAATATTTAGTTTAACCAATTTGTCTTCTACAATCTTTGCTTCCAATTTTTAGTTACCTCTCAAATAATCAGATTTAAATATTACTCTTACTAATATATTGGAAATTGTAACATCCCTGACCTGGGTATAAGGCTAACCCTATTTGTTTAGCCTAAATAAGTTACTTAGAACTTTAATATAATCCTCTAAAGTGTTTTGTTATTCGGTGACAAACTTATGTTTCAAGTTAGGTCATGTTTGAATAATGTTTGAGCAATGTTCTCTTGGTTTAGACCAAAATGTAATTTACCCAAAATAAGGGTTATATTGCAATATGTTATATGTTGAACATACCACATGTGTTTTAGCATTATAATAGAGAGAGTGATGTAAGGTGGTGGCTTGTGGAAAGCCTAAATTCCAAGTTTGAACTTGTTTGAATAATGCTATTGCTTTGTGTATCAATTTTGGTACAAGTTGTAATTTACCAAAAATGAAGGGTTGCTATGCAAATTACCACCTCTACTGTGTCCCTACTCCCTCCTAGTATCATCTATAGAAGATAGAAAGAATGAGGCACTATGTTTGAATCATATTTGAATGATGGCATTCTTGGTGATGAAAAGACCAAGAAAGGGTTGAATGTGAAACCCTAATTTGAGCTTGTATCGGGTTGTAGACTTCATATGAGGGTGCCTATCGGCCAAGGAGCCATAGAGGGAGTCTCATATTGGTTTGTGAACTCTTGGATTTATCAATGATGAGCTAAGAACCTCAAGGAGGTGAAGTGTATCAGTTTTCAACTTCCTTGGAAAAGTTGTATCGGGTTGTGAATAAAGTGGTGATTGAGTTGAGATATCTTATCCAACAAGATAAGTGATGGACGAAATATCATCTCTAGATTATCCTCAAGTGTTTTTCATGTCAAGAAATATATGATTGCATGCAAGGACAAGTGTCAACCATGCATGGACATGTGGCACCTAGTATCTTAAAATGATGACACCTCATATACACACTTTTTCACGAACCTCAAGTATATATACCATTCCCTTCACCTATAAGTGAATTTTTCAAAATTTACCACCCTCTTGCTCATAGATATCATGCATAGAGTCTTAGTATCGTGCATAGGAAGAGGGTTATTATGCATGGACGTTGGATAAGCTCATATTCAACCTTAGGAACGTGAAATCTTTAGAGATTGGAGCTTTGAAGTTGCTCTTGAGGTGGGTTATATAACTTGAACTCAATTATGTAATTATTTACCATCAATCTTGCCTTAGTTGATGATTTACTTTAAATCCGAATTTTCTTGCATAATTGATGAATCCATGAGTTCTATTAGTGACCTAGGACTATTGTCCATCAACTAGAGCAGTAAGAACAAGAGTCTATAGGTTGATGATGATGACATCATCATGCCTCAACCAGATATTGGGTTGAATCACCTCTTTGCCTAATATGGTGTGAAGAACACTCACCTCTTTACCCTATATGGTGTGAAACACACACACACACCACTTTGCCCAATATGGTGTAACACATACACACACCTCTTTTCCTGATATGGTGTGAAACACACACATACCTCTTTACCCCATATGGTGTAAAGCATACACACACCTCTTTACCCGATATGGTGTGAAACACACACACATCTTTTCCCGATATGGTGTAAAGCATACACACACCTCTTTTCCCAATATGGTTTGAAACACACACACACCTCTTTACCCGATATGGTGTGAAACACACACACACCTCTTTGCCCGATATGGTGTGAAGCATACACTCACCTCTTTGCCCGATATGGTGTAAAGCACACACACACCTCTTTGCCCAATATGGTGTAAAGCATACACACACCTATTTGCCTGATATGGTGGAAGCACCTCAATCCAATGTACTTAATTGAGTAACACATGAGTGTGTTATGTCAAATGATACATCAAGATGTATAAAATTCAATGCATTCTGATAATTATAGGCCAATGTACCATGAGAGAAGGATTGAGCCAACCTAATGGAGTGTGATGTAATTAATATCCTAGTGGGGATGAAAGAGAAACTTATACTTGTTCACTACTCATGTAATGAGTATACATTAATAGTCTTAATATGTGTGGAGTCTGAATTAGGGTTGTGATTCTTGTTGAATGTACTCAAAAACCCTAATCGGCTTAAGAAGGGAAACCCTAACCCTAATGAAGGGTAATGATATAATTTGAAACCACCACTGGTTAATAAAGGGAAACCCTAACCCTAATTATGTTGAAACCATGCTGGTATCATGAGATAATGAGCATAGCTAAGCAGGAGCTATGATGTTTCATATAATACCAATTATATGGGTCGTGTAAGTCATGTGAAATACTTGTATAACAAGTATATTGTGTTTATAGGTCTTGTGACCTAGAGGTGGTTGTTGCCTAGTGAGAGGTGACAAGATGTTTATATAGGTCTTATGAACTAGAGGTGGTTGTTTCCTAGTGAGAGGTGACAAAATGTTTATATAGGTCTTATGACCTAGAGATGGTTGTTGCCTAGTGATAGGTGACAAGATGTGTATATAGGTCTTATGACCTAGAGATGGTTGTTTTCTAGTGAGAGGTGACAAGACGTTTATAAAATCCTCATGACCTAAAGATTGATGTAAGGAATGGTAATGTTTAAAATAAACTAGGGAAATGGGAACCCCGTAACATAATAATAATAATAATAATAATAATAATAATAATAATAATAATAATAATAATAATAATAATAATAATAATAATAAATGGTTATATAGATAATAATGAAATCTTGGTTATACATGCTTTATGGTTATCGCCAAATAAGGGATATAGTGTTTTGAATATGTTGAAATGAGATATGAGGAATACTTGTATCACATAAATGATGTTAATGGGTATGATGGCTTGACCGAGGTATAATTCCTAGCAAAGGTGATGTGGTATTCAGTGATAAGTTTAAGGGATTGATATCCCATAGTGAAAGTGAAAGGGAAACGTAAAGGTATTCCACTATTATGGAATCGTTAGCAATATGGCCATGATTTTATAGGATTGGTATAATCCAATACCTGGATATAACCCTATAGTATTGGGATAACCCAATACCTGAATACAACCCTACATGATTGGCATAATCTAATACCTAGATATAACCCTACAAGATTGAGATAACCCGATATTTGGATACAACCCTACAAGATTGGCATAATCCAATACCTAGATATAACCCTACAGGTTTGGGATAATCCAATACCGGGATACAACCCTACAGGATTGGCATAACCCAATGTCTGGATACAACCCTACATGATTGGCATAATCCAATACTTGGATATAACCCTACAAGATTGGGATAACCCAATACCTAGATACAACCTTTAGCATATCAATTAGAGGTGTGTACTTGACACTATATCATGCATGGGGTGTTTGCTTGACCTCATATCATGCAAAAGGTATATGGTTGACACAATATCATGTTCAAGATGTGAACTTCATTACATATCGTACGAAGACATATAAACTCATAAGCATATCGTGCTAGTGATGTATGTACATGACCATATCGGGTTAGAGGTGCTTGCTTGTGTGCTTGAACCTGCTATTACTTTGTATCATGATACCATCATCTTCAAGCTCTAGACCTTCGTTATAACTGTTCTAGTACATGAATAATAGATCTAGGCAACTATTAGAACTCATAAAGTCATCAAGTATTCTGGAAAAAATCGGAATTGAAAGCAAACACTACTACAGAAATGGCTTATAACGTCACATTTAAAGGCGTCAGTTGTATACCAAAAACCAACGCCTAAACCCTAAAATGTCGGCTAAAAGCACAAACCAAAATCTATATGTGAAGACCGGCCAGACATGGGTATCACTTTTTATTTAGCCTCGGTTGCTCAATAAGAAACTGACTCCTTAAATCACCCACCAAATCCAAGTTTTCCAGTGAAAAAATATTTCCTCCAAAATTTCACATACGACGTCGGTTATTTACCAACTTACCAACGACTAAAGATTTTTCATGAGACAGAAATTGGGCCCATTTTTGTCGTCGGTTTTCTTTCCATAACCGACACTGATGTGTGTTCCCATGTTGTCCCCCTAAAAATTTTTACCCTCTGAATTGCCCATTTGGCGTCAGTTTTTTATGACAACTGACGACTATGGGCCGTAATTGGAGAACTTTTTATTTTGTCGGCATATGTAGATAGACGTCAGTTTTTTTGTTGAAACCGACGACTATGAAGCAACATAGGTGTATGTTTTGTTGTGGTAACTGACACTTTTGGATCTTAGGTGTCAGTTTCTGAAACAACTGACGATGATTGTAAACTTAATATCACCCGTGGAACAGACTCTTCCCCATTCTCTGTTTCATCTCATTTCACTAGGGTCTCTAGCGATTTAGCGATTCCACCGCCTACTGCTCCTTCGCCGGCCGCCCCTACCCTCCGCCGCCTGCTACTGCTCCACCAACCATCTCGTACCTGCCCTCCTCCGTCTGCTGGCCATCCTCCGCCACCTGCTGGCCTCCACCGCCTAGGCCTGCTCAGCTCCCACTGATTTGCCGGGAAGTGGCCTCCCGGTTGCTTCTTTTCCTGCCACCACCGTAAGGATCTTGGAGCTGCCGCTTGTCTACGCGTCTGCTGCTTTTCCCCTGTTGGCTTCTCATCTGTCGCCCGTCCACCACTGCAAGGCGCTTCTACCTTCCCCTATTGCTATATGTAAGTAGTTTCATATATTTTCCCCAATCATCCCCTCTTACTGTGTTTACAATTATGATTTCGATGATGTTGCTACTTGTATTTGTTTCTAGATAGCTTAGAATCCAACTGATAGATTGTGTTATTGTGATAACCCAGATTTTAGGATTGTGATATCCAATATAGAATTTGAAGGCCATGAATGTTATGTAGATGACTAGTAGCAAACTGAGGAATCAATTATTCAATCATGGACTCTTTTCACTTAAAAAGGGTAAGAATATATGCAATGAATGATTATTACATCTAATTGTGTTCAAATATGATGAATGGGTTTGGTCAAAGGATTTGTGTACTTGTGAGACCAAGATGTCCATTGAGTAGTTGCAATGAGCTTGAGGGGTCAATCGATGAACCCTGGGTCATGAGGATCATAAAAGGTCTTTAGATATTTATTTGATCAAGATTGGAGAATCAATTGAATTTGGTTTAAGGTTATTTAAGGACTTAAGTTAGGTGATCAAATGCTAGAATTTTGAGTTCTAACTTGGTTATATGGGGTTTTGTGTGATGAGGAAATCATATTTCAATTTTCATATGAATTTGGATGGTTGAGTTATGAAAACTGTGATGCATACTGATCTATATTATGGAAGAGAATATGTTTCATTACGGATTGAGTTGAATTTTTTTTACCTATGTTGGTTGCCATATAAATGTTACACAACCATGATTATAAGTGATGGATGCCTGGGGCTTAGCCGTATAGTCATGTGGTAACAACCTCTCATGGGTCAAAGCAATAAAAGGGAGATATTTGGTCTTCCACTTCCGATTAAGTTGGATCTGACAGCAACATCAACTGCGAGAATCTCATCCTGAGTAACTATCTTCTCATGAATAAGTCAATATCTGGACTCGTTAGCAAGGTGTACATAGTGAACCCTACCCTCAAACCTTCGACAAGCTAGGAAGATTGTCGAATTCTCCTCCTTTCTACCTCCTCCACTATGTTATGCAGTAACCTAGTAGAGAACAAAATAGGTTAGCTCAAAGATCAAGAGCCCCTTTTATTTGAGAGATTCATGACATGATCTCAGATCTGAAGGAGACCTCATCATACCTCCACATGATGTAATTCCCTCTTGTACGATCTGATCTTGCCTCATGAGTTCACCGGAGATGAGCATGATGAAAATAAGGAAACTTGCAGATAGAAGAAGGGAGTAGCCTAAGGGTGGGGTTAGGACCTTCTGCCCTACTGTCCCTCTGGGCGAGGAGGTAGATATTTGATATGATGCCTCGGCATGGTCTCTCACCACATCAGTACATGATCGACACCTATAATAAATCGTGGCTGGGGACGCACATGAAAACACAGAGATTATGACTCTGGGGTTCCCAAATCGGATCCATCCTACACGACAACATCACCCTCTAGTGACACAGACCACAATGAAGGAGATGAAGAAACCAAAGTGACTAGGAAGGATGAGATGAAGCTCCGAAAATATTTTCCAGTCTTGAAACAGTGCAGAAGACCCTCTGCCGCCCTCCAGGCGAGCTGCACCCGGCGGGCACAATGCTGCAACCTTGGAGATAGCTTACGAGCAGGAGCAGGTAGATGGATCCCTAGATGTCAGTGACTCATCAGGATTATTCAGGGATGGCGATGCTTAGTGGAGTGAGGATAGAACGGTGCCTAGTGCTCGTTGGAGGAGCATGATATGGTGGCTTCATAGAACAGAGTTGTAGAGCTTTGAGTTCCTAGAAGACCATCCCCCTGCACTCCTTTTATCCTCTACATTGCTCTCATCATTGTAGAGGAGATTTTGGGAGGGGCAAAAATGAGCAAAACAGGCCCATGGCCACACCGGTCCTACCTGGGTGACGACGCTCACACACGCTGGGGTCAGAGAACGTGAGGGTGAGGGAGAGGGGTGTCTCCCGGTCCAGTAAACCCAACGTGGGCCGAGTCGTCCCTTGTAGTAGCCGGTCTAGGCTGAACAAGCTACTGAACCTGTGCCCCACTCAAATGTCCAGGTGGCAAACATCTAGGGGATCGTGAAGATCAGATCAACAACTCCAATAAATCCCTAAAGGTAAATAAAAGTTTACCATTTCAATATTACATGAAAATTTAGAAAATGCTTAGTAAATAGTTCCCATGGCCAATAATTTCCCCAAAAATATCCCTAGACTCAAAAAAATGTCCTCTACATTACTAGACCCTTAGATCAGACCTTTGAATAACAAATAATGATGATATTTACTATAGATGATAATGCTTCTTTTTGAGATTGTATTATTGGTATAATTAGCATATCAGGGAAATTAAATCTGAGATAAATATTAATAAACCCTAGCATAATGTGGAAACCAAATATGAACTCATATTTGACTATTATGTCAAAATAATAGGTCATTTCTCATCAAAACCCAATTCCATGTTTGTAACCTCATTTTATTTCTAGAAAATAGGCCAGTTATCAGAAAAATATGAAAATCGTACCAAACCTTTTTAATGACATATAAATCAGACTAAAGATACTAGACACCATCCTAACATCACATTAACCTAGGTTTGACCAAAACCCGAATTTGGACCTAAAATTACCAAGAATATGATGTACATATATTAATGATGATTAATTTCTTTAAATCAGGTGATGACCAGATACCTCAATTATTAAGAATTATTAGGAATCTCTGAACTCATGTACGTGGGTTTATTTAATTATATGACTATGGTTTTCTTTCTTGCAATTATGATATGTATGTATGCTCTCTTCAATTTGCAAATATTGGATGTAGTATTGCTATGTAGTACTCGTTGTTTTGTCACTTGAAAACATAAATTATGAGTAGATGTTTTGTAGTTATTTAAGGTGTTCATTATCCCCCTTATGAGGGAATGTATTAATGTTGACTAGTACACCTTCCTAGAGCAAACGGTATAGGGGGAGTTTCCCTAGAGTACTCAGCATACGGGGATGGGCCCAATATATATGTTTTGGTACTATTCCACCTTAGTAATGAAATCCATCTAGAAAAATGAGTAAAAATCGGCGTATTTCGCTAAATGAAGAAATGTTTTCTATGATTTTCTTCCTTTCTTTTTGCAAGTCTTTTCAAGTTATGAAAACCATAAATATATGTATCTTTCTACCCATGTACACAACACATTGTGTTGATTTGTTGTTTCACGTATGTTTTAGGTTCAGAGCTAGCATGGGATAAAAGAACAAGATGTGAGCAAGTTGTACATGTTGTACCTATTGTGTAGATCATAGTTTAGAATACATGTTCATAGACTGTAGAATTTTTCATTCAACATGTAATTGTAAATCGTGTTGTAATAAATCATTTTGTAATATATACATGTTGAATGTTGAGATTGTTATGGTGTATGCATTAAATTTGAATGTTCATGTATGCACAAATTTCTTCCGCAATGCACTTTGATACAAATGCCTAACGTTTTCGGATTTGTCCTATCGGGCCTTCTAAGTCTTGTGACGAAAAAATCTGGGGACGTTACAATTATTTGCCAATTCTAATTTCTGTTGTTGCTTGCATTGGTATATTGTATTATCAATTTCTACATTGGAAACAAATCTACATGTGGTGGAGGTTGTACTATGTGAAATCATAGGTTGATGATTTTGTGCTGTGAATCCATATTGTATGATGTAGATTGATGATGATAATGTTTGCTTTTTCTCTTGATTAACTAATCCAAATGAAATGTGACCTAATGTGCATGTTGCTATATTTGAGACCTAATCTTGTACATATTTCACCCAAATCTTGTATTAACTATATTGCTCAATTATGAATGATAGGATACCTACATTTGTGTGTAATGATCATCTTGATGATGAACATGCATGTACATTGGAGATGTCGAAATCAATGTTATAGAATACGATACCTAGACTAGGGTATGATTAAGACTACAAGATGTTTCTATTGTAAATCAACCTAGGATAAGAACAAATCTTATGCTTGCATATATTTGTGCTTCTAATCCTCATGCTTGACCTAATTTAGTAAATTTTGATGCATGTTGAAATAAGATTCAAACTTGTCCATTCTAGCATCATAATTTGATTTGATTATGTGCTTTGAACCTTGAAACATGCGTGTTAAAGATACATTGATGTTGAATCTCAAACTTAACTCACATGTGGGTCTTCTATTTCTGAAATGATTATGCGAACTCCTAAATCAGTAACATATATTATTCTTTGTGCACCCAAATACCTTGTGAATCATGTATGCACCCTAAGGTGATTAAATTCCTAAATCTTGACTTGAAATATGACCTAGGATTGTAGGTATAAGAATGACAACATACATGTATTTTTTGGCCTAGAAATCTGTCCAAGATTTACTCATTAGGAGTAAATCTTGGATAGTCCCCAGTTTGGGACTGTTCTTGAACACCTAATCTCACTTAGGATGTAAGAGTATAATGTGTATTGGGTTTTCAAGAAAATTTCGGTAGCATTTCCCCGTTTGTTCTCTAAGTACATATGTACTGGGAGAACAACAGGGAAATACTGCAAACATTTTCTTGAAAACCCAATACACATTATACACTTACTAGTAAGATTAGGTGTTCAAGAATGGGATAGGTGGTTCACATTTATTATGTATAAGAATGACATCACATGTGTTTGTTGGCCTAGAAACCCATCCAAGATTTACTCATTAGGAGTAAATCTTAGATATTCCTCAGTTTGGTACTGTTCTTGAACACCTAATATCACTTAGAATGTAAGTGTATAATGTGTATTGGGTTTTCAAGAAAAGTTCAGCTGCATTTCCCCGTTTGTTCTCTAAGTACATATGTACTTGGAGAAGAACGGGGAAATGCTGCCGAAATTTTCTTGAAAACCCAATACACATTATACACTTACTAGTGAGATTAGGTGTTCAAGAATGGGATAGGTGGTACACATTTATTATATATAATAATGATAGCACATGTATTTGTTGGCCTAGAAACCCATCCAAGATTTACTCATTAGGAGTAAATCTTAGATAGTCCCCGGTTTGGGACTATTCTTGAATACATAATCTCACTTAGGATGTTTTAAACATTAATTATATATGACGCCTTAAACCCTAAAGTTTTAACTATAAACTCTAATATGTTAACCCTGGACCCTAATATTGTTGTAATATATACTTATTTTCTCTTTGATCATAGAATGGATAGATCATGGATGTCCATTCCAAATCGCTGCACCCCAGAGTTTATTTCTGGTCTTGATTAGTTTATTAGATTTGCTGAGGAACATAGGAAACAACCTGGAGATAGGTTCTACTGTCCATGTAGGCACTGCGGTAACAACTTGAAAGTCAGCACTGGTGATGAAATCAAAATTCATGTCTTATGCAATAGGATTGTACAAGGCTATATAGAATGGCACTGGCATGGAGAGATTTCAAACCTGAAATCAGTGGATGTCGATAGCAGTGCTTGTGTGGAAGAAGAAATTGCCTCTGATGACATAGATGTGAACGAACCAGTTCCAGTAGACATCGTTGATGTGATGCTGCATAGTTGTGGGGTAGAGCACACCGATCCACCTCCCATATTTAGAAACATTGTGCATGATGCTGAGATACCATTATACACAGGTTGTAAGTTGACAAAGCTTAGCACTATGTTGAGATTGTATAAGATGAAAGCTAACAATAGATGGAGCGACAAAAGCTTCACATCATTGTTGTCTTTGTTGAAAGAAATTCTTCCCGAAAGAAAAGGAGCTTCCAATCTCAACATACCGGTTAAAGAAATTGTTGTGCCCAATGGGAATGGAGACCAAGAAGATACACGCATGCCCGAATGATTGTGTATTATTTCAAAAGGACTATGTGGATTTAAAAGATTGTCCCAAATGTGGTGCGTCAAGGTATAAATTGATGACTTCGGGGGAGTCCAAAACTGGTTTTCCTGCCAAGGTGATGTGGTATCTACCTATAATACCACAGTTTCAATGCTTGTTTACCAATCCGATAGATGCGAAGAATTTGAGGTGGCATGCAGATGTTAAGAAAAATAATGATGGGATCCTACGACATGCGTCTGATTCCCCACAGTGGAAGAAGATTGATTTATTGTACCTGAATTCAATGAATAAGTCAGGAATCTAAGACTTGGGCTTTGTATAGACGGGATGAATCCGTACGAGACATTGAGAAGCCAACATAACACTTGGCCAACTATGCTTGTTATATACAATCTTCCTCCCTGGTTGTGTATGAAAAATAAGTACGATATGCTGTCGTTGTTGATATTGGGCCCTAAACAACCTGGAAATGATATCAACATTTATCTTGAACCTCTGATTGATGACTTGAAGAAACTCTGGGGTGAAGGTTTGATGACCTATGATTCTTCATGAAGAGAGACATTTTGTTTGCACGCTATGTTGTTTTGCACTGTGAATGACTTTCCAATATATGGGAATTTGTCTGGATATAGTGTCAAAGGATCTAAAGCGTGTCCTATATGTGAAGAGAACACTGATTCAATATGACTATATGCGAATGGATAAAACTTGGGGATAAAAACACCCGGTTCTTCCACTCTCTCACCAAAGCACGTCGAGTAAGGAACAAAATCACTTGCCTCAAGGACTCCAATGGCGAATGGACGACTGATGAAGCAATAATCAAGCAACTAATCACATCTTTCTTCTCCAACGTATATAAGGAAGCTAATGCGAACTTGAGAAGACAGAAGTGCCCATCCTTCCCGGGTGTTTACATTCGCTTAACCTCAGACCAGGAAACTGAATTGGCTTCCATTCCTAATGAAGAAGAAATACACTCTGCCCTAGTTTCCATGTCTCCAATCAAAGCCCCTGGCCCCGACGGAGTCGATGCTGCATTCTATCAAACAAACTGGAATAATCTAAAAAATCAGCTCTGTACTTTCATCCAAAGTCCGTTCCATGGCATTACTTTTCCCCCCAAGTCGACGGACTCACTCATCATTCTCATCCCAAAGACAACTACCCCAGAGGTTTGCTCTCAATTCCGCCCTATATCTCTGAATAACGTTTGTACAAAGATTTTATCCAGGGTGCTCGCAACCAAAATCAGACCCTTTCTCAAGGACTGGGTGTCACCCCATCAATCTGCCTTCATTCCCGGGAGAAGGATTAGCGATAATACTGCCCTAGTTCAAGAAGTTATACACTCCATGGAGTCAAAAACTAGCACCAAGAAATCCCTGGCATTGAAGCTTGACCTAGTTAAAGCTTTTGATAAACTGAGTTGGCAGTTCATTCACGATACACTCACAAGAACCTCCCTACCAAGAATCACAATCAACATTATTATGGAGATCATCACTTCAGGAGAATCTTCCATCCTATGGAATGACGATACCACCTGTTCCTTTAAACCTTCATGTGGGGTTAAACAAGGTGATCCCCTATCACCTTATATCTTTGTCCTTTGTTTAGAGTGTTTCAGTCAGCTCATAGCATCTGAAGTATCTACTGGGAAGTAGACACCTATTTTCATCTCTAAAGCCAAGATCCCCATAACCCATGCTAGCTTTGCGGATGATATCATCCTCTTTGGGGAAGCATCTCTTCAACAAGCTAAGATTATTAAAGCCTGCCTTAAAAGGTTCAGTGAAGCATCTGGCCTCACCCTCTCTCACGACAAATCAGTGATCTTCTTCTCCGTCAACACACCTAGGGATATGAGGAATCGGGTAAGCAGGAATTTAGGCATACAGGAAACGAGCAATCTGGGCCGTCACCTTGGGGTTCCGATAATTCACAGAAGAAAAAACAAGGAACTCTTCCTCAACCTCACCGAGAAAATCCATAAACAGATTCACCAATGGCAGAATAATTTACTCTCCTTGGCAGGAAGAATTACTCTCACAAGATCAGTGTTACAATCACAGGCTTGCTATGTAATGCAATCGATCCAACTCCCCTCAGCTACATGTGACAAAATAGATAAACTGATCAGGAATTTCATTTGGAACGGCAGCAACAACAAGCGCCTAAACCTGGTTTCCTGGAAGACTGTTACAAAACCAAAATAGCTAGGAGGTCTTGGCATCAAACGATCCAAGGACTTCAACACATCCCTTCTTATGAAGATGGCGTGGACATTTCTGCTTCGAAAAAGCATCCCTTGGGTGGATCTCATGGTGGGTAAATACCACAGTAGAAGACAACCAAGCTCAAACGGTTCCCACCTCTGGCGGAGTATTGGAAGACTCACCCCCACTCTCCTTAACAACTCCAGAAGGATCACCATCTCGGGGGAGGATACCCTGGCCTGGATAGATGAATGGGTTGGAAGTGGCCATCAACCTTCCATCAAAACTGACCTTACTATCCCAGTGGACCTACTTGAACTCAAGGTCGCCAGCCTGGTAAAGGAAGATGAAACGTGGGATACTGATTTTCTGAATTTCTGGTTCAACGCGGATACAGTTCACTCCATTCTGCACATGCCTACCCCCAAGCCTTCATACGGGGATGACACTCGAATTTGGAAGCTAGATCACAATGGAATTTTCACAACCAGCTCAGCATACGCCGTTGTATGTAGTTGGAAGGAAGAAGAACAACCTCTTTTCAAAACCATCTGGTTGATTCCAATACCTCACAGAATCAAAACACATTTATGGCTTTTGCTACACTGCCGCCTACCCACTAATGTCCTCAGAACTCTGAAGAAGTTTATCGAAGTTCCCACATGCTCCAGATGTAATGCCGCAGACGAGGATTGCCTCCATGCCATACGTGACTGTGAAGCTTCTAAACAGATCTGGGTCAAGCTTATACCAACGGAAGCTGATCTCTTCTTCTCAAGCAGCAACATTCATTCATGGATGGAATATAATCTCAAAGAACTCCACCGAATCCAGAACTGGCAAACAAAATTTGCAGTAGCATGTTGGAGGATATGGAAGAACCGCAACTATTTTATTTTCGAGCAAAGAAGTACACCGCCTACGGTGGTGTCTGTCAACTGTATTGTTGAAGCTTCATCTATCACCTGTGCTATGACCCAATCACACAGTTCCGGAGGAAACATTATCAGCCCACCTCTACCTACTCGGACCTGTACAACCATTATTCACATAGATGCTGCCATCTCAAGCAACACACAAATGACCTGTACATGTGCTATATCTAGAAACTCATTGGGACAGTGGAAGACAGGCTCTGCAAATCTTTGTCCTGGTTCGGATGCCATGGAAGGCGAGCTGAAGGCTATCTTGCATGGAGTACAACTTGCTGCTCTTAACACACTTGCTGAAGGTTTAATCATTTCAGACTCTTGGAATGTTGTTCAATGGGTTTCACATCTGAAGGACCCTCCTAAAAAATACCGCACTCTTACTATAAAGATCAGAGATTCCTTGATCCATGCAGGGATACAGAAGGTGGTGCACCAAAGAAGGAATCAAAACAAACTCACAGATGCGCTTGCTAAATTCTGCTTAAAGCAACCATCCTCAGCAACACAATGGCATGTGTGTCCCCCTCAAGGGCATCAATTTTATCTTTCAGACATTCATTTGTTTCCTAACTGGTTCCCTACTAGCAACTGATGTTTTCGTTTTACAAAAAAAAATATATAACTAAAAAATGATGGCAAGACTGTATATCTTGGTCATCGAAGGTTTCTTCCAAAATTCCATCTGTATCATAGGTTGCGCAAAGCATTCAATAGGCGGAATGAGGAATGGAGTGCACCTAAACCTATATAAGGGGAGGATGTTTATGAAAGAGTAAAAGACATTGCCAATGAATTTGGTAAGAGATCACAATGTACGATGGCCACACGGAGTGACAAATCTTTATTCAAGAAGAAGTCAATATTATGGGATCTTCCTTATTAGAGTTCTTTGGCAGTCAGGCATTGTATCGATGTCATGCACGTTGAGAAAAATGTTTGTGATAGTGTCATCGTTACTCTGTTGAATATAGCAGGTAAGACTAAAGATGGGATAAAATCCAGAATGAACCTACGTGAAATGGGAATAAGGACATAATTAACAGAAGTAGTTAGTAGCGATCGGAGAACATACTTACCTCCCGCTTGTTACATGTTGTCTACAAAGGAGAAGAAAGCTTTTTGTGAATGCTTGATAAATGTTAAGGTGCCACAGGGTTACTCATCCAACATCCCTAGATTGGTATCAATGAAAGATCTGAAGTTGATAGGTTTTAAATCTCATGATTGTCACACTCTAATGCAACAAATATTGCCTGTGGCAATTCGATCTACATTGCTGAAGCATGTAAGGTTTGCAATCACCACACTTTGTTTCTTTTTCAATAGTTTGTGCAACAAAGTTATTGACCCTGATACTCTCGATATATTGCAAAGAGAAGTGGTTGTTACCCTATGTCAGCTTGAGATTTATTTTCATCCTTCATTTTTTGATATCATGGTACATCTTGTTGTCCATTTGACTAGGGAAGTGAAAATGTTGGGACCAATTTTCTTGCATAGGATGTATCCCTTTGAACGATACATGAGCATTTTTAAAGGTGATGTTCGAAACCGTTATCAGCCCGAAAGGAGTATTATTGAGGGTTATGTGGTGAGAGAGGTTATGGATTTTTGCAATGACTTTCTGAGTGCTAATGATGCTCATGTTAATGATAAGAATATTGAGGAGCATTTTGGCAAAGGAATTTTTGGATCACGGATGAAAGTAACCAGCCGTGAGTAGTTGGTATTGAGGAACATACCAATTTCATCAAGAGACAATATCCTCGAGCCAATTCAATGTGGCTTGCTAGAGAGCATAACAAGACATTTATTAAGTGGTTTGAAGATAAAGTGTTACATCAACTATCTCAAACACCAGATAATCTTACTGAAACTATCAAATGCCTCGCCTTTAAACCAAAATTGAATGTTATGTCTTATGAAGCGTTTGATATAAATGGATTCTTATATTACACAAATCGTCAAGATGATAAGAGTGTCGTCTAAAATAGTGGGGTCACTCTTCAAGCGTCTTCATTATTTTTTGCAAGTGTAAAGGATAAGAGTCCACGTGAAGCTAAAATGTCATATTACGGTGTCATTGAAGACATATGGGAGTTTGACTACATAGATTTTAGAATTCCACTCTTTAAATGTAATTGGGTTGATAACACCAAAGGAGTTATAGTGGATGAATTGGGTTTCACATTAGTGAACTTTGAAAAGATTGGCGAGAATGGTGAACCATTCATATTGGCGTCACAAGCGAAACAAGTATTTTATATCGATGATCCGATAAATGATAAATGGTCGGTTTTTCTTCATGGTAAAAGATAGTTCATTGAAGATCCTATAGATGAAGAACAATACTATGATAAGTATGATGACTCCAGTCCATTCTCAGTTGGGTTGCCAACACCACCAAATATTGAAGCTAATGATGACTTGTATGTGCACGGAGATCACAATGAAGGATTGTTAATTGATAAACGATCGCAATATTAGAGGCATGCATGTTTATATTTTTTTTATATGTTTTATTTTTCTGAATGTGAACTTTACAATGTGAATGTGAACTTTACAATGTGAATGTGAACTTTACAATGTGAATTACTTTACAATGTGAACTTTACAATCTGAATGTGAACTTTTAGATGGTTGAGCATTCATATGATGACTGTGCTGATGATTACCGTGAGGGTGAGGATGTCAATGCGCTGCCTCACAATGTAAATTTTAAAAATAAATCCCGCCTCACATTTATAGTTATATCCTGTAAGTGTGTTTTTTTTGTCAAATTTTAGGTTGGTGATGTACCCCCTGAAGAAATTGGGGCACTTCATGAGCAGAAAAAAAAAATTATGGAAGTGAGGGGCATCACAATGATGAACAAGTTACTACAACAAAGCGACAATGGAGCCAAACTGGATGTGGATTTCGATCATGCAAGAAATCCAGTTGGAGTGAAGCACAACTCATTTATTTCATATCTTGGGGTTCTTACTTGCAGCCACTGTAGTCCTATTTTTGAATCCTGGCATAGAGTTCCTAAGGGGAAGAAAGACTTAATCTGGAAGGAACTATGCGTGAGTTATCATTATTTGCAATTCTATTTTTGTAGATTACTAATTTTTAGGATACTAGTTAATACCAATTCTATTTTGTAGAGTATATTTGATCTGGATGAAAAGTTGCATCATAAATGCATGATGCAACACTGTGGGAGGGTCCTAAGGAACAATAGGACAAATCTCACCCGAGATTACATACACGATGCTGACAAGAGGTTCTTGATTGATTTCCAATTCTAGACATTGATCACTTTTTGACTAACTCTACACTAATAAATTTTGTTTGTATTCTATTTAAAAAATAAATTTAGGAAGAAGGTAGCCCCTAACAATTGGAACTACCTGGACCCCAAAGATTGGGAGGAGTTTGTTACCCAAAGAAAAATGGATGAATTTAAGGTATTAAGCACCACTCCCAATTTAATTAATATACGTTCTTATGTATTCACCTATTCAAGATTAACCTTTAGTGTTACTAACCAAATCAATGTGCTTACTAACAAGGCTATCAGCGATGCTCAAAGAGAAAGGCATGCACTGAATGTGCATGACCACACAATGGGTCCAAGAGGATATGCAGGCATTCACCAAAGACTATAGGCTGAGTATACTACTCAGTCTACTGCTCAGTCTGCTGCTACTCAAGAGTCCTCTACTATTGGTCCTGCACATCTGCCTCACCATGCTCTATGGATAGCTAGGAGGCAAAACAAGAAGGGAGATATAACGAAGCCCAAAACTACTGAGGCGGATAAAAAAATGGTAAAATTCAACTCTTAGAGCAATCAATCAATATTGATTATTGTTGTGTTTACTTACCAATTTCTGTTGATGGCAATTAGCGCGAGCTGCACGAGCAGAGGAAGGAAGGCAAGTTCATCCCTGAGGGCACAAGGGATGAATTGATAGTTTCTTTGGGTAACCCAGAGCATCCTGGACGTATTAGGGGTGCATGCACTAGTGTGGGCATCAAAGCGCTCTTTGGTCCATCCCAGTGCAAACCTATCCCAAAAGCAAGACTTTCACAAGTTGAGGTAACCTATTCTTTTTTTAGAATGTTATGGCGAAAGGGAACTTAATAATCAATTGCTAGCATTTATTTTATCCATGTATAGGTAGATGAATTAATTGAGAGGAAAGTCCAAGAAGCAATGGTGAAGTGGCATACGTCTCAGACGGCCACTCAGATGGTACCTATGACATGCTGTGCTTCTATTACTCCAACTATAGAGGTTGGGAGTAATCCTGTAGACCCACCACTTAGCACATCCTTTGTAAGTATTTTTATGACATAGTAGCTAGTCTTTGAAGAGGTTGGGAGTTTGTGTATACATGCATATAACATTCTTTATGTAAATTTATAGGGGTTGAAGCCATTCCATCTAAAAAGTCAAGAATATGTCATTACAGAGGCGTCGGCTTACCCACCCCTTCCAGGGGAAATGTTTCATGGGACTCCAGTACCAGATGGTGCAGTTTGTGTGAGTCCGATAAGTGTAGTCCCCAAATGGTGGGATCTTACATTGCCATATGCCCACCCAGATTCTGAAACGCTTGGTGAGGTAGAAGGCGGAGTGATATTGTGGCCCAAAGCGGATGTCATATATACTAATATTGTATGCTAAATTTACATTACGTTAATTTGTTAGTGTGTACATATATATGAGTCAATTGATATGAAATTATATATACAGGTCAAAAGGAAGACACCCACTAAATCTCGGCCTCCACCTCCACCTCCTGAAGTACCAAGTTGGCTTCCAAAGGACCTACACACCTCGTTAGGTCCTAATTGTTGGGGTATGGTAGATTGGATAGGCGAACATGATCCAAATTGCCCTATAAATGTTACTATTCCAGAGGAAGCTACAGGTCAATTATACAATAACAATCTATTTATATAAGTTTTGCATACGTATTAATGCATACGTAATATAAGTTTTGCATACATATTAAAGCATACATATTAATGCAGGTTAATCATATGATAACAAGATATTTATACAATATATTTTGGAGTTGTTTTGTTAGGATTGGCTGAACACATCTATGATAGAGTTGTGGATATGGTGAGATCTTATTTATACATCTATATACCTTGTTTTATATATGGTGATCTGGTTTCTTATATATTAATGCATACGTAATACATGTTTTGCAGCCACTTACACATGATATGTACAGATTTTTCATTTCTCCATGTGGGATTTTTGGTTCCATCTTTGATTAGTCTTATAGTTAAACACCTTAGGTCAGTTACTTCATACTGCTGTGATGTTTTTAAATATTTTGGTAAAAATAAGAAGATAGTGATAATAGCTCCATTCAATGTCGGGTAAGTTTACTTTGCTTATAATTTGGACTTATGAAAATTACATTTTTATTGTGACTTTTGAGTTATTAATTTATAACTTTCTTACCTCTAGTGGTAAGCATTGGGAGTTACTAGTTATTCTCCCCGAGATGTTCACTGTCTATTATCTAGATCATGTGGGGAAGGAATTGAATATATATGGACACACAATGAAAATGCCATTATTCCTGTGAGAAATATTTCATATTTTTATATCCGTTAACATATGTTATTACATTACTATTTAATTATGCAATTTAATGTGCTACATTAACATGTAGGGATTTATAAGAGTACGCCAAAGTTGGAGGAAAGATCCCCAAGAAAAAGAACCAGCCACTAACTTGGAAGAATGTGAAAGTAATTTCCTGACTCCAATGTATATATTATTTATGTGAACTGTGCTTATTTGTATTTTTGAATATTTTATATGTTTCAATTTATAGTGTGCTACACAAGACAACGGCTGGGCATGTGGATACTATGTGATGCGATTTATGAGCATAATTATCGAACATGCCGCAATGGAAATCGATACCAGACATCAGGTATTATATGTAGTCATTAGATAATATGAAATATATCAATCTTATTATATATTATTAATTATATATATACATAATTATCTTTGCAGGTGTTTAAAACTGACTTCACTATAGGTGAAAAGTTATTAGATATACATACTCCCTATATGATGGTTGAGTTAAATGATATAAGAGAACAATGGGCAGAAGCCCTACAAGTAGTGGAAATTTTTAAATATAATTGGGATAATGACGATGATGAATAAAGAATGATATTTCTACACTTTGTTCTCATAATTATTTTTGTGTGAATTTGAATGACTTTTTATGAATTGCCATATGCGTGATCAATACATGAATGTTTCTACATGTGTCTGAATGTGAAAAGAGATGAAATGAATGGAACTGCAGGTTGCTAAATGTGTGTGAAAATGGAGGAAATTTGAAATGGAACTACTAGTTTCTACATGTGTGTGATAAAAAATAATATGAATTAAATGTGCTTATACATGTGTGTGAATCACATGATAAATATATAATATTGTCTATCTTGTTAATTTTGTAGGTTTGTGGCCTGTTGTTGGTTGATATCAATGGATGCTATAAACCTGCAACTTAGAACTGAACTGTAGATTCTGCATCCTACTGACCAACCATAAAGTAGGCCTGCATACTAATAAGAAAAAAATTTAGAACATAGGCGTAGGTTATTTGTGTAAAAATGACAACAAAACACATAGGTGTCAGTTGGTAGTGTAAAACTGACGTCTTTATCCCCTTCTGGCGTCGGTTATTCATAAAACTGACGCCTATTGCGGCTAGGTACCACGGTCATGCTGGGTAGCACGACCGTGGTAGTAGGGGATATGGTGTCAGTTATTAGTATACAAATTGATGCTGATGGTGTCGGTTATTAGTAGATTCTGGCTAGGTACCACGGCCGTGCTGGGTAGCACGGCCGTTGTGGCTGTGGATATGTCGTCAGTTACTTATATAAAGCCAACGCTGATGATGCCCTTGCTGGCACCTTTTTGGTGGCGGGAAGGGGTATGGCGTCAATTGTTTTTTTTTTTTGATGACGAGGGAACCACTCCCGCACGAGCGCCACTTTTGTGACCCCCGCAGGCAGTGTAAACCCCCGGATGGCCCCCCCTCCCATACAGGGACCACCACAGAGTCGCATCGTTGGCCGGCCGACGCGTGGGCTAATTCACTTCAGTGGAACGCTGGGAGTCGAACCCGTGCCCCCTCGCAGGGGACTTGCGAGCCGCACCACCCGAGCTATTCCACCCCGGCCGTATGGCGTCAATTGTTACTTAATAACTGATGGTTTTAATAAGGTTATCGTGTCATTTTAACTTTAAGAACCGACACCGATAGTCCCCTTGTTGGCACATTTTTGGTGGTGGGAAGGTTTATGTCATCGATTGGGGGATCGACGCTAAAGGTGTCGACTTTTAGCGGTGCCCACTTGGGTGTCGCTTGGAAACTGACGCCTTGGGACTTAAATAACCGATGCCAAAGGTTATTTTTGTAGTAGTGAAACCATCTAGTATAGCAAGATAGGTGGTGAATAATAACATAATTGGGTTCAAGTTATATAACCCCCCTTAAGAACAACTTCAAAGCTCCAAACTCCAAAGCTCCACGTTCCTAAGGTTGAAGATGACTTATCAAAAGTCCAAGGCCCATTCACAACTCCTCTATAAGCAAAGAATCACCATAGATAAGAATGTGGTGAAGAAGAAAAGAAAGGAAAGAATTACAACCAAGATCCATGCTTGAACCAAGGTTGAAGATGACCATGGCCTCACCTTAAGCTTGGTGCTCAAGCTCCCCTTGATCCTTGAGCTACTATGCATGATATCTAAGAGGGACAGAGTTTTAGGGGTAAAAAAGATTCACTAGTAGGTGAAAGGAAGGGTATATATCCTTGAGGTTCATGGGAGAGAGAGTAAGAGGTGGCATCACCTTACTACTAGTAGGTGCCACATGGCCATGCATGGATTGACACATGTACTTGCATGCATTCCATATTTATCTTGCCATGAAAAATAAAAACTTGAGAATAATGAATGGGATAAGGTTCGGCCCCTTTGATTATCTTCTAGGACAAGCCACTTCCACTCACATTATTATTCTATTCACAATTCAATGCAACCTTTCCCAAGGAAAGTTGCAAGCCGATATACATTGCTTTATTGAGGTTCTTAGCTCGTTTTTGCAAATTTAAAGAGTTAACAACATGATATGGTGGTCTAATCTTTGGCTCCTTGGCCGATAGGGACTCCCATTTAACACTACAACCCGATACACTCAATACAAGCTCAAATTAGGGTTTCCATTCAACCCCTTTCT
Organism: Alisma plantago-aquatica; assembly: GCA_963693085.1. Lineage (NCBI taxonomy): Eukaryota > Viridiplantae > Streptophyta > Magnoliopsida > Alismatales > Alismataceae > Alisma > Alisma plantago-aquatica. The sequence continues at coordinate 1,426,863,852 of OY856410.1, read as the reverse complement.
TGGTCTTTTCATCACCAAGAATACTACCACTCATAAATTATTCAAACATGGTGTCTCATTCATTATATCTCCTCTAAATGATACATAGAGGAATTAGGAACACTCTATAGGTGGTAATTTTCATATCAACCCTACATTTTGGGTAATTTACAATTTGTACCAAAATCGGTGCACAAGGTACTAACATTATTCAAACAAGTTCAAACTTGGCATTTAGGCTTTCCACAAGCCACCACTTAGCATAATTATCTCTATTATGATGCTAAAACACTTAAGGAACATTCAAAATGTGCATTTTGCAATATTACCCCTCATCTTGGGTAAATTGCACTTTGGTCCAAAACAAAGGAACACTGCTCAAACAACATTCAATCAGGACCAAACTTGAAACATAAATGTGTCACATGATAAAAAAAACACCTTAGAGGATTATATTAAAGTTCTAATAAACTTACTTATCCAAAACAAATAGGGTTAACTCATAACCCAGGTTAGGGTCATTACACAACCCTACAGGATTGGCATAATCCAATACCTAGATATAACCCTACAAGATTGGGATAACCTAATACCTGGATACAACCCCAAAGGATTGGGATAACCCAATACCTACATACAACCCTACATGATTAGGATAACCCAATACCTAGATACAACCCTACATAATTGGCATAGCCCAATACCTAGATATAAGTTTACAAGATTGGTATAAACCAATACCTAGACAAATCATAATGATGTATATTCACATGATTGGTACAATCCAATAACTGTCTAAAAGATTGGTTGAGGCCAATAGATAGAAATTAGGATGATTCGTGGATGTCATACCATGATAATAAGTATCACAGGATAAGCTTAAGATGTTGGTACAGTATGATGGGTAAATGTTACACATGCTCTTCATATTCCTTATAAAGTGAATAGATGATTTGCTACTCTATCATAGATAGTTAAAATGCTTTAAAAGATGAGAAATGTTCTAATCTGCTTATCCATAGTGATTAACCTTGCTTATTAATATAAAAGAACCTCTGCTCAGTTTTATACTGTTTACCTATGATAATAACATTGTTGGTGGAGAGTTATATCTCTCGTTGGGACAATTGTCTCACCCCCTAGGATCCACATTTTCTTCAGGTGGACGTGCACGAGGGGGTATCTCAGGTTGAGTGTACTATCTGTCGTGTCTTGTAGATAGAAGTCCTATGTGTCGTCTTTGTACTCTTAGGGCCTTGGAATCAGTATGTAAATGTTTTATAAACAATCTGAGATTTTAGCTTGTATGCCTCGAGGTTTTATGTTGCTTCAGTATATGTTATAACAAAGCAACTATTATATGTTATCCTCGAGAAGAGATGGTACAGTGTATGTACAATGTGAACTCTGATGTATATAAAGTTTTGGTTCTTTCGTTAAGAGTTTCTTGGAAGAGGATCTCTTTGTAAAATGGTTTTAATTTTTAGTGATTTTATTAATCCAATGCTTAGGGTTATTCCACATAATTAGTGACAATTTAGCTGTCAGTTTGGCGGTGGTCGTAATAAGTTTGGTATCAGAGCTTAAGGTTTGATGAGTCTATAGAGACATAGGACTAAGGTGTTGAGTGTATTCTAGTACTTCCAATATACCCTAGAGTGCCTTCTGCTTATGCAGAAGAAAGGGTGAAGTTAAAAAATGACTGGAGAACACAAGGAACATGTTGCTAAGAGAAATTTTGTTGCACCAGGAGAAGGTGCAAGGGATCATGCAAGAGAAGAATGAGTGCCTGAGAATTCCCATCTTGACCTAATCAGGATAGAGAATCCTACTTTTTATGCTCTTGTTTGGCAGGTTAGGATAGTAGTGATGAATATAGTGGACTAGATACTAGCAATACAACCTAGGTTACCAGTCCTCAATGCAAAAACTTTGGGTTTTGAAAGGGTTCCTGAATGACATAGTCATGTTGGAACAATGGAAAATGTGGGAAGGATTAACATATGGAAAGAAAACAGACTCTACCATAAGTATAGACAGATAGTACATCTATGATGGAAATGCAAAAGGAGGGGCAATAAGCTGAGAATTAAGGAAAGGTCTCTATAATTCTAGAGACATTTTCCTTGTAGTTCTAAAAAGCCAACATTTTTGGTACCACCAGTGCAATAAATGCCTAGTGCACGAGGGGATTAGTCACTATGTAAAGGAAAAAGTCCTAACTTTCCACCTGTAAGAACTCATGACTTACCTTCTACATCCCGTAAAAAGACTGATAAGACTAGGGTACGAGGACAAGACATGTTATAAATATGGACATGTTGAGCATACTAAACCCTTTTGTTCAAAAATAAGGGAGGAAATGACCCAACAACCGAGGCAGACTCGACAATGCTTACAAAAGTTACAACGCAATAGTATAAAAAGGCAAAAGTAACAATAGGAAATAGCTTGACTCTATGTTTGAGTCAACCTTAAGTGGTATATGACCGTGAGGGGTGACATTCAGATAGAGATTTTTCATTCTGATATGTCCTATCTTGATTTTATCTGATAATCATAAGAAGGTAGTTGTTGTTGAGCCTCCTTTAATTAGTCCCATGAGGACATGGGGAAGAGATAAGAAGGATGAGAACCTATATTCAGTCCAATATTCTTTTATATGTTTTGAAATTTCTCTCTTCATGTAGAAAGGGAAGAGATGAAAAAGAAACACCTAGAGAAAATTAGAGATACTAAGTAGTAAAAATTTAAAGAGATGTTAAAAGTAAGAAACATAATATAAAACAAATGCATGCTACCCAATTTCAATTCTTGAATACCTGGCCAAGTATTCATCTATTGAAGGCAAGGTAAGTATGACACTCTTAGATTGCTATCTTTCTATTTACTCTGATCAAGTGGTCATTTTGAGACAATCCAAAGAGCATAATGAAGTAGGAGATGTGGCACAAATATTTCTACCACATCCTAATTGATATACAAAGGAATATAAGTTAATCACAGATCAACGTATAAATAAAAGAAGATGTTTAGTATAATGTATACCTTGGTCTGAGGACCTAGAAGTAACAGTTACCTGATGAGAGGTAACAATGTTTAGTGGTGAACTAAGGTCTTGAATACCCATATCTAGTAATCATGATGATGATAATACTAAGGGATGATGACATGTAATCATCTCTATAATTCCTATGCTGATGGCAAGGAACCTAAGAGGAAACAAGATTAAATGACACATGAACAATTGAAAGTTCATGCAATACTCAAAGAAGGCGATAATCTCTTTTCTTTAATAAACAACCCTAAATAATGATGGGGTGATGAGAAGGACTATGTTTCCTTGTATTCTTTCCTTTTAGGAACATGAAAATAAAGTAAGTCATATGACACTTGATATGCATAGATTAGAAGTAATCTATAACAGGATACTTTGAAAAGTATCAGTTAGTTCTAGATTCTGGTTCCAAGACAAAGCTATATGTGGTAAGAAAGGTCCTATTATATGTTTAGTTTTGGTAATAACAACAGAGGATGGAAATGATGAGGATGTGATGTGTTTTTGGCACATAAAATGGATACCAAGGTAAAGAATCCTAGTATCCAAGAACTTTCAATGATATGAGAAAATGAGAACATGACTCATGATAAGATGAATAATGTTTGGTTACCTAGAAGGGCCAACTTTGAGATTAGTCTAGTTACATACTGTAGTATGGATACCATATGTTAGGGGTTTATGCTTCGCATAAACATGAAATCATCAAGGATGTAATAGTTGAAGGAACAATTGTAGAATCATTTTGGGAAAAATCTTATCAAGCTAAAAATAATTCCTTAGAATATCCCTATCTAGATCTGTTGAGGCAGGTTATACATAAAATCTAGAGATACCTCCGAGATAAGTTCTTTGACAAGTATCCTCTCCTTATGATAAGAAAATAAACAACTAACAGAATAGTTGGTATAAGTCATAATAAAGTTTAGTGTTGTGTCAGCAGATTAGAGTGGCACATCAGATGTATGATAAGACTTGTAGTTCCAAGTGCGTAACAGAACGTGACTCTGGTCTTTCCTTGAAGGTGAAATGCTAAACTAAGTGAGGAGTGTGGAAGACTCCCAATGTCAAGAATCTTATCACATAAGATGTAAATTGAGAAAGTGACAAATTAGTAAGGTTTGACACTTGAGTTAAATAAGGTATGTATAATACTTCTATGAAAAAGAAAAAGTATTACTTGATACAGAATTGACACTAAAGTCACTAATGAGAAGGACAAGGGAATATGTGTCATGTATGACAAATTCTATAATAACCCTGTATGGAGGAACTTTATGCTGGTCAAAGTTCTATGGCATCTCCATGAAATCATGATGATATGTGGAGTCTTGATGGTAAGATGCATGAGTAACAATTGTATCCCTTCATCTCGGATTTTGGGGACGAAATCCTTGTTAGGGGTTTATAACTTGTAACATCCCTAACCTGGGTTTAGGGCTAACCCTGTTTGTTTAGCCTAAATAAGTTTCTTATAGTTTTAATATAATCCTCTAAAGAGTTTTGTTATCATGTGAGAAACTTATGTTTCAAGTTTGGTCCTATTTGAATAATGTTTGAGTAATGTTCTCTTATTTTGGACCAAAATGCAATTTACCAAAAATAAGGGGTTATATTACAATATGTCATATGTTGAACATGCCACATGTGTTTTAGAATCATAAGAGAGAGAGTGATTCAAGGTGGTGCCTTGTGGAAAGCCTAAATTCCAAGTGTCAACTGATTTGAATAATGCTAGTGCCTTGTGTATCAATTTTGGTACAAGTTGTAATTTACCCAAAATGTAGGGTTGATATGCAAATTACCACCACTAGAGTGTCACTAATCCCTCCTAGTATCATCTAGAGGAGAGATAAAGAAGGAGGAACCATTTTTGAATCATATTTTAATGATGGTATTCTTGGTGATGAAAAGACTAAGAAAGGGTTGAATGTGAAACCCTAATTTGAGCTTATATCGGGTTGTAGAGTTCATATGAGGGTGCCTATCAGCCAAGGAGAAATAGAGGGAGTCTCATATGGGTTTGTGAACTCTTGGATTTGTCAATGATGATCTAAGAACCTCAAGGAGGTGAAGTGTATCAGTTTTCAACATCCTTGGAAAAGTTGTATCAGGTTGTGAATAAAGTGGTGATTGAGTTGAGATATCTTATCCAACAAGATAAGTGATGGCCAAAATATCATCTCTAGATTATCCTCAAGTGTTTTGCATGTCAAGATAAATATTATTGCATGCAAGGAAAAGTGTCAACCAAGCATGGAAACGTGGCACCTAGTAGCTTAAAATGATGATACCTCATATACACACTTTTTCATGAACCTCAAGTATATATACCATTCCCTTCATCTATAAGTGAAATTTTTGAAATTTACCACCCTCTTGCTCTTAGATATCATGCATAGAGTCTTAGTATCGTGCAAAATAAGAGGGGTATCATGCATAGAGCTTTGGTATTAGCCATATCATGGTGATATCGACCATAACAAAGTGATATCAACCAAGTAAAGTGATATTGGCCAAGTGAGGGATATCGGCCACAAGTGGTGAGGTATCGTGCATAGTGCTGAGGAGCACAACTCTTGGACCTTTGATAAGCTTATCTTCAACCTTGGGAATGTGAAAGCTTTAGATGTTGGAGCTTTGAAGTTTCTCTTGAGGCGGGTTATAAAACTTGAACTCAATTATGTTATTATTTAACATCAATCTTGCCTTAGTTGATGATTTACTTTAAATCCGAATTTTATTGCATAATTGATGAATCCATGAGTTCTATTAGTGACCTAGGACTATTTTCAATGAACTAGAGTAGTAAGAACAAGAGTCTAGAGGTTGATGATGATGACATCATCATGGCTCAACCCGATATTGGGTTGAAGCACCTCTTTGCCCGATATGGTGTGAAGCACACACACACACACACTTCTTTTCCCGATATGGTGTGAAACACACATACACACACACCTCTTTTCCTGATATGGTGTAAAGCATACACGCACCTCTTTACCTGATATGGTGTGAAACACACACACCACTCTTTTCCCGATATGGTGTAAAGCATACACACACCTCTTTACCCGATATGGTGTGAAACACACATACATCTCTTTTCTCAATATAGTGTAAAGCATACACACACCTCTTTACCCAATATGGTGTGAAACACACAGACCCCTCTTTGCCTGATATTTTGTAAGGCATATGATAACCTCCCATTTTGCGATGTTATCTTACTAGTTTTCCTCAGTTTTCCATACTCTTTCTTAGTTAAATTAGATAGAATATTTAACTTTCTACCTTTTTGTAAATATACCATTAGATTAACTTCTCCTTTTCACTTCTTACAGAAAAGCACAAAAAAATTACAAAACTCCCAAACGGTACCAAGACCGAATGGAATCCAAACGGTCCCAAGACCGAATGGAAGCCAAACGGTCACAAGACCGAATGAAGACCAAACGGTCCCAAGACCGAATGGAAGACAAACAGTCCCAAGACCGAATGGAGACCAAACAGTCCCAAGACCGAATAAAGGTCAAACGGTCCCATGACCAAATGGAGACCAAACGGTCCCAAGACTGAATAAAGGTCAAACAGTCGCAAGACCGAATGGATACCAAACGGTCCCAAGACCGAATAAAGGTCAAACGGTCCCAAGACCGAATGGAGACCAAACGGTCCCAAGACCGAATGGAAACCAAACGGTCCCAAGACTGAATAAAGGTCAAACAGTCCCAAGACCAAATGGAGATCAACCGGTCCTGAGACCATATGAAGCTACTCGACCCCAAGATCGAATGAAAGCAAACGGTTTCAGACCGAGAGGACACAAACGGTCTCCAGACCGAGAGAGTCCAAATGGTCTCCAAATCGTGTGAAAACCCAAACGGTCTCCAAACCATGTGAAAATCCAAACGGTCTCCAAAACCGTTTGGACCCACATACCCCAAACCGTTTAAGGCTCACTCAAAATCCTATAAATAGAACCCAAGGGGGTCCTCAGAAAGTATCAAGTTTTAGATGTCCAATGGCTTCCTCTATTGTTCCAAAGCAATTCCATCCTTCATCCATTGCCCCAAGGTTGTAGGTCTGAGATCCATACTCCATCTCCAAGCTACTTTCTCTCTCATCGAAAAAGAAGGTTGGAAGAGGAGGATTCATCATCAAGCAAGCTACAAAGTGTGAAGATCATTGCTCTCTCTCTCCAAGGGGTCGACCTTCCTCCCTCCTTCGTGGAGATGATGTTCTCTCTCTCTTCTTGCCCTGTTCTTTGTTCTTGCCATGAGCGAGTAGTCTCATACACTAGGGTGCGGGGAGTAGTCCCGCTACCCATGTTTTCATTTCATGCATTGTAATTCTTGAGTTTGCAATAGAAAAACACTATCTTTCCAGTTCAACATCAATCGTTTAATGAATACTAGTTGCTTGATCACCAACTTGTGTTATCTATTATCTGTTAGTGAAAATTGTCTACGTTTGTACTTCTAGATTCGAATATCGACTGCTTGTTGGTTCCATATTGTATGTAGTCACCATATGTTTTTTTAAGTATCTAGGAGTGTTTCTCAAGAAGTGGAGTAAACTCACCTCCATCATTGTACTTTCATAGTATGAAATGGAATCAGTTGACGTATGAAAGTACAACCTTGATGGGTCGAGGAACACACTTTGCGAGGGGAGTGATGCAAGGTAAGTGACCATTCGTCTGGGCATGGCTGGCATTGCAACACTTCCACGTTTCTCGTAGTTAGTTATCTGAAAGGAGGCTAAGCCTACAAAGATACTAATTGTCTAGACTCTTTTCTTTGCAAGCTAAGTTATTGTGATGTATGTTTTGATCCATGTGTAGTGGTGACGAAAGCCGATCACATCCTAGTGGTTTCTTAACATTGTTTACAACCTTAAATTACTTTCTTGCCTTTACTTTACTTGCACTTAGTTTAAACAACCAAACCAACTCTTTGATCTAAATACCAACTGTTAAGGAGTTAAATGAAATTCTAACATTTTCTATCTTGTTGATCTTAACAAGAACGTTGTCCTGTGGATTCGACCCTTAACTATACTATGATAAGACTTCCACGTATCCTAGAGTACTTGGGTGGAGTTTTTAATCTAGTATAAGCAAGGCTAAACTTGAAAGACTTACTATCTTTAGGATTTTAGTGGTGCACGCAACTCTAAAGAAGTGGAAGCTCCATCAAAAATTGGCACCATTGCTGGGGACAACGGAACATTTTAATCTTATTTATCATCTTGCTAGTTGGCTAGGGTTTTACACTTTTTCTTTAAACATTACTCCATATTCTTTTGATTTCATCATATCTCCTACATCATCTAAGTGTGTTTCTTCCTCTACTCAGGTAGACGACGTGTATGCAACCATCGCATAATCTCAGATTCTCCCCTGATCCATAGTACGACTCTGAGGTAGAGAGAAGTTTCCACCTCTGCATTAGACTTAAACATCAAAGAGCCAGATAAATGGCCGAAGATCAATGCCAAGCTGCACTAATGATGGAAAGGGTTAATGCTGCCATAGCAGCCCATCGAGCAAAACTCATCGCCGACACGCGTGCCCAAGTTCAAGTTGAAGTACGGGCTGAAGAGCAAGCCTGCATCCATGCCTAGAATGAAGCAGCCAAGGTTGCTGCTCAACTATTGATAAGAAGCAAGCAACTAAGGGATGACTCTATTCCCAAGAACTACAAAGACAACCATCTAGTCCAACCACCACTCATCGACACTCCTAATTTTGAGATTAGGACACAATGGATCCAAATAATGCAGGGCATCTCATTCTCTGGAAGTGCCAGAGATGACTGCATGGACCATTTGAAGAGGTTCAAAGCTCTTTGCAGGTTGGTACCACAAGCTGGAATAGCCATGGACACAGTCATGCTTAGACTCTTCAATTTCACCTTGTCTGGAAGAGCACTAAGCTGGTACAATTCTTTGGATGGGGAGCCAATCACTACCTAGGCTCCCTTAGAAGAGAAGTTCTTAGAAAAATTCTTCCCCCCTTCGCTAACCTACCAAATAAGAGGACAAATCAACCAATTCCTTCAACTATCGGGAGAGTCACTGGATGACTCATGGGAAAGGTTCAAGGAACTCTTGAGGAAATGCCATTACCATGGAATCTCGCAAAACCAACTCATAGAAACTTTTTATAGGGGAGTAAGTGATGAAATTAAAAAGATCTTAGATTCCTCATCTGGAGGAAACTTTATGAGATATAACTATGCAGACACCTGGAGGATCGTCACTCTCAGAGCCGAAAATCAATCTAATTGGGGGAGGGTGACCACAGGAGGAGTTCTAAAGGTTTGTAAAGCTGAAGAATCTATGGAAATGAAAGCCATTTCCAAAGCTTTGAAAACCATAGCCAACAAACAACAAGCCCTCGAAACATCATTTGGGGAGTATGACAGAAAGAAGAACCCTCAACAAGATAATGCAGCCACAGGAACTTGCGAGGCCTGTCATGCATTTGATCATCCCACATTGTCATGTGGTCTCCTATACAATCTAATGATGGATTTGCAACCACCTCAACCACAATATAAGCCGATCATTGAACACCCTAAGGATCAGATGCCAAAACAAGTAAATTCCATCCATTCCATACTAGGACAAGCTTACTGCAATCCAAATCAACTGAGAAACCATCTCGGGTTTCCATATGGAAATCCTGCAGGAACTGCTAACCCACAACATCAAACACAAAGCAGATCTTCCAACAGACTACCACCTGGATTTCAAAGCAACTACAACCAAAATCAAGGGAATCTTAGAAACAATTTCTAGAGATCCAACTACCCAAGAAATCCCTCTGCATACTACCAATATACTCACCCTCCTCTGCACCCACAATTACAACAAACTCAGCTGCAACAGCCGCAGCAACCTTAGTTGCCAGCACCTCAACAACAACCACCTCAAGGGCAGTAGCAATTCACTCAATTTCAACAGAAGAATGCCTCACCACAGCAGACTGATGAACTATCCTTGATAAGGCAAATGTTGCAATCACAACAAACCATGCTGGCTAACCAGCAAGCCCAACAAAAAGCTATGGAAACTCAGTTAGCATAGATAGCAGCTCAGCTAAAACCTCCAGTGGGCACTTTCGCTGGCCATCCAGAAGCAAATCCAAGACATGATCAACATAGACCAGAACAATTAAATGTTGTTACAACAAGGTCTAGTCGTGCTCTTATTGAAGCCATCTCGGTTAATCAAGAAGACATGGATGTAACTGAAATCATCCCAATCGAAGAATTAGGTCAAGAAGCTGAAGAAAGGAAAGAAAAGGAACAAGGTCCCAAAGAACCAGAGGTTCCACAATATAAGCCAAGGATACCCTATCCTGGCAGGCTAAAGGAAACCAGACTAGATTCCAGATTCTAGAAATTCAAAGAGGCAATGAAGAAACTTTATGTTGATATTCCCTTTCTCGACACCTTATCTGAAATCCCATCATGGTCCAAATATATGAAGACCTTGTTGTCAAATAAATATATGACAGAGGAGCATGAAACTGTCAAGCTAGCCGAAACCACTTCTGATATTATTTTGAATAAAATGCCAAAAAAATAGAAGGACCTTGGCTCCTTTGGCATACAATGCTCTATTGGGAACACTTCTTGTAAAAAGAGATTGGATGACTTGGGAGCCAGCATATCAATTATGCCATTTTCCATGTGAAAAAGATTGGGGTTTACTGACTTGTTGCCTACAACAATGACCATCTAGCTCGCTGATTCCACCATTACTGCACCCCTCGGAATCATTGAAGATATTCTAGTAAGAGTGGGGAGGGACTCCTATGTCCCTTGTGATTTCGTCATTATGGATATAAAAGAAGACATAAGGTACCCAATAATATTCGGTAGACCCTTCCTCGCCACAGCTAGAACATTAATTCATGTCGATGCTAGGACAATTACCTTGAGGTTGGGTAAAGAAACTATTCAATTCAGGGTTTTCAACAGCCTAAAGAGCCCTAGTATCCATGAAGAGGTTTTTCTGCTTGAGGCTATTGATAAAATGTCTCAACTCAAGCAAGCAAATCCAGAACCAGCAGATGCCCTAGAGGACGCTTTAATAAATCCTGAAGCTGAATTTTCAACCAACGAGTTAGTTCAGCAATTCCTGCAATACTTGGAGGAAGCTAAAAAAGCCATAGAAGCTACTTTTGAAGAACTGAAATCTGTCTCCATATTAGAGACAATAGAAGAACCCAAAGCCCCAGAAATGAAAACTCTACCAGCTGGGCTCAAACATGTCTTCCTAGATGAAGAAAAATTATGTCCAGTTATCATTAGCTCCTCTCTGATTGACGGCCATGAAGAAAGGCTTCTCACTTAACTAAGGAAGCACAAGAAAGCAATTGGTTACAAAATGACTGACCTATCAGGCATAAACCCATCTCTATGCATGCATAAACTACCTATGATAGAGGACTTCAAACCCTCAAGGGAGCACCAGAGAAAACTAAACCCAAATCTGAAAGAGGTAGTTCGCCTCGAGGTTCTTAAACTCTTGAAAGCGGGTATTATCTATCCAATTTCTGACTCTCAATGGGTTAGTCATGTCCAAGTGGTCCCTAAAAAGGGGGGGCACTGTTCTCCTAAATGATAAGAATGAACTAGTACCTACAAGGACCGTTACTGGTTGGAGAATGTGCATTGATTATAGAAAATTGAATAAATCAACAAGGAAGGACCATTTTCCCTTACCCTTCCTTGACAAAGTCCTTGTGCGGCTAGCCCACCAAAAACGTTTCTGCTACCTCGACAGATATTTTGGGTTTTACCAAATCCCAATTCACCCCGAAGGCCAAGAAAAAATGACATTTACTTGTCCTTTTGGAACATACGCCTTCAGAAGGATGCCCTTCGGGCTATGCAACGCACCCACAACCTTCCAAAGGTGCATGACTGCTATCTTCGCGGAATTAACAAAAACCATTATGGAGGTGTTCATGGATGATTTTTCAGTATACGGAGATGCTTTTGATAATTGTCCACTCAACCTAAGTAAAGTCCTACAGAGATGCGAGGAAACAAACCTTATCCTAAACTGGAAAAAATGTCACTTTATGGTGACCGAAGGTGCTGTCCTCAGACATCAAGTAAGTGAAAGAGGAATCGCAGTAGACAAGGAAAAATTGATGTCATCTCAAAGCTATCACCGCCCAAATACATAAGGGGAGTGTGAGCTTTCTTGGGTCATGCCAGGTTCTATCGGAGATTTATCAAAGACTTCTTGAAAATAGCAAAACCTATGACATACCTATTGACCAAGGATGTTGATTTCAACTTTGACCATGAATGCCTGCATAGGTTTACATCCTTGAAGAATGCTCTAATCTCTGCACCCATTCTAAGAGTGTCTGACTGGTCACAACCTTTTGAAATAACGTGTGATGCTAGCGACTATGCCATAGGGGATGTGTTGGGGCAGAGAATAGATAGAAAGCCATATGCAATATACTACACATCCAAGACGTTAGATGAGGTGCAAAAGAATTACACTACTACTAAAAAGGAATTCTTATCTGTCATCTACGCTTTCAAAAAATTTCATTCTTATCTAATTGGATCAAAGGTCATAGTATATACAGACCACTCCTCCGTCAAATATCTTATTTAGAAATAGGATGCAAAACCCAGACTCATCCACTGGGTATTAATGCTGTAAGAATTTGATCTTGAAATAAAAGATAAGAGAGGAGTGGAAAATGTCATTGCTGACCACCTAAGTCACATCAAATGTTAAGACGACGACAATGTACCTATCAGAGACTCCCTCCCTAATGACCAGCTTATGAAAATTACCACCGGATTTCCCTGGTACGCTGACATAGTGAACTATCTGGCTATAGGAATCATCCACCCTTCCGCCTCTCACCACGATAAAAAGAAATTTCTCCATGATGTTAAGCAATACTTCTGGGATGAACCCTATCTTTTTCATCTATGTGCAGACAGACTTTTCCATCGATGCCTACCAGAAGAGGAAATTACCCCTGTCTTAGAGCACTATCATTCTATCCCCACTGGGGGGTACATGAGTTTGAAGAAGACCGCTCTAAAAGTTCTAAAATCGGGTTTCTTTTGGCCAACAATAGCAAGAGATTCTTATGATTTTGCAAGATCCTATAATAAATGTTAGCTTTCTGGCGGTATAACTAAACAGAATGAAATGCCTCTCACTTTGTTGCAAGAAATTGAACTTTTTGATATTTGGGGAATAGACTACATGTGTCCCTTCCCCTCATCTTATGGATTCTTTTACATATTGGTCAATGTGGATTATGTTTCGAAATGGGTACAAGCTATGCCCACCGTATCCTGCGATTCCAAGCCGGTCATCAAGATGTTCAAAGATATCATCTTCCCCAGATTCAGAGTCCCCCGCACTATCATATCAGATGGAGGAACCCATTTTATGGAAAGAAGCTTCGAAGCCCTCCTGAGAAAATATGGGGTCAACCATAAGGTCTCCACACCTTACCATCCATAAACAAGTGGCCAAGTTGAGGTTTCAAATAGACAATTGAAAGCTATCTTAGAAAAGACAGTCAATAGACATCGTACTGATTGGTCTACCAAGCTCCCCGATGCCCTTTGGGCATACCGCACATCTTAAAAAACACCGATAGGAACAACCCCGTTCCGTCTGGTGTATGGAAAGTCGTGTCATCTACCGGTTGAACTAGAACATAAAGCTGGGTGGGCCATCAATCAGTTGAACTTTGATCTCAAAAGTGCTGGTGAATATAGACAACTTCAACACAAGAACTTGAAGAGATTAGAATGACAGCTTACCAAAGTGCCAGAATCTATAAAGAACAAACAAAGATGTTGCACGACGGCCACCTCAAAAGAAAAGACATTGCTATCGGAGAAAAGGTCCTCCTCTTCAATTCCAGACTTAAGATGTTCCCTGGAAAGCTCCACACGAAATGGTCTGGACCTTTCACAATTAAACACATCTAACCCACCAGAGCAGTCATCATTCTAGATAATAATGGAGGAGAACGGACACTTAATGGCCACAGATTGAAGAGATATTACACACCAGTATACAAAATACCAAGACAAACTATCGAGATCCACGATCCTTCAACACCGACGCAACCAAATTAGATTTTCGTCCGGCCAGCGACGTAAAACCCAGGCGCTACTTGGGAGGCAACCCAAGATCTGAGTACCACTGTTTTATTTTGCCTAGTTTTGCTAATTTTCTAATATCATCATTTGATTTAGGCTTATCATCTTTAATATGAAAATATAAATAATTCTCATAAATAACCAAAACAAACATAAAAATATAAAATCCAATTAATTCTTAACCTAATGATTTCGAAACCGTTTGAACTCAAACGGTCTTGAAACCGTTTGGTCCTTTCGATCTCGAAATCGTTTAGTCCCAAACGGTCTCAAAACCATTTGGCCCCAAACAGTCTCAAAACCGTTTGGAACCCAAACGGTCCCGAAACCGTTTGGACCCCAAACGGTCTCAAGACCGTTTGCCCTTGGGAATTTGTAATGACACCCAACATTTTCTATAAATATAACCCCCCATCATTTTCTTTCCCTTGATTCTCGATTTCTCTAAACCCTCACGCGATCCCTATTCCATTCCATTCCTCTGCTCCTGACTCCTGTTGGATCTACGACCATCGCCGATGTCACTTCCTCCGCCACTATATCTCCGCGCCCCTTCGCGACTTCATCTCCGTCGTTATCACCGTTCGTTTCTTCTTCGTCATCGTTTCCACCTTCACCCTCAACACCGTTGCCTTCTTCGATTACAGTTGTAAGGTAGAACCAGCTAATGTTGTCCATTCTACCGCTAACGATGAGTTCTTCTTTCATCGGTGCCATATTCATCGCTGACACGCACGCCGCCACCATTGTCCGCTGCTTTCGCCCATTTTTCAATTGATCGGCGATGACCCCGACGCTTCACCTTCCTCGTAGTTTAAACTGCTTGAAGCCAAATGATCTCGAAACTGCTTGGAGCCAAACGATCTTGAAACCGTTTGGAGCCAAACGGTCTTGA
Organism: Alisma plantago-aquatica; assembly: GCA_963693085.1. NCBI lineage: Eukaryota > Viridiplantae > Streptophyta > Magnoliopsida > Alismatales > Alismataceae > Alisma > Alisma plantago-aquatica. Next base: position 1,426,848,740 of record OY856410.1, on the reverse strand, counting down.
AACCGTTTGGAGTAAAAACCGTTCAGACCCAAATAGTTTTAGAAAACATGATTTCACCCAGCAAATGATTTCATTTTTCAATACTAAAATCCCTTAAACAATTTTTTTCTTCATCTATTTTAACATATATAATTCTTTCAATTATGGAATGGCCTCCCCTACAAAAGAAGCCACCGGAACCGCTGACGCCCCCTTCTCGACAAGGGAGCAACTGATGGAGGACAGTGCAAAACTCCAGCACGTCATGGACACTTACAAAAAGACCGGAAAGGTCCCACCAAAAGTTGACCTGATTACAGTCCTGAATGAAACTGACCGGATCAACATGTGCCTAGCCGAAGACCCTGTTGAAGAAGTGGAGGAGATTTCCTCCAGTGACAAAGGTTCGGAGTGAAAACTACTAGAGGGGGGGGGTGAATAGAGTTTTATAGATAATTTAACAATTATTGAACTCAAACAACCACAATGAAAATATTGGACAAGGAGACACAAGGTTTAGAGTGGTTCCAACTATAGCAAATACTATAGCCGTCAGTCCACTACCCGGTTGCTTACCCAACCGGGATTTGAAAAGAAATTTATTTTATTACCTCTCAAGGAATTTACATAAAATACAATTTCTTTTCCCAAACCCTTCAAGCAGCCTTCACCTAGAAGTAATCGCCAACCTTGAAGCAGCCTTCCCTTGAAGTAGATGCACCAACTCCCGTTGCACCAGCCTTCTGAAGTAGCTTCCCTTGCGATAGCCTTCTTGAAGTAGCTTGAAGTCCCCTTCTGCACCTGAGAAGTCAACCCTCTCCAATCCGCAGCCTCCAACCCTAGGAGTAGCAAGGAGAGTACAAAAGATAAAAAGGAACAAGAAAGAAAAAGGAAATTACAACTTATGCTTTAAGCCCAAGGCTTGATATGCCTAGATCAAGCATATAGATCTCCTAGCCAAGTGTATGAACTTGTGATTGCTGTGGATAGGAGATTCTAGCCTATAGGACATGAGATTGAGCTAAGGAGAATGTAGACAAATGATCACAGTGCTCAAATTGCTTGCAATAGATTGCTCAAGTATGCTCAAGTGTATTCTCAAGTATAACAAGTAAATTCTAGTGTCCTATGGCTTGTCCTATTTATAGGAATGGCCTAAATATGCTTAAGGACGTTCTAGACAATTTCTAGGGGTTTCTAAGTGCTTAACTAGCCGTTAGGTACAAAGTTGTTGCTTTAACAACGGCTAATTATTTTATTCTGCAGTTGCTGTCAGAGACCATCTCGGTCGACAAATGGTCGACCGAGACACCTACTCGGTCGAACTTTTGTCGACCGACAGGCTCTCTGGAACAAGTGATTTGCAACGTCTTTCTTCAACTGCCAACTAACTTGTCTGTTGTGTCTAACGGCTACTTTGGATCTTTCTCGGTCGAGAAGATTGTCGACCGAGAGTGTCTCGGTCGAGGAGTTTGTCGACCGAGAATGATCCTGTTTCAAGGTTTCAATTTAGGCACTAATTATATGTGTGAGTGTGCAAAGGTGATGCTATTTAAATGGGATGGCGTGTCTAACTATGGTGTTTGGCTAGGAAAAATCTAATGCTTGATTTACATGCAATTCTAAGTACTTGTACATTATATATTTGTACAAGTTTTTACAACAATGATTACATTGCATGAAAATATAAACATTTTAGCTTGGGGATTTTCCCTAGTTGCTTTGCCATCCATCTTAGTCCTGTACACTCAAGTAGCTCGTTAGATTAATAAGAATGAAATGTTTGTCATCATCGAAACAAAGGGATTTATCATAATATCCAATTTATCCAACAATCTCCCCCTTTTTGAAGATGACAAACATTTCCTAAATATGAAATAAGGAAATATAAAGCATGTGAGTTTCATACCTGAAAATTACCTTTTGTAGCCATATAAAGCATGTTATGAAACTCATTTATATTTTTGATTTTTATATTCTTTCTCCCCCTTTGTCATTTCAAAAAGATATCCAAGTTGAATATTTTATTTTTCTTCTCCCCCTTAATATTATGCTCCCCCTTAAATAGATATCCTATTAGAAACATGGATTTTTGTCTAATTTATCCACAATTTGTTTCTCAATCATTTGCAAAGGATGTTAAGCCTTGAAATGATATGAGATTCCCTTAAGCGTATGATGAATGTATATTTATTTCTCATTTATCAAAGGATGTTAAGCCCTAAATTAAATGAGAATCCTCTAATCTTAGAGTACATAAAAATGTCTCCATCCAAATGCAAGGGATGTTAAGCCCTGTTTTGGGTAGAGAGTTCCTTCAAGTACAAGATACCATTTTCAATAAATTCATAAATTTCTTTATAATCAATGAAAATTTCCAGCTACACATGGTGGTTACAATGTTTTTGTAAGCTTCTTCAATCAAATGGTCAAAGTTGTTTTTATGATCTCCCCCTTAGATATCCCAAATAAAGACTTAAATGCTTTGCAATATGTTTGAAGAGTGTCCATATGCATAAAAGAATACTCTGTTTCACAAATGATGTTCAACATGCATCCTTGGTTAAAAATTTTTTGATGAGCAATCATTTGCAGCAGAATTATTTCAGACTTGACAACAGAGACCTGCTCGGTCGACGATTTCTCGACCGACATTGTTCTCGGTCGACTAGTGACTCGACCGAGAATGTTTCTGGAGAACTGTTTGTCATAGATCATTATCAATTTAGCCCCAAGGTTTTATTTATTTCTCCCTTTATTTTGTATGCTCTACAACAATAGTCTTTATAATCCATTTATTTACAAGATGTCGCACATGCGAAAAGATATCCATCCAAATCAAAAAAAGGATAAACAATTTCATTAATAAGCATGGAAAGATAGGCACATCATACAGAAGTGATCCATAACAATCATTCAAAGCAAGTCATTTACAACTAATATTACTCCAACACTCACTGGAAAGATTTAAGAATTACATCAATGTCAGGATCTTTCCCAATAAATGGCTCAGTTCCATAGTATTGGACCAAGGTTTGCCAATCTAGAGCTTTTGTCTTGGTTAAAGCATATGCTTCCAAGAATGTAGGAACTCGGTCAAATCGGAAATGAGCAACAATATCTTGCAATTGCATAGATGAAAATTGAGTATGCGTTAGATCCATGGATGGTGGAGGTGGAGTTTGATAGTAGTTGTATGAAGGATTGTATGGATTGAGCATGCCTGGATTTAAAGAATATGGATATTCATCGGTTTGGTTTGGGGAAAGGGTTTGCATTCTTTGGTTTAAATATGTCATGGCATGATGATTGTAGTCTAATTGTCTACTAAGGTGATATTGGGAGCCAGCAATATAAGTAAGAGTATTTTGAATGGGGTCCTGTGGTAGGGTAGTAGGAGGAGGTGGTGGTATGTCTTGATGAGATGTTTCTCCTTCTACTCTAGCCCTTTTGTGACCAAAATCTATTCCCATTTTCTCTACGGTATTCTTACTTATCTTTTGTGGTCGACGCTCCCATGTATATCCCATATCCTCAATGTTTGTTTTAAGAAAATGTTGAGTAATTTGGCAAACAAAATCCGCATATGGTGGGTTGCCAGAAAACTCAATCATGTTTTTAAGAATTATACGGATGAAGTTTGTGGGAATGTGGCTTATGATGGCATAAATGAGGCACATACGGAATATTGGAACTTCAGATTTGTTGGCTCTAGGGTGAATATTTGTAGAAACAATGAGATTTACAATCCTACAGGCTGGTTTGAGATTTATAGCGTAGTAGGTTCCCCTATCTTCATGACAAGTAGTATTGGATTGAAAAATAGCTCTTTTTATGGCACTAAGGCTAATGGTATGATCATCTTGGGAAAGTAGATTTAGTGGATTTCCGGTGGTGAGATCAAGGGAATCTTGGTATTCATCTATGTCAATTTCTAGCATGTCAAGAATATCCCCTTCGGTAAATTTAAGGCTATGCCCATTGACCATGGTGTAGAAGAAAGTGGTTTCATTTTCAGTATGGGATATAAGATTGGCATAAAATTCGTTGACTACCTTAGTGGAATGGAAAGGGAAAGAGGGATTGATGAAGTCCTTCAATTTTTGCACTTCAAAGAGATCTTCCAGATCGACTATGTTGATGAAGTCCATGACTTCGACTGGTCGTCGTGGAAGAGGGGCTTTGGAGGAAAGCCGTAGATATCGATCACCAGCATCTCCATCGACGAAGGCGATGTCGTTGATGATCGTCAGTGGCGGAGTGGCTTCCCGAGCTTCCCGTCCTTTCCTGCCGGCAACCTTCTTCTTCCCACGGGCAGCTGATGATGAGGCCATTTGTGTTACTTGAGTGTGGAGAAGAAGCAAGGAAGGTTTGAGAATGAGGATGCTAAAGAGTTGCACAAAAATGCACTAGAGAGGGACAAAGGAAGCAAGAGTATGCAAGTGTGAGTAAGTGTCCCGTTTTTGCCCCTTTTTATAACATTCCAGCGACCAGGTCGGTCGACGATTCGTCGACCGAGCGTCCGCAACGGTCATGTTGCAGACGCGCCACTCGGCTCCCCAACGGTCAAAATAACGGTCATAAACGGTCATACCGGTCGGTTTACAACGGTCGTATCCAACAGCTATTTCTCGGTCGAACAATTGTCGACCGACATTGTCTCGGTCGAGCATTTGTCGACCGAAAGTTCGTTCGATATTAAGTCTGTTTAGATTCTGTCGGTCGAGAGAGGTGAGCTGACCGAGAGGGTCTCGGTCGAAGAATTTGTCGACCGACAGACTTACTGAGTAAGAATTTTAAAGCTGAATTTTTAGTGCAAAAGGTAGATTATTTTTGTAGAGCATTTATATGGATATTCTAAGGGAGTAATATTGGGATAATTTAAGGCTTAAATGATAACAAATGATTTAATTTTCAAGAAAAATTTATATTAAGATTAGGTCCAAAGAGAGAATTTCCAAAATAAGCAATTTTTTTTTTTGTCGAAGCTTATTTTAGGTCGCCCTTGACTACGACCATAGCGCCCCTTAGTCAAGTTTTATTTTGACCAAGAGGCAAATTTTGCAGATATTTTTAAGATTTGAATATATTGAGTCTAATATCTGCATAAAATTTAAATATCAAGTTGAAGCATACTACTTAATTGGAGACACAATTAATTATTTCAAAGATACTGAGTTAGAGATTTTGTTGCAAGCAATAACATATAACTAATAAGTTATTTTGCTGGCTTGCAAACAATTTTCTATGCGCACCCAATGATGAAAGCATGGTATAAAGCATACAATGATAATTCCATTTTATAATTAGTATATGAATAGACCAGAAAATACTTTTACGAAAAATCATATGAAAATAGGAATTTTCTTTTCATTTGACTTAGTCTTTAAATCATCTAGGGAACAAACTAGTATTAATTTCATTTACATTTGTAATTATGTAGAGTTGAGATAGACATAGAAATATGCAACTAATGTCTTTGGTCATATCTCAACTTGATTTTGTTCATTTAGTTTGGAGGTTTTGGAACCCAAACTAACTCTACATCTTTTCTCTTATAAGGACATGAAAATGAATAGTGACCAAGGCGCAAACAGTAATGACAACATATTGAGTCAACTTCATATCTTTTTCTATGGTTGTGTCCTATGTTGTCATTGGGTGAGGATGTCCTTTTAGGTACATATATAGATTGGGTTTGTGACTTTCTCTGACTAGGTTGTTGATGAGATTTTCCTTTAGGCTTGTAACCTAGTCCCCTTCTCCCAATTTGTTGATAGGGATTATCTAGAATTTGATCAAGAATTCCATGGTTATTCAAACTACGAATTTGTTGTTGTAGCTTGGCAATCTCATCCATTCTTTTCTTAATGTCTATTTTTGCTTGGTCTAGATTGGATGACAATAAATTTCTTTCTTTAACAATAGTGTCATAATCTATATGAGTGCACAATAATGGTTGTTTTTGAAGATTGTTTACTTGAGTCTGTAGGTTTGAATTTTCAACAGAAAGGAGCTTGCAATCGGCTTCCATAGATTTTAACTTAAGATCAGAAAATTTATTTCCCTCTTTGAGATTCTCATTTTCAGATGTAAGAGCAAGAAGTTTACCATTTAGATCATCAATTTCCTTATTTGATTTCTTTAATTTCTTTTTGCACTCAACATATTTATTATGTGTTTCTTCAATAATAGCAACTAGTTCTTCTTTAGATTACTCAAAAAGACTTACCTCTTCTTCTTCTTCTTCACTAGTTGTAGCAAGAAAGCATTCTTTGTGCTTATCCTCTTCCTTTGATCTCCATGGGCATCCGATTATTTTGTGGCTTGTTCCTAAACACCAATTGCAGCATGTAGTGGTTTTGTTCAAACACTTTTCACCATTTCCCTCCATTCTTCAAGACCTGGTTAGGGTTCCTTGAAGCCCGCTCTGATACCAATTGAAAACTACTAGAGGGGGGGGGTGAATAGAGTTTTATAGATAATTTAACAATTATTGAACTCAAACAACCACAATGAAAATATTGGACAAGGAGACACAAGGTTTAGAGTGGTTCCAACTATAGCAAATACTATAGCCGTCAGTCCACTACCCGGTTGCTTACCCAACCGGGATTTGAAAAGAAATTTATTTTATTACCTCTCAAGGAATTTACATAAAATACAATCTCTTTTCCCAAACCCTTCAAGCAGCCTTCACCTAGAAGTAATCGCCAACCTTGAAGCAGCCTTCCCTTGAAGTAGATGCACCAACTCCCGTTGCACCATCCTTCTGAAGTAGCTTCCCTTGCGATAGCCTTCTTGAAGTAGCTTGAAGTCCCCTTCTCCACCTGAGAAGTCAACCCTCTCCAATCCGCAGCCTCCAACCCTAGGAGTAGCAAGGAGAGTACAAAAGATAAAAAGGAACAAGAAAGAAAAAGGAAATTACAACTTATCCTTTAAGCCCAAGGCTTGATATGCCTAGATCAAGCATATAGATCTCGTAGCCAAGTGTATGAACTTGTGATTGCTGTGGATAGGAGATTCTAGCCTATAGGACACGAGATTGAGCTAAGGAGAATGTAGACAAATGATCACAGTGCTCAAATTGCTTGCAATAGATTGCTCAAGTATGCTCAAGTGTATTCTCAAGTGTAACAAGTAAATTCTAGTGTCCTATGGCTTGTCCTATTTATAGGAATGGCCTAAATATGCTTAAGGACGTTCTAGACAACTTCTAGGGGTTTCTAAGTGCTTAACTAGCCGTTAGGTACAAAGTTGTTGCTTTAACAACGGCTAATTACTTTATTCTGCAGTTGCTGTCAGAGACCATCTCGGTCGACAAATGGTCGACCGAGACACCTACTCGGTCGAACTTTTGTCGACCGACAGGCTCTCTGGAACAAGTGATTTGCAACGTCTTTCTTCAACTGCCAACTAACTTGTCTGTTGTGTCTAACGGCTACTTTGGATCTTTCTCGGTCGAGAAGATTGTCGACCGAGAGTGTCTCGGTCGAGGAGTTTGTCGACCGAGAATGATCCTGTTTCAAGGTTTCAATTTAGGCACTAATTATATGTGTGAGTGTGCAAAGGTGATGCTATTTAAATGGGATGGCGTGTCTAACTATGGTGTTTGTCTAGGAAAAATCTAATGCTTGATTTACATGCAATTCTAAGTACTTGTACATTATATATTTGTACAAGTTTTTACAACAATGATTACATTGCATGAAAATATAAACATTTTAGCTTGGGGATTTTCCCTAGTTGCTTTGCCATCCATCTTAGTCCTGTACACTCAAGTAGCTCGTTAGATTAATAAGAATGAAATGTTTGTCATCATCGAAACAAAGGGATTTATCATAATATCCAATTTATCCAACACGGAGTACGAGCCAACTCCTGAGGAGGAATCCCCATCCACAAAGACAAAGGGGAAACGGAAGACCCACGGAGCTCCAAAAGAACAACCAACAAAGAAATGAGCAAGGAAGCATGTACATCCCACCACTATAAGAGAACAAACCCTGGAGGGATACATTTTGTCAATCAATGCTGCTCCCTCCACCACTACTGCCCCTGCTTTCACCACCATCACCACCACAGTAGCACCACCAGAAGATCTTTTCATCCACACCCTGTCGTCTATTGACAAGTCCCTGAAGCCAACAAAGTATGTTTGCTCCAGGATACTACTAAAGATGGGGATATATGATAGAATCCTCACTCTTCATGATAACGCCAACCTTTTAAGACTTTGCTTTGTCCCTGAGATTTCTTATGCTGAGCCCACAACTGAATTCTTCACATATCTCAACAAAGAAGTTGTGGACATTACAGACAGATCAAGGGACATAGGTGACCGCAGGCTGGTCACCAAACTCTTTAGCAACAAGGTTATCATAATGGAAAATATGATAAATGAAATATTTATAGACAACCAGGAGCAGCTGAAGAAGGCCTAATCTATAGGCATAGAAAGCTCTGAGTTTAACAAGCATATCTTCTAGAAATCCCTGACAGGGATCCTGATCTACGAGGCAAAAACTTGCAAGGCCTCCAGTATTCAATCTGGATTGGTGCGAACATTGCATAAAATTCTTACAGGTGCACTTTTCCCCACGACAGAGGGTGAAAATGTTAGCCTTTCTGATCTTTTCGTACTCTGGTCCATTCTAAAAGGGCAGCCGGTCAACATCAGATGGCTATTGATACACAAGCACACATCTTACGCCCTTGGGAAAGAAATATGTATAGGAGGTCATATAACATCCATCCTAAAATATCTCAAGATGGACAGACTACTCCCCAGGTGCACAAAGATCAAGGGCGACATCCTTACCAATGAGAAGACCTAATGAGGAAGATTCTGACTCCTTACCAATGAGAAGACCTGATGAGGAAGAAGACGAAGATGAGGAAGATTCTGACTCCTTCGCTGACTCCATAGATGATACTTCCTCTCCAGATGATAAACCTGATGACCCAAGACATACTGGGGAGGGAACCAGCCGAGGAGCAGAACCTTCAAAGAAAGTAGATGACAAAGACCACCATGAAGGTGGAAACGATCCCAAAACCCATGATCACAATGACAATGTTAATATGTCATATGGGTACCAATTCATTGACTACTCAGCTATGGGATCTCTGGGGGAAACCATCAAAGAAGCCGCTTTTGCTGAGTTCTAGCAATGTATATTGGGAACTAGCACAAGTCAACCAACATCAAACCTTCCACCGCACTCCACCCCAGAGCAATCTTCACCTTTTCCCCCTGACCATGAAAAGGACAACAGAGTGAGTCTAGACACAGATATTGAACTCGACTCTGCTTCTAAATCAGAAAAAGATGGAGATCTGCAACAATATATGGACGACTTAGTGCAGACTTCTCTTCCACCTCCGCAGGAGCTTCCCCTACCGCCACCTCTACCTAAGATGATGCACGACCTAGACATGGTGGCCATCTTTACCCTAGATGTCCAGGATATCTTCATCTTGAACACTATAGTAGACGATGCCAAAGAGGGGGGGACATCATCTACACAAATATAAAAACTAAGCGTAATTTGACACGCGAAGATTTCCGCACCATCCTTCGACCGCAATCAACAATGAAGATGGCAATCTTCCGTGTCCTTCTTGCCAACTCTATCAAAATATACATCAGCTCAAAGAGACTGCAGCCAGTTTTCAACGCTTCACCAGCTCTGGCTATGAGCCTATTATACAAGGACTTACACAATAAATCTATAGAGAGGTTGTGTGTTGGGATCGCTCGGAAGGTGTGATATATCACGATCCCCTTTCAAGTTTCTGACCACTGGCTACTCATGATCATTGACACCGTGGCCCGTGACGCCAAGGTGTACAACTTTTGTGCCAGTGAACTAAAGGCCAGAACAATCAATTTTGCTAGAGAAGAAGTTGGAGAAGCAAGATGAATCCCCTTCCGGCTTCTCAAACTAATTTGGGCTGCCTACCCTTCTCTCAAGAATGGTTGGAACCAACCTTGGTTCCAAATCATCGCTCCACCAGTCCAAACCACTAAAGGATCCGAGGATTGTGCCTTCTGCACTATACGCCACAATCAAGCGCTTAATCAACAAAACCCCTTCACCAGGCTGGCCACAAACGATTTTCACTCACTACGAGGGCGTTACCTCATGGAACTCATATGTGAGAAAAGTTTCTTCAAGGCCCCAACTATGGTGCCAGATGACATCCCTCGCTACCTTTTCTTGGCCATCCAACGTCCACAAAGGCAACCTTTCCGATAAACTTTAATGGAGTTGGAGACAGAACAACAACCCGCCATGGTCCCTGAAAAAAGACAATGGGACCCTAAAACCTTTGATTTGGCAGAAGATGCAGGAGATGTCGAATTGGTATCCCGGGCCACCATCAACATACCTTCCACACAAATGATGCCCCTACATGCCATAGAACCGACGTTTCCTAACTTCGACCTTATAGCTTGCAAGTATCTTTCTGAAAATGAACTCTGACTCATCATGTCTAGGCTATATGCCAAGAAAGATGAGCTCATTTTTCTAGCCGGAGATATTCTAGTCATGGCAGATACCCTCTGTGAAACCGTACAATTACAAGGATTTCTATCCGTGAGCCTGATGACTGCTTGTCAATATATCCTCAGACGAAACTATCCTACGATTTACATGGCGTCTGCTTACACGAAGGACAACCTACTAAAGTCAAAGAACTTTGAAACCACGGAGGAACTTATCTCTTGCCTCCAACATACACCTATGAAGTTCATTATGATTCCTTTCCTTCACTCAGAGAACTGTATGTTACCGGCGACAAACCTTCCTGAAGGAACAACAATGATCTATAACAGTTCCGACAACCAATTTGATCCTAACCAAAACCAGTATACTATAAAAGCTAACACACCCACAGAGAAGGTGGCAAAGGAATGTGCTGAAAAACTACATGATCTTTTAAGCAAGCACACAAGGGCGTATGATAAAGAACACTTTCATCGCCCCACCTTCTGCCATAGATGCCCCCAGTAGCTTCGAGAATCAAACGACCAGTAGAGGACATGACAAACATGGATTACCACGCTCTACGTGGAAAGTTCGTAGCTAATCTTCTCTGAATGCATGGAGCTAACAAAGGACTAACGGAAGCCTAATGCCCTTGTCCATGTACTTTTCAACCTATCACTTTGAAACTCTTGAGGACAGAGTGAGTGATAAGTTAGGGGGGAGGTACACTGGACAAGGGCGAGGTATCATTTTTTCAACCCTTCTCCCTCTGCTCTTTTTATTCACTCCTATTTTATCCTTCTTTTCACATTTAGACTTTTTCAGTAATTTTTTTTTACATAACATCACTCTAGGAAATGGTCACCCCCATCTAAATTTAGAATCAAAGTAATCCTCAAAAAGAAATAACAGAAAAAACACTTAGGCATGTAATGGTGAATTAATAAATTACTTTCACACCCAGTTTCCAAGATTTTGCTTCAACCCTACTCCAAACTCTCCACAAGTTAAAATCATGGCCAAAGCCAACCAAAACACTCCCAAGGATGGGAGGGAACCAGGTGAAATCCAAATCAAGGAACCTCGCTGTAACGTCCCCAGATTTTCACCTTCTCAAAACCCCATGGAGATGAGAAGACAAAATCTGAAAACGTTAGCAATCATATCAGAGAGCGATGCGGAAGCATAATACACATACATTGACAAACAACTATACATACACCATAAAATTCTCAACATTCAACATGTATATTTATACAACATGAATTATTACACAATGATTTACAATTACATATTGAATAAAGATTCTATAATCTATGAACATGTATGCTAACATGATCTTAGACAATAGGTACAACCTGTACAACTTGCTCACATCCTATTCTTCTATCCCATTCTAGCTCTGGACCTAAAACATACGTGAAACAATGAATCAACATAAAGTTGGTACATGGTTGAAAGATACTATACTATGCTCGCATATTTAAAATACTTGAAAAAGAAGAAAGAAAAAACTGAAAGCATTATTTAAGGCAGAAAATCAGGTAAACCCAAGTTATTAACCGTATTTCAATGGACATGTATTACTATGGTGGACTTAGCACAAACATATATTATTGGGCCCTATCCCCGCATACCTTGTACCATTAGGGATCTCCCTGCGTACCTTGTACCATTAGGGAGGTGCTAGTCAACATTAATACTTTCCCTCTCTAATAGGGAGATTAATGAACCATTAGTAACTACATTCCATTTTCTTTCCTTAGTGATCTTAGTGTTCAAGGCGGAAACAACAATACATCTAGATGTACATCCAACAAGATATTCAAATACATGCAAGCAATTACTCATAATTATCATCTAGCAAACCTAGTCATATAATTGTATCCACATACTTGAGTTTAGATATTCCTCACATATCCATGATCATCTAGATAATCTGGTCAGCACCTGATTTAAAGAAATTAATCATCATTAATAAATGTTCATCATATTCAAGGTGTTTTAGATCCAAATTAGGGCTTTGGTCAAACCTAGGTCAATATGATGTTAGGATGGTGTCTAGTATTTTTAATCTGATATATACATCATTATTAAGGTCTGGTATGAATTTCACAATTTTCTGGTACTTTCCCTATTTTCTACAATTAATATGAGGATTAAACATGTAATTAGGTAATAATCAGAAAAGGCCTTAAATTACTCAATAATATCAAGATAGGAGTCCACATTTAGTTTATAGATTATATCAAGGTTCAAATTTATTTTTATTACATTTAATCTCAACCATTTTCTAATTATACCATTTAAATGAAGCATTCTCATCTAAAATAAATATCATCAATATTAGTGCCTCATAAGTCTGATATAAGGGTTTCACAATAAAGAGGTTAGTTTTCTGAGTCTAGTGGTGTTTTTTAGGAATTTTTTAGGACAAGGGAGCTATTTTTGATGGATTTTCTAAGTACAAAATATATTTCTAGAATTTAAAAGTTATTTACCTTTTTCGAGTCTTACTATGGCCGTTGGATCCAGGGTCTACTCGCGTCAGATGCAGACCACATTGCTCCATCACACAAGACACGGTCCTCTTCAGCTGGAGAGGGTTGAACCGGTCGGTCTGGCAGCATGGACCAGTCAGCAACCCATCTCGTCCTCATGTGCCCCGACCGTTGGGACTCGACGATGATCTTTGTCCCATCGCTCCTGTGTGCGCCGCCATGATCGGGAGACCGGCGAGATCGTGAGTGAGGGAGTTATGGGTTTCGTGGTTGGAGCTTCCAGATCGCCACCATAGGTGGCTGTAGAAGATGAAGAATAGGCTAGAGGACTCTGCCGTGCGTGGAGCTCTGTGGATCTCTAGCCGTCGTCTCCTCAAAAGATCCGACCGAGGTTCTGCTTGAGAACATGGCATATGCCTCCATTCTCGTATATTCTAGTGTGAGACACACTTCTGATTTCCACCGTAGACTCCAGCTTTCTGCCTCACCATTGGACTCTCTCTCCCTCCTCAGATTGACACGATTTCAGTGATCTTCCTACTGCACCTGCGAGCGTCGTTCTTTGCTGAATCAGGCGCCGTCATGGCCTGCTCAGGGCTGAGTCACATAGATACAGTCTCCGATGCACGATAGGTCAGTGGTCTCTTCCAAGCCGTCTCTGCCTGCACCTGTACTCCTCCATTCCGGAGATGTCGACGTGTCACCTTGGCTCTGGTCTGGCATGAGATCGATGGCAGCTCTCCGACAACCTCACATTCGTGGAAGGAACATATAGGAATGCATGCACTTCCCCACATCATGGTCGGCCCTGGTCTGACATCTTTGAGGCCTCCCCAAACTGATTGCAGCCAAACAAACCCAGACATAGCAGCGTCCAAATTTACTTTATCCTTCAAGTAGATGCGTAGCTGGAGACCCTGCCTCTGATATTAACTTTGCCATTCTAATACTGTCATCTTCTGCAAATTCTAGGCAGCGCGGGTAGTACCGGGGAGAGGTGAAACCATCTAATCTCACCATGTTGGCCTTACTACGAGGATTCGCTAGGTAGTTCCGAGTATTGTGGATCTATTACATCATTCAAGGTTTATCTTATGCTCTCCATATGCTCGCGTTCTAAGCCAGTGGCTCGGTCAGGCTTGGCTCCATTTTTGTCGAAGGTTGTAGATGAGAACCAGCCATTTGATCCAGCTGGTCGAGGGCTTAGATCATGCCACCAAGCTAGGCTTTGAGCCATGCCTGCACACAATCATAATGAACCAACGTGACTTCGATTTCACGGGCATGGATTAATATATTCAATAACCATAATCTTCTACTTAGTCCCTTATTTGTTCATTTTATCAAAACTCAATATCATTATAATCATTAGTCTCCTCAGTTTCATTCGACTGTATTTTTATGGTAAGGACCTCCAACCATCGTGAGATTGTATACATAGGATCATGATATCTTACATTTAGCTTCTTTCCAAGAAAAACAAATTCCAGTGTATAAACCTTGACTATAAGTCAACTAACCATCACACTTGACCGAAAAAGTCCAACCTACAACATTTTCCTATATCACACCTCTAGGTCCATCATTAAATCTTTGAATCCATGTATACTTTAATTTGACACTTCTCATCATAATTAATCAACATTGGCTAATAATTCACATTAACCATATACATGTACATAAACATTCATGGATAACTATCATTGATCCTCTAATGTCATTGAAGTCATACTCGTGAGTCAAAAGAATCTGTGTATGAATAAATGTAATTGTAGCCTAGGATTAACCAGCCTGGAATATCCTTGGAACTTAAATACTATATTGGTTTTAGAAACCTTGAAAATCAGGTCATCACATTCATCCCACCTTATTTGGAATTTCGTCCTCTAAATTCTACTAATCTCATCCTTAAGAGGCTATTTAGGAGTTCAACTTCATATACTTCATCATTACTTAGATTCTAAGACCACCATAGTTGCATGCACTCTAAGTTGTCAAGTTAGGGTCTAGAGATTCTTGGGTGTGTCCACCCCACCTTATTTATGTGGAAGCATCACTTAAGGTCTTAGCCATAACATGACATTATGATATCTTATGGTTACATCACCACTAAGGGTACATGTTTTGTTCATACTTTTAATGTTCAGGAGGAATTCATTTATATGCTATGATATTCAGATCGTTCAAATCTAACATCATTAATATGTTTTATGATCAACATCTTACAATGATTTCAGCACTAGAGGGGATGTATCTTCATCCGTGATATTAGGATTTTTCTACATAAGAAGGGCTTACATAACATGCTTGACCATTAGGGTTTCACCCTATGGTGTGATATTCATACTCAACTTAGAAGCATACATGGAGAAGGATCAAAGTTATGAACTATATTTCTGATCATATATCCTATGATCCAAAAATATGTTTATATCAAGTTCATGAGTTCAACTTTTTATGTCTTGCATGTATTATGTGAAGGAAAAAAAAGAGAATATACTAAGTTTATCCCATGATCTCAGCATCATATCTTTCATGTTTCATATGAAGGGGAAGAGAATATTTTAAAGTCAAACTTATCATGATTTCAATCTTGGGTGCTACATGTATGATATAGGGGGAAAATATAGAATAGGTCAAGCTTATAAAAGTGACTCCTCATATATAAATCATCTATATAGCTCAAGTGAGGTTTCTATCATCGTATATTAATAAGGAGAAGAAGAAGGGAGAACATGTATGTTGAGTATCTTTTGCACAGGGCATCATACTCTCAAAACTAGGGTTCATATATTACCTCACTTGCAACTAATGATGAGATTTACAAAATATGTCACTCCAGCTAGGACCTAACTCAACCAAAGGAATGACTTTATCATATGGGTCATCTACTCATCCTTTTCTTTTACGCAATTCTCACATATAGATTTGAATCATGCATAAGAACTCAACTCAACACTCGAGAGTAATCTAGTGTAGGACTTTTTTTAACACATATCTCATATATTGGAGGCTAGGTCCTATGACCTTCTCCCTGTGGGTCTTACTCTCTCTAGAGTTCACCACTTAACTCATCCTACCCCTAGTTATCCTCCTTGTTTAAGAGCTTGAGGCTCAAGCACACTCATCTCTATCTTAACTTAGCTTATCTTAAGTAGGAAAAGGGAATGTACTTTCATCATCATGACTTAGCATAGATCCTCTAAGAGAGGATTCGACTCATATACAACTCAAATCTTAATAAGGAAATTTATACCATCACGTATTTAAGTTAGATAAGATTCTATATGCTTATTTCTTTCATCTTTCTTTTGTCTATCTATGTATCACATAACCTTATGAGGCTCTAGACGTCTAATCTAGATCTATTTTATCTTCTAGGCTGATGCCACTCCCTTTCACTTAGATTGCATGAACACCCACTACTCTCTTGTGTGAGGGACACATTTTTATATTTACATATATCTAATAAAATAGTATATAGTTTTTCTCCGAGAAAGAAGGCATCAGATAAAGCTATCGAGGTGCGAGCCGATTGGGAAACAAAACCAAACCAGCAAACTCGAGTGTAAAACACACAGAAGATAGTCTAGTACCATGTAACCTAGTGAAATGGTGAGAACATGGTGTAGACTAGTGTAGCTACCCAATACATATGATCTCTATATGGAAAGGGTTTTAGACACTTGTCTAAACCTAGTTCTCAAACATCTAGGTTCTAACTTAGAGGCTAAGTCAAACCTTATTCCTATAGAACAACTTACTAAGTTTCTAGAATTTAACGTGAAAGGTGAAATTTAGTTTTTATGTTTCATGGTGAGCAATTTTCAGGTGTAGCTATTGTTCATGCTCTGATACCAACTGTAACGTCCCCGGATTTTCACTTTCTCAAAACCCCATGGAGATGAGAAGACAAAATATGAAAACGTTAGCAATCATATCAGAGAGCGATGCGGAAGCAGAATACACATACATGAACAAACAACTATACATACACCATAACATTCTCAACATTCAACATGTATATTTATACAACATGAATTATTACACAATGATTTACAATTACATATTGAATAAAGATTCTACAATCTATGAACATGTAGGATAACAGGATCTTAGACAATAGGTACAACCTATAAAACTTGCTCACATCCTATTCTTCTACCCCATTCTAGCTCTGGACCTAAAACATACGTGAAACAACGAATCAACATAAAGTTGGTACGTGGCTGAAAGATACTATACTATGCTCGCATATTTAAAATCCTTGAAAAAGAATAAAGAAAAAAATAAAAGCATTATTTAAGGTAGAAAATCAGGTAAACCCAAGTTATTAACCATATTTCAATGGACATGTATTACTATAGTGGACTTAGCACAAACATATATTATTGGGGCCTATCCCCGCGTACCTTGTACCATTAGGGATCTCCCTGCGTACCTTGTACCATTAGGGAGGTGCTAGTCAACATTAATACTTTCCCTCTCTAATAGGTAGATTAATGAACCATCAGTAACTACATTCCATTTTCTTTCCTTAGTGATCTTAGTGTTCAAGGCGGAAACAACAATACATCTAGATGTACATCCAACAAGATATTCAAATACATGCAAGCAATTACTCATAATTATCATCCAGAAAAACTAGTCATATAATTATATCCATGTACCTGAGTTCAGATATTCCTCACATATCCATGATCATCTAGATAATCTGGTCAACACCTGATTTAAAGAAATTAATCATCATTAATAAATGTTCATCATATTCAAGGTGTTTTAGATCCAAATTAGGGTTTGGGTCAAACCTAAGTCAATATGATGTTAGGATGGTGTCTATTATTTTTAATCTTATATATACATCATTATTAAGGTCTGGTATGAATTTCACAATTTTCTGGTACTTTCCCTATTTTCTACAATTAATATGAGGATTAAACATGTAATTAGGTAATAATGAGAAAAGGCCTTAAATTACTCAATAATATCAAGATAGGAGTCCACATTTAGTTTCTAGATTATATCAGGGTTCAAATATATTTTTATCAGATTTAATCTCAACCATTTTCTAATTATACCATTTAAATGAAGCATTCTCATCTAAAATAAATATCATCAATATTAGTGCTTCATAAGTCTGATATAAGGGTTTCACAATAAAGAGGTTAGTTTTCTGAGTCTAGTGGTATTTTTTAGGAATTTTTTAGGACAAGGGAGCTATTTTTGATGGATTTTCTAAGTACAAAATCTATTTCTAGAATTTAAAAGGTATTTACCTTTTTTGAGTCTTACTATGGCCGTTGGATCCAGGGTCTACTCGCGTCAAATGCAGACCACGTTGCTCCATCACACAAGACACATTCCTCTTCATTTGGAGAGGGTTGAATCGGTCGGTCTGGCAGCATGGACCAGTCAGCAACCCATCTCGTCCTCATGTGCCCCGACTGCAGGGACTCGACATCGAGCTTTGTCCCATCGCTCCTGTGTGTGCCTCCATGATCGGGAGGCTGGCGAGATCGTGAGTGAGGGAGTTATGGGTTTTGTGGTTGGAGCTTCCAGATCACCACCATAGGTGGCTGTAGAAGATGAAGAATAGGCTAGAGGACTCCGCCATGTGTGGAGCTCTGTGGATCTCCAACTGTCGTCTCCTCAAAAGATCAGACTGAGGTTACGCTTGAGAACATGGCATATGCCTCCGTTCTCGTCTATTCTAGAGTGAGATGCACTTCTGATCGCCACCATAGAATCCTCCTTTCCGCCTCACCATTGGACTCTCTCTCCCTCCTCGGATTGATGCGATTTCAGTGATCTTCCTGCTGCACCTACGAGCTTCGTTCTTTGCTGGATCAGGAGTCGCCATGGCCTGATCAGGGCTCAGCCACATAGATCCAGTCTCTGATGCATGATAGGCCGATGGTCTCTTCCAAGTTGTCTCTGCCTGTGCCTGCACTCCTCCATTCCCGAGATGTCGACGTGCCGCCTCAGTTCTGGTCTGGCGTGAGATCGATGGAAGCTCTCCAACAACCTCACATTCGTGGAAGGAACATATAGGAATGCATGCACTTCCCCACATCATGGTCAGCCCTGGTTTGACATCTTTGAGGCCTCCCCAAACTGATGGCAGCCAAACAAACCCAGACATAGTAGCGTCCAGATCTACTTTATCCTTCAGGTAGATGCGTAGCTGGAGACCCATCCTCCGATATTAACTTTGTCATTCTAATACCGTCATCTTCTGCAAATTCTTGGCAGCGCACGTAGTACAGGGGAGAGGTGAAACCATCAAATCTCACCACGTTGACCTTACTACGAGGAGTCGCTAGGTAGTTCCAAGTATTGTGGATCTATTCCAGCATTCAAGGTTTATCTTATGCTCTCCATATGCTCGCGTTCTAAGCCATCGGATCGGTCAGGCTTGGCTCCATTTTTGTCAGAGGTTGTAGATGAGAACCAGCCATTTGATCCAACTGGTCAAGGGCTTAGATCATGCCACCAAGCTAGGCTTTGAGCCATGCCCGCACAAAAGCATAATGAACCAGCGTGACTTTGATTTCACGGGCATGGATTAATATATTCAATAACCATAATCTTCTACTTAGTCCCCTATTCGTTCATTTTATCAAAGCTCAATATCATTATAATCATTAGTCTCCTCAGTTTCAGTCGACTGTATTTTTATGGTAAGGACCTCCAACCATCGTGAGATTGTATACATAGGATCATGATATCTTACATTTAGGTTCTTTCCAAGAAAAACAAATTCAAGTGTATAAACCTTGACTATAAGTCAACTAACCATCACACTTGACCGAAAAAGTCCAACCTACATCATTTTCCTATATTACACCTCGAGGTCCATCATTAAATATTTGAATCCATGTATACTTTAATTTGACACTTCTCATCATAATTAATCCACATTGGCTAATAATTCACATTAACCATATACATGTACATAAACATTCATGGATAACTGTCATTGATCATCTAATGTCATTGAAGTCATACTCGTGAGTCAAAAGAATCTATGTTTGAATAAAAGTCATTGTAGCCTAGGATTAACCAGCCTGAAATATCCTTGGAACTTAAATACTATATTGGTTTTAGAAACCTTGAAAATTGGGTCATCACACTAGCAAGTGGACCACCAAGTACGAAACTGAAATAAGTGCATGTCATGAGACTCCAAGAATAGTTTTCTTCTTTTTAAAAGAGGTCTGGAAACCCAAACAAAATCCCTAAATATCCACCTCCTAAGCCTGTGAGTATAAGAATAAAAGCCAAAGTGTTGAATAAAAACATGAGAGTTGTGCCACACCTAAGGACCTATATGAAGGACCAATAAAGGTCTCACCCGGCCGGTACATTCAACTGCCCTCACAAAGGTAGATGTGTCGTGCATGGTAATGAGATCCTAAGGTCTCCGAATATATGAAAAAGTTGATAAAGGACTCGCCCGGACGATACATTTAGCTACCCTCATAAAGGCATATGTGTCACGCCCAGTAGTAAGATCCTAAAAGTTTAGATAAACCCTCCCCCACTTAAAGGGGGAGTTACACATTAGCCTTTAGCCAACCCTCATTCCTATCTTAGTTTCCAGTACATTTTTCAAAGAAGTATAAAACTGATTGGAGTTGAAAACATGCACATAATGCGATCGAGGAAAAGGTGGTCCTAATGCGAGCTACGCGATACGGAAGAAATCTAAAATCCATGCAACTCCCAATACCCGAAAGAGTTAGTGCGAGAAGAAGCCCGATAAAACTCTAAGAGATCTCTGGTTTAGAATTGAAGCAAGAGTATGGAAATCTTCACTGAATAAAATCGCCTCACCACTACATGCCTTAGCTCTATCTAGCTTGAGGACAAGCTAGACTCTAATTTAGGGGGGGGTGGTGATAACCTCCCATTTTGCGATGTTATCTTACTAGTTTTTTTTAGTTTTCCATACTCTTTCTTAGTTAAATGAGATAGAATCTTTAACTTTCTACCTTTTTGTAAATATACCATTAGATTAACTTCTCCTTTTCACTTCTTACAGAAAAGCACAAGAAAATTACAAAACTCCCAAATGGTCCCAAGATGGAATGGAAGCCAAATGGTCCCAAGACCGAATGAAGACCAAACGGTCCCAAGACCGAATGGAGACCAAACGGTCCCAAGACCAAATGGAAGCCAAACGGTCCCAAGAACAAATGGAGACCAAACGGTCCCAAGACCGAATAAAGGTCAAACGGTCCCAAGACCGAATGGAGACCAAATGGTCCCAAGAACCTATAAAGGTCAAACGGTCCCAAGACCGAATGGAAACCAAACGGTCCCAAGATCGAATGGAGACCAAATGGTCCCAAGACCGAATAAAGGTCAAATGGACCCAATACCAAATGGAGATCAATCGGTCCCGAGACCGTATGAAGCTACTCGACTCCAAGATTGAATGAAAGCAAATAGTTTCAGACCGAGAGAACTCAAATGGTCTCCAGACCAAGAGAGTCCAAACAGTTTCCAAATCGTGTGAAAACCCAAACGGTCTCCAAGACCATTTGGACCCACATACCCCAAACAATTTAAGGCACACTCAAAATCCTATAAATAGAACCCAAGGGGGTCCTTACAAAGTATCAAGTTTCAGATATCCAAATGCTGCCTCTATTGTTCCAGAGCCATTCCATCCTTCATACACTGCCCTGAGGCTGCCAGTCTGAGATCCATACTCCATCTCCAAGATACTTTCTCTCTCATCGACAAAGAAGGTGGGAAGAGGAGGATTCATCATAAAGCAAGCTACGAAGTGTGAAGATCGTTGCTCTCTCTCTCCAAGGGGTCGACCTTCCTCCCTCCTTCGTGGAGATGACGTTCTCTCTCTCTCTTGTCGCCCCCTTCTTTGTTCTTGCCATGAGAGAGTAGTCTCATATACTAGGGTGCGGGGAGTAGCCCCGCTACCCATGTTTTCATTTCATGCATTGTAATTCTTGAGTTTGCAATATAAAAACACTATCTTTCCTGTTCAACATCAATCATTTAATGAATTCTAGTTGCTTTATCACCAACTTGTGTTATCTATTATCTGTTAGTGTAAATTGTCTACGTTTGTACTTATAGATTCAAATATCGACAGCTTGTTGGTTCCAGATTGTATGTAGTCACCATACGTTTGGTTCGATATCTAGGAGTGTTTCTAAGGAAGTGGAGTAAACTCACCTCCATCATTCTACTTTCATACTATGAAATGTTAGAGCATGAATTAAGCTAGGGTGGGACCTCACTAATGACCTTAGGAGGGAGGACACAACCTAGAAATCATGCATGCTTTGGAACAAGAGAAAAGGGGTGAGGAGACGAAGCACATAGCCGCCAACTGAATAATCCAGACACTTTTGAAGGATAGATTTACAACTAAAAGTTGTAGATCAAGGTGTTCATCAGAAGGTATCACTAAGATGACTTCTCCAAGAGTTTTACATTAGTTTTCTGATGTTTAGCTTTTCTTTCTTTCTTTCTTTCTTGTTACTATTATTTGATGACAATAATGCAGAGCTAAACCCCTTCATTTCTTAGGACCCAACAGTTTCCTGGCATGGCACTGTATTTGGATTCAACGAGTTTATAGTTATATCCATTTTTTCTAAACATAAATCTATGATATTTTTAATGAATTTCTTAAGCTTGGTCACCATAATCAAAGTAACAGACTACTTATTTCTTCTAGAGAGAGATTTGGAGTTGGAAAATTATATCTACATAGATTATACCATACCTAGTGTGAAGGCTTACAACTATGAAATAATAACCGAGAGAAATCGACTATTAATTTTGACTTAAGTTACTAAAATGCAAAGGTAGTGGGGTTTGTCTTAGTCTAGGCGGTGCATTACATTGTGGGAGCGGATAATGTTGGCTACAAGTCTTTATTTTAGAATGAGGGTCAATAAATATAGATAAAAGGAATCATGAATGTAATGTGTACAAGTACAAAGGAATTCATTAAATATTTCTTACAACTACATTAATTTAGCCATTTCAATCTTTATTCTTAGTTAATAACAACCAATAAACCTTTACTTAGGACTAGATGATTAGTTCTTAGTTAGTAGTAGTTTCTGGTAAATGATCACCTAAGTTCAACATGCATGTCTCATTGGCCTTTGTAACATGACATATACACTTCCGTATCACACACAAACTTTACGTGTGTCAACATGTGTTAAATCTGGCTATGTTAATTAACATTATTGCATGCCCCAATACTAAGGAGTTTGTTACTTAGGTCCCACTATGTGAAAAAGATTCCCATGAGGGCACTTCATCTTCCATAATGTTTCTTTTTGGTTCTCTTATCTTCTTTCCTTACAAGTTTGAGATTGAATACAATTCCCCACTATTTTTCTAGAAGGTTAGGATCTTTCTTGAAATTATCTATGCAAACACTTATTCATTGTATCTTGATCCTAGGATCCTTGGAGATGCTTAAAGCTAGAGACCCCACATCTATGACAGATATTCTTCTTATCATTACTATTGTAATCTTTATTGATGTGACCTAAATGGCTACAAATTTATTGGCAAGTGTTCATATTTTATTTCCATATCCATGAGAGTTTCATGACTTGAGCATATTCTTTCAATATGTTTTAGTGGCTTTATAATATCCTAGGTAAGCTTAATTCTTATCAAGGACTTCTACCCTGGTTCATCCATGTTGATTCACATGACTTCTCTAGTTCTGCTAGTATTGGAGTGGAATATTTCCTACAATCTATGTACCTAAGGCAAACCAAAGATTCCTATCCAAAGTACTCATGAATGGATTTTTCAATACATATCTATCTCATTGACTTACTTTATGATGTATTGAAAGAATTATTGTTATTTAGTCTATGATGCCATATGGTTTAATTGTCTTGGACCACCAGGGTTAAGTTTGCTTCCCTTTTAGTTTCCTTCTTCCATATATATAGGAGAGAGTGTGCCATCTTTCAAAAGAAAATATCTCATTAGCCTGCCATCTTATGTTCCACATGGTTTCAATAAGAAAATATCAATAAAAACAAGAAATAGTTGGAATGGAAGTTGATGACTTGAAATGAAATGAAATGATAAGGAAAAAGGAAACATAATAAAATGAAAAAAGAGTAAACAAGAAAAAAAAGTTACAAAAAAGACATAAAACAAGAAAAACAAAATACCACGTGCTAGTTTATAAAACACCAAGAAGAGGCATTGTGTTTTTTTCTTCTCCTTCATTAAAAAGTCCCCCGCCATCCCTCATGTGTGAATCATTTTCCACATACAAGGGATATAGTTTCTTTTCTATACCAAGTACTTAATCACTTTGTAATTTGTATGTGAGGGAAGTAGAGGAGAGAATGTAGAGAGAAAATATTTATCTTACATGCCATTCTGATCTTCATAGAGTTTCTTATTATTCAACACATCCATATTTTGATGTTTTTATGACACTTCATTCCCAATGAGCATCATGCTTTCACTGCATTATTGGTGTATCTTTATCCCAATGACATTATGCTTCCAGTTCATCATTAAGGAATCTCATTCCCAATGAAACTATGCCATTTTGTGTTTGTGCCTCAATATGAAAGTAGCTTGGCTGTATGTGCTTCCTTGTCTAGTTAGCTACCACTTTCATACATAGAAGGGTATCAATTGCAACATTGACACCATGTTTTTTTGTGTTCGTACCACATTATGTATGTCAGGTGATTTTAAAATTGTATTGTTTACTACATTATGTATGTCAGGTGATTCGTACCCAATGAGCATCATGCTTTCACTGCATTATTGGTGTATCTTTATCCCAATGACATTATGCTTCCAGTTTTATTCACGTTTCTCAGGCTAATTTTTCTATGTATTATTATTGATTTTAAAATTGTATTGTTTATTGTTAGTAGCTCATATAACACTATTGCATCAAATAATAAGTATTTTTACCGAATTATGCCACCTTATCATATTTTATTTAGAGTTATGCTATTTTTTTTCATATTTTAGGTAATTGGAGCACTTATAAGGCATCTCAATGCTACCGAACTCATATTCGGTGGTACCAACTTTATGTGAAAATCTAATAGGGAGCATAACTAAATCTCAGTGCCACTGAGATGCAACTTGGTACTATCGAGTTAGTGTTCAAGACCACCAAAATGGCAAGTTTGTGAACCAATTTATGGTCTAAAGAGAAACATGAACTGAGTTTATCAACACAGTGCTACCAACCTACATGTCAGTAGTATTGACATTCATCAATAGGAGAATTCAGAACCCACAAAATAGAAACTGGGTGCTATCAACCCACCTCTAGGTAGTAGCGATACTCACCAAGTGTTTCTAGTCAGTCGAAGACTCAGTGTCACCGAATCCTATTAGTGGTACTGAAATGACCTAATCAGTGAAAATTTCAGATCTTGACAGATCTAACGGTTGAGACTTAATGATGTGACCTAATCAGTGAAAATTTCAGATCATGACATATCTAACGATTGAGACTTAATGATGGCTCGTGGCCCACTTATGACCTAAGGGGAGTTCGGCTAGATATGAGGATAATGCTTCATTCTATGGAAATGGAGCACGAAGTTGACAGAGGAGTAGACAAAGGAGACAATCATGTCACAGATGATTGGGGCACCTCTAGAGAGAAGATTTGTAGCCACAACGATGCAGATCGAGACGTTCTCCAGAGGGGATCTTCCAGACCGGTTCCTCCAAGATTTTTCATTAGATCTTTTGATGTTTATATTATTGTTTCTCTTCCTCTATGTCTTTGATGGTAGAAATCATGCAGGACTAATCCCCTTATTCCTTAGGACTCGGAAGTAGTCTGGTGTAATTGAATTCCATGATTTAATATAGTTATTCTTTTAATTCTAGACTTAAATCTTCAATTTTTTAACGAATTACCTATGCCTTATTTTTATAGTTAATTACTCAGACAGTTAATTGTTGTGGGAGAGGGATTAAGGGTTGGAAAGGTTTTAAATTTGCATATCCTATATCGTGCATAGGGATAGGGCTTACAACTATGAAGGGAATAACCCAATGATTTCATTAAAGTGCCTCGCTAATTCCTAAATTTATATGAGAGTGGGATTTGTCTTAGTATAGATAGTGTATTATGCTGCGGGAGTGGGTAATACTGGATAAATGTCTCTTAGTTCAAAGTTAAGTCTAAATCCTTGTTAATGTACACAATGATGAAACTGTAATACTAAGGAATCCATCCAATCTATGATCACAATCCACTCAACTTAGTTTTAATTTTTCAAATTATTTTTAATCAAACAACCATTCATTTTTTTCTTAGGCCTAGTTGATTAGGTTATAGTTAGTAGTATTTTTTGGATTTATGCTTCTCTAAGTTTGATATTTGGGCCTCATAGTCCTATACTACTGAATGTGTACACTTGTGTTATACACACAGTTTAGGGGTGTCAACTCTTTGCAGCGCTACCGGGGAAATGAAAATTTCAGCACTATGAGTGTAGTGACCGACCACTCCAGGACATTATTTTTTCATTCTTATCTTTTTGAATATTTTCATTGAAATGGAGCATAATTGAATTTTTTTTTGGATAGAAGGACTCTAGAGGGGTATGAATAGAGCTAAAAACACTTGCACAAAACTTGTTAGACCATCAAGTTACTTCAACTAAGCACAATTGCAAATAGTGAATTTGATGGCAATCTAAACATACATAGCAAGGATGAGAGAGATTGAAACAACCTATGAACAAGTTGTTTTAGAGTGGTTCCACTCTCCAAACTAGAGAGAGTCAGTCTACTACCTAGTGAGGTCAAGCCCTAGGATTTTGGAACATATGTATACTAATATTCCATTACAATGCATACAATTCACCTTCCTTTTTAGGGACATGGATACTCAATTTTCCTTTGAGTTCAAGGGATACAATAACCTTACAACCAAGGTATTACCTATCTGGAGCTAGAGTTTTCTACCTCACCAAGGTCTTACCCACTCTTGTAAGAAGTTGGACACCTTTTCCACGAAGATCCCCTCTTTGTAATGTGTCTTTAGCCTTGAAGGATTTACCCACTCCATTCCTCAATCATCAACCTTGTCCTCCTCCTTCACTCAGAGAAGCTTTATGCACCTTCTTCTACAACTTGAAGAAGCTTGCACCTTCTTCTTCACTTGGAGAAGCTTTCACCAACTTGATCGTGAAGAAAGGGGTTGGAAAAAGAGAAGCTTTGAGAGATTTACAAGAATATAATGAAGTATCTCTCACAGAGATCATATCTCACTTATAATGATGAATTGAAGTGTAATCAAGAGAGATAAAGGGTCTCAAGTGGACTAGATGCACTCAACTATAGCAAGGAGCATGAATGTCATGAAGGAGCAACCTTGGAATGAGCTCAAAGAGGTCATGTTTGTAGATGAGGTTGTCCACTAGAGGGTATTAACACTTAAGAATGTTTCTACACATTTAGCATGTTAAATGAATATAATTTCAAGTTTTCAACACTACAACGGTTACAATCACCCGTTTTGCATTTTTCATACAATGTAATTAGTTAAGATTTCATAAAGGTAACTCGACAGGTTACACTATGCACCAAAGTCAATTTGAAGCATCGGTCGAGTTTGTCCTGTGTGCCACTCAAATGATCGCTTGAAATTAGCTTTGATGAGTGTAGGGATCGGTCGAGTTCTATGAGTGGAAAACTAGACTGAACCAAAGAATTCTCAAAATCCATCAAGGGATTGGTCGATTTTCAATCTCGACCGATCAATAACTTGTAATGAATTTTGGAAAATTACTTTTGAGTGGTCAATCATTTAAATTAAGGGTTCCTGACTTTTTCTCATCTTTGTTATCAGTCCTATCATCAATACCAAATGATTATAAAATTCATCTAAGGTGATTTGGTGTGTTTTCCACAAAAGTGCACTTGTATTGCTTTTGACTTGAACCAAAACAAGCTAGGTCTTGATAGAATTGATCCTTTTAATGTTCTTAATTATTAAAATCAATCTCAATCAAACATATTAGATAAATATGAATGGAATGGTTGTCATTATCAAAATATGGATAATGTGTAACACATAGGTCAACATTCTCCCCCTTTTTGACAATGACAACCCATTCATCAACATATTGAAAAGGATATGAAATTAAAACTTTTAACTTTGAGAAAGGGAAGTGGGAGTTATAGATTTACCTTGTGAATTGCAAGGGGATACATGCATGAACAATGTTAATTGCTCCCCCTAAATTCATGCTTACCTAAACCTGCATGGTTAGTCTTTCCACAAATAACCATAGCACATATACATGCTATATGATCCTCTATCAAGTCACATGATATGTAGATAATTGACAAGAAAAGGATCATATAATCAATACAATCAATATGGATGAGATCACATTTCTCCCCCTTTCGGCATTATCAAAAAGGTAGGGGGTAGAAGAGCTAAAAGTGTAGGTCTTCTCCATAGGCACAAGCTAAAGCAGGAAATCACATATAGCACACACCAAAATAGAGACAAGACACAGAGAAATAAGCAATCTAGAGTCATAATCAAGATATGAAATAAATAACCATAAACTCATAAGATATAGACAACCACAGAGTTAGGGTATAAAACATTAAGATAACAACTCAAGGCATGTCCTCTAGAAAACAACTACAAACCAACGATAAAACATCAAGATCATAAAATAGTATGCCTCAGATACAATACTAAAATGTCTTAGTACGTAATAGTCTAAATAGATAGATATGAGTAACACCTAAAGACTATAGAACTAAAACATCTAAGCTATATCTATGCTATCTATATCAATGTGGACATCATCAACATCAACCTCAGACTAGTAGTCTTCGTCATCATCTGATGGTGTAGTAGAGATAGCAAAAGCCTCACCATCATCTTGAGAAGAACCAGCAAAGCCATCATCAGAATTATCCTGAGAACCATCATCCTCAGTGCCCTCATCATCATTAGCCTCATCCTCAGTTTCTTGGTCAGACATCTCCTCATCAATAGGAGGTTTAAAACCACAACATGGCCACCTGACATTCTATGTAGCCCAAGACATGCCTCATGCATGTCATGCATTTGCTTGATTAAAGGAAGGGGTTGTAGTCCCATCAAACATGGAAAGAAGAGTGGAAACAAGAATAGCAAGTAGAGCCAACAAAGAACACACTAGAGGCAGGAGCAGAAGTAGGTCCACCATCAGTAGTAGGGGTGGCAGCATGATAGGTTAATGGTCAACACAATTTGGCAAAGGTCCTGGTGAAGGTTATATTGAACTTGAATGTTATATGCCTATTGTTGCATCAAGTATTCAATGAGGGTTTCATTTGACACATTGAAAGAGGCACTATCAGGGCGAGGTGGTGGAGGTGGTGGAGGGGTCTGGGTGGAGGCTCTAAGTTTGGTAGGGGAGGTAGGAAGGAAGGTTTCTTGATGATGATTTCACTAATGCTAACTCCTTTCCGATTGGTTTTATAATGGAGATCATGGAAAAGATATTTCTAAGTTACAACAACAAAAGGACCACTAATAAAGGTAGGATAGGGGGGATGGGTGCCAAAGGTATTCTTCCAAGAGTCAAAACACACCATGTGGTGAACAATGTAATGCAACCACTTGACTTCGATGTTCTTAAAAAGAAAATACATAATCACAGGAGTTTTTTATACAATCTCCATTTGATTTTTCTTTGGATGGACATTACTGTTGACAACCAATGTGATATGATGGCTTTTAATATTGAGGGAAGAGGATGGAAAGGTAGACTTCTTCCTAAATGGTGCATTAGGCTTCTTCAAAAACTTATGAATATGAAGAAGTGTAATATCATTTCTTTTGTAGAAAGCCTCATGGTCAAGTAGGTCATAATTATCAGGACTAGTTAGCCCTCCATGTGTCAGTAACCTCAGAACCATTGAAAATGATATTTAGATAATCTTCAGAGACGGTAAGTTTGGTACCGGTAATCATGGAAATTAGAATTACTTGAGTATTGGTTGGTAGAACTATTGTGTCATAGTTCCATTGGATATTTGAATAGAACTCATGGACCACCTTGGTGCTAGTGATAGAATTATGGTAGCACCAACGTTCTACACACAAAGCACTAAGCTAATGGGTATCAAACACCTCAATGACCTCCTTAATAGACTCACTCGAGGAGAAACATGGCTCATAGAGAGCTAGAAAAGGGAAAGAATTTCTAGGGAGGAGTTCCTTATAGAGACTTAGAGCTTGTGAGGATATGAAGGATGTGCCATCAAAAGAAATAAGGCCAGGAGCAGAGGAAGATGAGGGTGTTCCAATGGGGATGACTCTCTTCCTATGGTTGGAACTGATGGAGGTGGATAAAGGTAATTGAGGAAGAAGAACAACACCACAAACAAGTCATCTATCCACCTAGGTAAGTGTGGGAAGAGTTAAGAGAAGCCAAACGGAGGTTGGGAGATGAAGGTCGAACCTAGGGCTTAAGGCCAAAGGAACTGAAAGTCAGAGTCAACCAATTTTTCTCTAGTTGAGAGGGAGAAAAGTCACCCGATAACCTTTTTCAAATTTGGTCCAGCCCCGCCAACGACCAAGTTCTAAGATGCAGAAACTTGATCGATCTGATATTTTAGTATGACCTCGTCCCGGTATTGGTTGATTTGGTAATTCGACCGATGGACAGTTTGTCCAAAAATTAGAAATTTTAATTCCAAGCCTATAGAGTGCTAAATAAATTTATTTATTTAGCCTATTATTCATCTTAGACATATTGAGGCACATTTCACTAATCATAGGGTATTATATTTCGATAAAACATTCATTTGCAAAAAATACCCAAAAAGAAGTGAAACAAGGCATGGAAGTAAGACAACTATAGCACATAGAAAGACAAAGATGATCAAATTTGAGAAAGAAACATATAGGCAAGAGAACAACTAGCAAGAAGGAATGTCAATATCATCAATAATAGTAATAAGAAGTTTTGATCTAATAAAACCAAATTGCTCTCTAGGTAGACATTTAGGATTTGTTGTTACTAGTTAAATACAGAACACACTAGACCTAACTTAAGATCACTCCACATATTACATGCACAAAACCCCCACCCTACCTTCCGATGGGAAGGGACATGTGTTAATGGATGACAATAGAAACAACCTTCTCTTTACAAATTTGGTAACAACAAATCCTGGCTCCTAGCTAGAGGTTTAGTGAAAATGTCTGCAAGCTGATTTTTTGTGTGAACATACATGATATAAATATCCATCTTGGCAATGTGGTCACAAAAAAATGATAATGGTCATGTATATGTTTATCTCTACTATGCAATATAGCATTGTATGGAAGATTAATTGTACTAGTATAATAACAATAGACATGAGAAGCATCCAAATGAATGTTAAAGATTTAGAGTGTTTGCTTCATCCATCGGACTTGGGCACAACAACTCCTAGTTGCAATGTATTCAACATTGGTAGTTGAGAGAGATATGATGCTTTGTTTCTTAGAGAACAAAGAAACTAGTCATGTTCCCAAGAAGAAGTAAGTGCCACTTGTGCACTTTCTATCAATGAAAAACCTGTATAATCAACATCACAATAGGCAATGAGTGTAAAGTTCTTTGACTTGGGATATCATAGTCCAAAGTTTTGGGTTTTGGGTAGATACCTCAAAATCCTATTAACTACTTTGAGATGTTATTTTCTTGGACTTGATTGAAAGTGAGCACACAAGCCAACGCTAAACATTATATCATGTCTAGAGGCAAGTAATAACGTAAACTTTCAATCATACCTCTATAGAGCTTCTCATCTACCTTTTCTCCTTTCTCATCTCTATCAATCTTGGCGGTGTTTGACATGGGTGTCTCCATTGTCTTGTGTTCTCCATCCCAAAGTGCTTAAGTAGTTCATTGGCTTACTTGTATTGGTTGATGAAGTTCCAATCTTTTGTTTGCTTGATTTGAAAGCCAAGGAAGAATGTAAGCTCCCCCATCATGCTCATCTCAAACTCATTATGCATTAGAGCACTAAACTCGTTGCAAATTTCAAGGTCAATTTCGTCAAATTTAATATCATCAACATAAATTTGAATAATCAAGAAATTGCTACAAGTGTGTTTGAGAAACAAGGTAGAATTGACTTTGCCCATGATACATCCATTGTCTAGCAAAATGTTCTATAGTTTGTCATACCAAGCTCGAGGTGTTTGTTCGAGTCCATAGTCATTTTGTAACAAATAAACATGGTTTGGCAACTTATCATGTTCAAAGCCTGGAGGTTGAGCAACATATACTTTCTCCTCAATTGTACCATTCAAAAACACACTTTTAACATCCATTTGATAAAGTAGAAAATTCTTATGACTAGCCAAAGCAAGAAACATTCTAATTGACTCAAGTCTAGCTACATGTGCATATGTTTCATCAAAATCAATACCTTCCTGCTGGTTGTAACCTTGAGCAACTAACCTTCCTCTATTTCTTACCACTTTTCCACTTTCATCAAGATTGTTGCGGTAGACCTACTTGGTGCTAATGATCATTATATCACTTGGTCTTGGCACAAGAGTCCACACTCGGTTCTACTCGAACTGTTTCAACTCTTCTTACATGGATATGATCTATTCAACAGCCTTGAGAGCTTCTTTGACATTTTTTGGCTCAAGCTAAGAGACGAAGGTTGTCTGCTTGCTCTTTGTCATAGGCATACCATTCCTTCACCCTTTCAAAAGGAATATTACCTATGATGAGATCTTTAGGATGATTCTTTGCAAAGTGGGGGGTTGGATCCTTCTTTTCTTCTTCATCAACTAACACCTCCTTTCCTTTATCAACAATGTTGAGCTCTTTCAAGTGAGGGATCACCTCATATACAACATTATTATTAACAATATTCTTGGAAATAGAGAGGTTCGTAATGACAAATCTAACATTGATAGATTTATCCACTTTATACAAGTCAATGTTAAATATTCTATAAGCCTTGCTATTAGTGTTATATCCAAGAAAGAAAGCCTCATAAGACTTTCGATCAAACTTTTTGAGGGAATCCATGGTGTTCAAAACAAAAGAAGAAAACCCACAAATATGAAAGAAATCAATGGAAAGATTTCTACCACACCATAGCTCATAGGAGGTTTTCTTTAAAGATGGATGAGTAAAAACCCAATTTTGCACAAAACATGAAGTACTAACTGCTTCGTCCAAAAACTTGTTTGGAGTGTCATTTGCTAGAAGCATGGTCCTAGCCATTTCCTATAGTGACATATTCTTTCTCTCTACAAACCCATTTTGTTGAGGTGTTTGAGGTGAAGAAAAGTTATATTCATACATGGTTTCCTCACAAAACCATTCAAAAAAATCATTTTCAAATTCTCCCTCATGACCACTATGGATAGAGACAATCCGAAAATAAGTTTTGTTTTCAACTCATTTGCAAAAAGTCAAGAAAACATCAAGAGTGTCATTTTTTTAAACAAGAAAAAAAGTCCATCTATATTGAGAGAGATTATCGACAATCAAAATACAATACTTGCTACCATGAAGAGAATGCATATGCATTGGTCCAAATAGATCAATGTGAAGAAGCTCAAGAAATCTTTTGGTGCTAAGGACTCCTTTGGATTTGAAGGAAAACTTGGTTTGCTTTCCTTGGGTTCAAGGTTGGCATTCCTCATCCCTTTCAAAATCATATTTAGGAAGTTCCTTTACCAAATCATTTTTGCTCAACTTCTTCATTTGATGTATTTTTACATGACCAAGCCTACGGTGCCAAAAGAAATATTAACGGAAACAAGACATCTACCAACTATAGCCTTAATAGAGTCAAGCACACTAATATAGAGATTACCATTTCTAGTTCCCTTATATATAATATTGTAGGAGTGGGAATATAGAAACAGGAATTCAAGTGAGGTAAAAAGAACAAGATAACCATTATCACAAAGTTGACTAAAACTTATTAATTTGTGATGTAGTCCATCCACAAGAAGAACATTCTTGATGCATAGTGAATCACCTATATCACCCTCACCTATCACCTTACCCTTGTTGTTGTCACCAAAAATAACCGACCCACCTTTCTTCTTTGTGAATTGATTGAAGTGGCTAATTTCACCTTCCATATGCTTTGAGAAACTACTATCAACAATCCATTTTCCTTTTACCTGCAAGAAAGGAATATGTCAATTCCCAACTCAAACTTTGGGGTATGTTGTTAGCCTGGGGACCCATTTCATCTTTGGGTTGGTCCCCTTCTCTTTATAAGGACAATATGTAGAGTGATGTTCATCACTCTGAAAATGAACACAAACCATAGGGTTCTTAGAGTTGGATGACTCTCCATAGAAAAGAGGAGGTTATGTGCTCTTTTTATTACCCTTTCCCTTGCTCTTGCTCTTTAGAGCTCCCCCTGCATATCCCAAACCACTAGTACCACTATATTTGGTAGAGTGATCAATAACTTCATTGAGGAATTTATTCCCTTTGAGGAAATTCTACAAAGAAGCTCTTAGTTTGTGATTATCATTACTAAGAGTAATGGCAATAGAAGATAAACTAGCAAAATCATCTTGTGCATGAAGTAAGTCAGTCTCCAAATAGAGGGATTTAGTAAGATAAGAATCTTTTTCTAAAGTAAGACTAGAAACTTCATGAATATGCAACAAAGGTATAGAAGATAGATCATTAACTTGATCAATTAATCTAGCATTTTTAGTTCTAAGCATAACAAACTCATCAGTATAAATTCTATTTTGATCCTTAGTAGCATCACAAGAAATCTTAAGATCATCATTTTCAATTTCAAGTAAAGAAAGCTTATATACTAGGGCTTAGTTTTCTTCCTTAAGACTATTGATGTTCTTAAGGTAGATCCCATTCTCTAATTTGACTCCATTGTATTAGAGCTCATGATTAAGAAACTACTCTTTCAAGGAATCAATGCAATCAAGATACAACTTCTGATTTTGATCATGAATATCTATTTTAGCATATTAATCATCTACGATCTTCCTTAACCTCTTCTTTTTAGACTTAAATTCAGAATAAGAGGAACCAGAAGCATTTAACATATCAATAAGAGTTTCTTTAGATAACTCATGCAAGCTTACCTCACTTACCTCACCAATGTCTTTACTTATGGAGGTCATGAGTGCAAGATGGCATTCTCCTTCATCAGAGCTTGAGCCACTTGAAGAGGGTTCCTCCCAAGGTGCATGAGCTACATCCTTTCTCCTTTTTTCCTTCTTATCCTTCCTCTTTTACTTGCCTTCTTTCTTGTAGTCATCCTTCTTCTTATGGCTGCTATTGTGGTAGGCCTTCTTTTCCTTGGGGCATTCATTCTTGTAATGCCCCTTTTGTCCATATGTGTATCATCTAGGAGTTAAGGATGATGAAGACTTTCCTTTGAAGTTCTTGTAGGGAAATACAACATCAGATAGGGGTAGAGAAAACAAAAAAATTACTAATATATTTCCATTAACCGACAGATCATGTCAATAACTATGCAATGGAAAGGATGGTTTCACGAAGATATACCTGGTCTTGGAGCAAGTTCAGTGACAATCCTCATCGATGTAGATGCCCACTTTGTATGGATGGGGTTTGTGTATCTCTTGGTCATACTAGGACTCGTCTGAATGCTCCTCCATGGACTGCAGACTCAAATGTCATTGTATCTAGTAGCTCCACTCATCTCCGACTGCTGGCTAACGTAGTGCTCCTTAGCGAAGGGCAAAGGCCACCTCACCTCTAGATAAGTCTACATGGACCAACTAGCACTCATGTCATCCTTCTAGAACAAACAAAAAGGAGTTGTCCCTCCCATTGGTGTACTGGTCACCAACCTGCTCTCACACAACAATGATCCTTAGTTAATTTTCTCCCTTGCTATCCCTCCCTAGTCGGGTTAGACTTGCTTGGGCTCTTGTGGTTACCACAACCAGAGAGGACAACATTTGTTAGAGAAATTTATTCTCAATTGTTTGTGTTGTGCCCTGAGAAGCCCCATGTACCACTCTATTTATAGTAGAGGCTAGGGCCATGGTTCCTAGTATTGACCTAGAGGTTTTACATTGCCTATATTTTGATAATGACTTAACCATTCCATTCATATGTATCTAATATGTGTATTAAAGATTGATTTTCGGTATTAGGTACATGAAAAGGATCCCAAATCCAAAATCCTAGATTGACTCAAGTTCAAGTTAAAAAGCTACAAGTGTGCTTTTGTGGAAATCTATGTAAATGACCTTAGAACATATTTGTAATCACTTGTAATGATGAATTGACTTGTAACTAAGGTGATAAAATTGATTGGGACATAAAACACCAATGTTAGATCACTTTAGATGCATATTCAAAGATTGACATCAGGTTGTCAATCGGTCGAGTTTCTCCCCAGGACAAACTCGGCCGATCCACCTTGATACTGTCTCTGAAGATTGCATGTATCCGAACAAAACAATCATTCATTGATCGGTCGAGTTTCTTCAAAACAAACTCGACCAATACTTTGAAAATCGGTTTGACGTTTACTCTATCGGTCGAGTTAACTTTATTGAAACTCGACCGATTGCACTATACGAAATTTGTAGAAAAAAGTGATGTGACCATTGGTGGGTTAGTTGATCGATAATAGAGACGTTTTCTTGAAGGAAAATGACTATATTTTGACCCACGAGTTCACCTAACTCAAAGAAACACCCTCAACTATATATAGAACTCTTGGAGTTCATTCTAAGGCTGATCATTCATTGCAAACTTAGTCCTAGCATAGCTGAGAGTGTTCTAAGCCTTTGAGCCCATTTCTCTCTCTACCTTCAAGTCAAATTCATGAGTATGAATGAGATAGGTTCCTGTGTAAGAGAGCTACTCCCTATATTGTTGTAAAGCTCTCCTCCATCTTCAAACCTCAATTCCTATTGAAGTCAAGTTGAAGATCCCTCTCCAAGTGAAGGAGAAGGAGGTGTTGTTCTTCAAGATTGAAGAAGGCAAGCTGCTCTAGGTCTCCAAGTGAAGTAGAGAAGCAAGTCAATGCTCAAGGAAGATAGGTAATCCCTTGAAGGAAGAAGACTTTAAGAAAGGAGTGGGTAAGTCCATGATGATGGCTGAAGACTCCATGCTTCAAGTGGGTAAGCTCCTTCTATAGGTTGAAGATCTTTGCTTGAGGTACTAAGCCCTTGGATGTGTGGTTGTTGTGTCTTGTAATCTTATTGTGGAATATAAGAGTACCAAGATTGCAAATCCTAGAGACTAACTCACTCTAGGTAGTGGACTGACATTGCTCCTAAGTTTAGGACATGGAACCACTCTAATCCACCTATCCAAGTGCTTGTGTTTCACTATCTCTCATCCTTGCTATGTATGTTAGATTAGGACATCAAACTACTGCTTGTCTAAGCTTCTCAAATATATAATTTGGTGGTCTAGAGACCTCCGGTCTTCGACGACACTAACTTCCTCTATTGGAAGAGAAGGATGTAGTTCTACCTCCAAGGTGTGAGCTATGAAATGTGGAAGATAGTCAACCTCAAATATGAAGATCCAAAGGGGATCATCACCACATGGACTGAAGCTGAAATGAAGCATGCTCAAATCAATGTCAAAGTTGTAAGCATCATCTACGTCGCCCTCACTCCATCTGAGTTCAACCGAATCTCCTCATGGGACACCGCACATGAGATATGGCACAAATTGTGTGTCACCTATGAAGGAACCGAGCAAGTGAAGGAAGCCAAGATCTACATGCTTGGTGGTCTTCTATAGAACTTCAAGATGGGTAAGAATGAAAGAGTGCTTGATATGTATACTAGGCTCAATGTCATCATAAATGGATTGGCATCCCTTGGGAGTGTGCTAGACAAAGGCACCATCAACTCCAAGATCTTGAGATCTCTTCCAAAGAGATGGGAACCCAAGGTGACATCCATT
The DNA here is from genome assembly GCA_963693085.1 of Alisma plantago-aquatica. Lineage (NCBI taxonomy): Eukaryota > Viridiplantae > Streptophyta > Magnoliopsida > Alismatales > Alismataceae > Alisma > Alisma plantago-aquatica. Next base: position 1,426,810,817 of record OY856410.1, on the reverse strand, counting down.
GAAGAGGTGTACAAGCTAAGTGAGATATCAACTGAGGAGCTGGTTGGTAATCTTCAAGACCATGAGCCTAGGCTTGACAAGCAAGAAGAGGAAGAGAAGAGAGAAGAAAAAGAGTCCAAGAAGATAAAGGACACAACCTTCAAAGCACAAATTGAAGAAATGGTGTGGAAACAATAACTTGCTTTGAAGTCCCCCAACCCTTCCTCAAGTGAAGATGAAGGCCCTAATGAGCATGAGGCAAACTACTCAAAGGGCAAACACTTCAAGAGCAAGCCCTCCTCCTCAACTCTAAGGTGCTATGAGTGTGGTCAAAAAGGCCACTACAAGAGTGACTACCCCAAGGCCAAGAAGAGCCATCACAAGAACAACCACAAGAAAGATAAGGAGTACAAGAAAGAAGGCAAGTACAAGAGGAAGGACAAGAAAGAAAGAAGATCAAGAGATGCAGCTCATGCAGCTTGGGAGGAGTCTTCTTCAAGCTCCTCAAGCTCCGAAGATGGAGAATGCCATCTTGATCTCATGGCATCTACTAGTGAAGATGTATGTGAGGTAAGTGAGGTAAGCAAGGTAAGTGAAGTAACTTTGCTAGAGCTGCCTAAAGAAACTATCATTGATATGCTAAATGAATGTCAATCATCCTTTACTAAATGCAAATCTAAATGGAAAAGGTTAGGCAAGATAGTTGATGATCTTTATGCTAAAATTGAAATCCTTGATAAAAATGAAAAATTGCTCCTTGATAACATAGACTCTTTGCAAGGGAAATTTCTTGACCTTGAGCTTCAACTTAATCGAGTAGAGGTTGAGAATGGTGTATATCTTAAAAATATTGAAAATCTTAAGATAGAAAACCAAAAGTGCCTAGATGAGCTTGATGGTCTTAAAACTGAAAATGTCAAACTCAAACTCATGGATGATTCTAGGAGAAATGAAGTTTATGCTTATCAAAGAGAAATTGTTTTTCTTAAATCTAAAAATGCCAAATTGCTTGCTCAAGTTAGTGAATTATCTTATAGACCTATTTTTCAAAGTAATGAAGTTGCTAGCATAGCTTTAGAAAGAGATTCCCTTCATACTAAAGCCCTCTGTGTTGAGGCCGACCTATTGCATGCTAGAGATGATCTTGCTAGTCTTTCTACTACTGTCATTAACCTTAGTGATGATAATACCAAGTTAAGATATTCTTTGCAAAAGTTTCTCTCGAGAAAGAAATCTTTCAATGATGTCCTAGAACACTCTACAAAACAAGTTGGTACTATAGGTTTGGGATATAATGGGACTGTTCCCAAAGGTAAGAAAAAGAGCAAGAACAAGGGTAAGAAGAATAGTGTAGAACCTCCTATCTTCCATGGAGAGTCTTCTGGCTCTAAGAACCCTATGGTTTGTGTTAATTGTAAATGTGATGACCATTACTCTACTTATTGTCCTTACAAGCCCAAGGGGACCAACCCAAAGATGAAATGGGTCCCTAAGCTAACCCCAGATCCCAAAGTTTGAGTTGGGTTCCAACATCCTTCTTTCTTGCAGGTTAAAAAGAGATGGATTTTTTATAGTGGTTGTTCTAAACATATGACTGGAGAAATCAGCCATTTCAACAAGTTCATGAAAAAGAAAAGAATATCGATAACCTTTGGAGACAACAAGAAGGCTAAGGTCATAGGTGAGGATGATGTGGGCAATGATCTATGCATTAAAAATGTGTTGCTTGTTGATGGCCTACATCACAATTTGATTAGTGTTAGTCAACTTTGTGACAATGGATATATTGTGTTGTTTACTTCTTTAGAATGCTTGCTTCTAGATTCCCTCTCCTATAATTTTATATATAAGGGAACTAGAAATGGTAATCTTTATGTTATTATTCTTGATGCTCTTAAGCCCATACTAGATAGATGCTTGGTAGTGGATAAAAATGATATTTCTCTTTGGCATCACCATTTGGGTCATGTGAATATGCATCAAATGAAGAAATTGAGCAAAAATGACTTGGTTCGAGGACTTCCCAAATTAGATTTTGAAAAGGATGAGGAATGCCAACCTTGTACACAAGGGAAATAAACCAAATCCTCCTTCAAATCCAAAGGAGTCATGAGTACCAGGAGAGTTCTTGAACTTCTTCATATTGATCTCTTCAGACCAATGAGAACGCAAATGCTTTGTGGTTCCAAGTATTGTCTTGTTATTGTTGATTATTTCTCTTGATATACTTGGACCTTCTTTCTTGTTTCTAAAAGTGATACTCTTGATGTTTTCTCAAGCTCTTGTAAATGGGATAAAAATGAAGCTTCTTGTCGGATTGTTTCTATCCATAGTGATCATGGGGGAGAATTTGAAAATGATCTTTTTGAGTGTTTTTGTGAAAAATCTAGTTATTCACACAATTTCTCTTCTCCTCGTACACCTCAACAAAATGGGGTTGTAGAGAGGAAGAACATGTCACTACAAGAGATGGCTAAGACCATGCTTCTTGAGTATGACACTCCTAAGAAGTTTTTGGTTGAAGCCATTAGCACCTCATGCATTGTGCAAAACGAAGTTTTTACACATCCTTCTTCAAAGAAAACCCCCTATGAACTATGGCATAGTACAAAGTCGTCTATTGATTTCTTCCATGTTTTTGGATGTCCTTGTTTTGTTTTAAACACGAAGGATTTTCTTGGCAAGTTTGATCCAAAATCTTATAAGGCTTTCTTCCTAGGCTATAGCACTACTAGCAGGGCATATAGAGTATTCAACATTGAATTGTCTAAAATTGAAGAATCTATTAATGTTAAGTTTGTTGAAACTAACCCTTTTGTTAGCAAGCATGTTGTGGATAATGATGTTGCAGATGACTTAATTCCTATCTTAAAAGATCTCAACATCGACAACAAAGGCAAGCAAGTGATAGAAGAAGAAGAAGAAGAAAAGAAGGATCCTACTCCCCACTTTGCAAAGAATCATCCCAAGGAACTAATCATCGGCAATCCATTTGAGAGAGTGAAGACACAAGCTGCATACAACAAAGAACAAGCAGACAGTGCCTTCATCTCACATTTAGAGCCAAAGAACATTAAAGAAGCAGGTGATGATGAGTGGATCCTTGTCATGCAAGAAGAGCTACAACAATTCGAGAAGAATCGTGTGTGGACTTTAGTGCCAAGACCAAGTGATAGAAACATGATTAGCACCAAGTGAGTCTACCGTAACAAGCTAGATGAGCAAGGAAAAGTGATAAGAAACAAAGCAAGGTTAGTAGAACAAGGTTACAACCAACAGGAAGGTATTGACTTTGATGAAACTTATGCTCTTGTTGCTACACTAGAATCCATTAGAATGCTACTTGCTTTTGCTAGTCATAAAAATTTCATGCTATATCAAATGGATGTTAAAAGTGTATTTTTGAATGGTACAATTGAGGAGGAAGTATTTGTTGCTCAACCTCCGGTCTTTGAAAATGACAAGCTACCAAATCATGTTTATTTGTTGCAAAAAGCTCTCTATGGACTCAAACAAGCACCTCGAGGTTGGTATGAGAAACTAAAGAACTTTTTGTCAGATAATGGGTATTTCATGGGCAATGTTGATTCTACCTTGTTTCTAAAACACACTTCTAACAATTTTCTTATTATTCAAATTTATGTTGATGATATCATTTTTGGCAGAACTGATCTTGATCTTTGCAAGGAGTTTAGTTCTCTTATACAGAGTGAGTTTGAGATGAGCATGATGGGTGAGTTGACCTTCTTCCTTGGCTTTCAAATCAAAAAAACCAAAGAAGGAAACTTCATTAAGCAAGGCAAGTACACAAATGAACTACTCAAATGCTTTAGGATGGAGAATATGAAGCCAATGGATACACCCATGTCCAACACCGCCAAACCTGATAAAGATGAAGAAGGTGAGAAAGTAGATGAGAAGCTCTATAGAGGTATGATTGGAAGTTTGATTTATTTAACTGCCTCTAGACCTGATATTATGTTTAGTGTTGGCTTGTGTGCTCGCTTTCAATCTAGCCCTAGAAAATCACATCTTATAGATGTTAAGAGGATTTCAAGGTACCTAGCCAAAACCCAAAATTTTGGACTATGGTATCCTAAATCAAGAGATTTTACTCTTAGAGAATATAGTGATGCATATTATGCAGGTTGTTTGGTTGATAGAAAGTGCACAAGTGGCACTTGCTTTCTCCTAGGACCATGCTTGGTGTCTTGGTTCTCCAAGAAATAAAGCATTGTGGCATTATCAACTACTGAGGCTGAGTACATTGCAGTCAGGAGTTGTTGTGCCCAGGTCCTATGGATGAAGCAAATGCTCCTCCAAGACTATAATATTTTTTTTTATGCTTCTCCTATCTTTTGTGACAATACTAGTGCAATTAATATTTCTTACAATCTTATATGGCATAGTAGAGCCAAGCATATAGAGGTTTTCCATCACTTTCTCTGTGATCACATTGCCGAGAAGGATATCTATATCACGCATGTGGACATGGAAAATCAATTGGCAGATATCTTTACTAAACATCTAGCTAGAGATCAATTTAATTTTATTCGATCTAAACTGCTTATTGTGGTTTTGGATGATGGTTCTATGTGATCTAGCTAGTTATTTTCAAACTATATGCTTGCTCATGTCATTTCTGATCTTATATGCATATATATGCTTCAATCTGCCTAAATGGCTTGTTAACATGCCTAGTTTTTGCTTGTTTTGGGTTTTTTTATCGAATTTCTTATTTTATCTCTAAATAGTATCCAATGATGAGTTAGATGTGCCTAAGTATGTTAATGATACATAATAGTATTGAAAAATGAATTTAGTTGGCATGTATATGGCTAGAAACCAAGAATGTGACTTTTAGGTCAGGTTGACCTTCGATCGAGTTTCACCAGGAAAAACACGACCGATCAGAAGCCAAGAGTTGTTCTTTAGAGAACTGTTAGGTCGAGTTTTACACTCTCAGAACTCGACCGATCCGCGGGCTGAGCCAATATTAAGTCAATATCGGCCGACTATTTTCCCTCTCAACTTGAAAATTGTCGACTGATTCCTCATCTCTTAGCCCTAAGATCTCACCCCAGCCCTAAACCTCTCGCTCCTAGCCCTAGTTAGACCTAGAAAGCTCAACCTAGACCTTCGCAGGTGTCTCTGGTGGTTTTTGTACGGTGTTTGAGGTTTTTTTTGCTTGTTTGCATGTTTTCTATCTCATTTTTGCCTCCATGGCTTCCCAAAGAAGAAAACGAGCTGCTCCAAGCAATGCACCTGCCTCTTCTTTGCAAAATCGCTTGGTTCCTATTGATAATACCTCCTTTGTGTCGATCGAGGTTGTAAATAGGTACAACGACCTTCTTCCTCAAAGCCCTTTTCCTTTTCGCGCTTTGATCAATCCTTCACCTAGGTATCAAGCGATTCTTGCTTAAGTGGCTAGGTTGCTCACCGTCCACCATTTGTCTGCCCTAGCGATCGAACGTAACTGCTTTCACAACTCCATGTCAAGCACAAAGGTTGTTCACAATTTCTACGCCAACTTGTGTTGGAACTATGATTTGCTTATCCCGCTGCCGAATACTCAAGTAATTCTTACATTTATGATCACCGGTCGTCGTTTCCAAATCTCTGAGGATACTTTAAATATATTTCTTTCCGGAGACGAGGAAAATGACACTTGGCATAAGGATTATGGCGAGTACTTCGATTTTCTTGACCCGGAAGATTTTTACAATCACTATGACTTGACATTACCAGATATTTATCAGTTTTTGAAGAAACCTGACGTGCCTTACAAGAAGAGGTCCACCCTACCCTCATCCTCTCTTGACCTAAAGAGGTGCATATTGGCTTTAGTGATCAACTGTAATGTCGATCCAAAGAAAAATCAAACGAACATTACAGAGAACACAACAGTCATTATGCATTGTTTGTTGAAAAATATCGGTCTCAAGTGGGCCAGATTTGACCTGCTTCGACACTGGTAAGAACAACAAAGGCACCCACGCACCCTACCCAGCTTTGATTTGTGGTCTTTTCAAGTTCGCCACTGACAAATCCCTTTTTTCTGACTTCCATTACCCGGTTGCTAGAAAAGGTGTTTTTATTAGTGATACCACTCTTCAAAAGTTCATTCCCGTGTTTTCCTCCGCCTCTACTTCTTCTGACTCTGCCTCCGCTTCACCTTCCCCAACCTCCTCTACCCAAGCTCCACCTCTGTAGCCTCCTCCTAGACCCAGTTGTATGTCTTTCTGTGTGTCCAATGAAACCCTTTTGGGTTATATGATGCATCAACAAGCATAAAACTAATAGGTTCAGGAGCACCTACACCAGGATTTGTGTTCCATCATGTCAACCATGAACCTTTCATGTGCTCACCCCTATCCCACCTACCAGCCCTATCCCGATAGTGCTTATGCTTCATATGCATATGATCATTACTATCCTACTCCCGAGCCTTCCGTTGCTGCTCTGCCACATTTTACTGCTGGTAGCTCTGCTCTTGCCATCCTCCCATTACCTGCTGCCCCCTGGCCACCCTGCTAGCCTCACTGGGTGACTCTGCTTTGTCTTTCTCACAAGCCAATGAGCTTCACACTTTTGGTATATCTTGGGCTGAGCATAATGTTCGCTGGCCCAGTCGTTCCTTTGGACCTCCTACTAATGAGGAGATGCCAGACCAGACTGAGGATGCTGATGATGATGACGGTGATGATGAGGATGCTTCTGAAGATGGTGATGGTGATGGTGTTGATGATGATGTTGGCACTACTGCTCCACCTTCTGACGGGGATGAGGACTACACACTTGGAGATGATGATGTTGTTGATATAGATAGCTAAGATGTTTAGGTGGTTTCTTAGTTTGTAGTCTAGCATGCTTATTATATACATCATTCTAGACTATTTTTGTATAAGAAACATCTTGGCACATTATTCTAAGTTGTACTATTTCTTATCTTTGTTTTATCACTTTTGTGCTTGTAGTTGCTCTCATGTGGACATATATCTGAGTATATCTTTGATGTGCACTATGGCAATTTCCTCTATTTTTATCCTATGTGTTGGTACCATCTTGAGTTATATTTTGATTATGACTTGGCATGTATGTTATCTTTTGTCCTTGTGTGATATATGATTTTAAACGGTTACTTATTCCTTTGCATATATGGCTATGTGTGTTTTGGAGAAGACCTGGTTTATGCTCTTCTACCCCACCTACCTTTTTGATAATGTCAAAAGGGGGAGAGATATTTCAAGAGATATCTCAAGTCTTGAAACTCAATCATATGGGTTTTTCTTTGCTATAATATTGCTTTTTGCTAGTGAGATCCTTTCTTGTTTAATTCACTATTTATTATGTGAACTTGCAAGCGACTACATACTACATATATATTGCTACTGCATTGTGTAGATAGATTAACCATGTAGGTTGATAGAAGCACGGATTGAGGGGGAGCAAATCACATTGTTCATTTCATAAATCTCCCTATTTCACAAAGCAAAGGTATAATTTCTACATCCTTTTCAATATGTTTGAGGAATGGTTTGTCATTGTCAAAAAGGGGGAGCATGTTGACCTAGAGGTTATACATTTCCTATATTTTGATAATGACTTAACCATTCCATTCATATGTATCTAATATGTGTATTAAAGATTGATTTCAAGTATTAGGTACATGAAAAGGATCCCAAATCCAAAACCCTAGATTGACTCAAGTTCAATCAAAGAGATACAAGTGTGCTTTTGTAGAAATCTATGTAAATGACCTTAGAACATATTTGTAATCACTTATAATGATGAATTGACGTGTAACTAAGGTGAGAAAATTGATTGGGACATAAAACACCAATGTTAGATCACTTTAGATGCATATTCAAAGATTGACATCAGGTTGTCAATCGGTCAAGTTTCTCCCCAGGACAAACTCAGTTGATCCACCTTGATACAGTCTCGGAAGACTACATCGGTCGAGTTGTATCTACACAGAAGTTGACCGGTGGAGTACCTGAACAAAATGATCATTCATTGATCGGTCGAGTTTCTTCAAAACAAACTCGACCGATACTTTGAAAATCAGTTTTGCATTTACTCTATCAGTCGAGTTAACTTTATTGAAACTCGACTGATTGCACTATATAGAATTTGTAGAAAAAAAGTGATGTTACCGTTGGTGGGTTATTTGATCAAAAATAGAGATGTTTTCTTGAAGGAAAATGGCTATATTTCAGCCCAAGAGTTTACCTAACTCAAAGCAACACCCTCATCTATATATAGAACACTTGGAGTTCATTCCAAGGCTAAGCATTCATTGCAAATTTAGTCCTAGCATAGCTGAGAGTGCTCTAAGCCTTTGAGCCCCTTTCTCTCTCTACTTTCAAGTCAAATTCGTGAGTATGAGTGAGATAGGTTCCTGTGTAAGAGAGCTACTCCCTGTATTATTGTAAAGCTCTCCTCCTCCATCTTCCAACCTTAATTCCTATTGAAATCAAGTTGAAGATCCCTCTCTAAGTGAAGGAGAAGGAGGTGTTTTTGTTCAAGATTGAAGAAGCAAGCTGCTCCAGGTCTCCAAGTGAAGGAGATAGGTGCTCCAGATCTCTGAGTGAAGGAGAGAAGCAACACAATGCTCAAGGAAGATAGGTAATCCCTTGAAGGCAGAAGACTTGAAAAAAGGAGTGGGTAAGTCCATGATGATGGTTGAAGACTCCATGGTTCAAGTGGGTAAGCTCCTTCTATAGGTTGAAGATCTTTGCTTGAGGTACTAAGCCCTTATATATGTGGTTGTTATGTCTTGTAATCTTATTGTGGAATATAAGAGTGCCAAGATTGCAAATCCTAGAGACTAACCCACTCTAGGTAGTGGACTGACATTGCTCCTAAGTTTAGGACATGGAACCACTCTAAACCACCTGTCCAAGTGCTTCTTTTTCACTATATATCATCCTTTCTATGTATGTTAGATTAGGACATCAAATTGCAGCTTGTTTAAGCTTTTCAAATATACAATTTAATGGTCTAATTTATATTGTGAGAATTTGTGAAGCTCTATTCAACCCTCCCCCCCTTCTAGAGCCCATTGATCCAACACCTAGTCTGTGCGGGAGTAGATGGGACTGGAAGATCTCAAATACGAAAATCAATTCTAGAATCTCCACAACCTACGAAAGATGAAATGGAAGTTGGGCAACCCAAAAGGTCGCTTGGAACGCAAGACGGTCATCTCACACTATGAGACATTCATTTTGTAGTTTCCCAATTTTGTACATATGTCGGCAGTTCAATTCCAATTAGTGTACATCATGACATCAACACCAATCCTAGATGCAATCAAATTGAACCCCCAAAATGGTCATTTGGTTCATACGAGATAGATGACTTGAACAACTCAAGATGAACATCTTACAAGTGTTGGATCAAGGGCTCTAGAGGGGGGGTGAATAGAGCTTCACAATTCTCACAAAAAGGATTAGACCACCAAATTATATTAAGTACAAAAACTTAAACAAACAACAAATTTGATGTCTTAGATAGCAAGAACAACAAGGATGAGAGACAAGGAAGAGCAAGCACTTGGACAGGTGGTTTAGAGTGGTTCCACGTCCTAACTAGGAGCAATGTCAGTCCACTACCTAGAGGTGGTTAATCTCTAGGATTTGCAATCTTGGTACTCTTATATTCCATCGTAAGATTACAAAACACAAAAACCACACATACAAGGGCTTAATACCTCAAGCAAAGATCTTCAACCTTTAGAAGGAGCTTACCCACTTGAACCATGGAGTCTTCATCCATCAACATGGACTTACCCACTCCCTCTTCAAGTCTTTAGCCTTTAAGGGACTACCTATCTTTCTTGAGTGCTTTCCTTGACTATCTCCTTCACTCGGAGATCTGGAACACCTTTCCTTCTTCAACCTTGAAGAATAACAACCTCTTCTCCTTCACTTAGAGAAGATTTTCAACCTTTTCTTTGATAGGAAAGAGGGTAGGAAGATGGTGGAGGAGAGCTTGACATCAATACAGGGAGAAACTCTCTTACAAAGGAACCTATCTCACTCATACTCACAAATTTGACTTGAAGATAGAGAGAGAAAGGGGCTCAAAGGGTTATGACACTCTCAACTAGGCTAGGACCAAGCATGTAGTGAATGAGCAACCTTGGAATGAACTCCAAGAGGTCCTATTTATAGTTGAGGGTTGCCCTTTAAGTTGTGGGACACTTCGATACGAAAACAACCATTTATGCTCAAAGCAATGACTCTATTTTCGCTCAAAACAAACACCAACAGTCACAATCACTTTCTTGCAAATTCCATACAGTGCAATCGATCGAGTTTTTATAAAGGTAACTCGACCGATAGAGTAAAGGACAAAACCGATATTCAAATCATCGGTCGAGTTTTTCCTGGAAAAACTTGATCTACCAATGAAGATCGATTTGGTCAGGTACTCGATCGGTCAAGTTCTTTGAAACTAGAAAAACTCGATCTACCAATGAAGATCGATTTGGTCAGGTACTCGATCGGTCGAGTTCTTTGAAACCACAATTCGACCGATGCTATCTTCAGAAACTTGATCCAGGAGGATCAGTCGAGTTTGCAACTCGACCAATTGACTACATGTGGTCAATTTTCTAAAGGGCATCTAAAGTAATTAAAACTTGGTGTTTAGTGTCCCAATCAATTTTCTCAACTAAGTTACAAGTCAATTCATCATGACAAGTGATTACAAAAATGTTCTAAGGACGTTTACATAGATTTCCAAAATTGCACACTTGTAGCTCTTTTGAATTTAACTTGACCCAATCTAGGGCTATGGATTTTTGATCCTTTTCATATACCTAACATCTGAAATTAATCTTTAATACACATATTAGATACATATGAATGGAATGGTTAAGTCATTATCAAAATATGGACAATGTATAACCTCTAGGTCAACATTCTCCCCCTTTTTGACAATGACAAACCATTCCTCAAACATATTGAAAAGGATATAGAAGTTATACCTTTGCCTTGTGAATTAAGGAGATTCAAGATGTGATCAATGTGAATTGCTCTCCCTCAATCTATGATTCCTAACCTACATGGTTAGTCTATCAATACATAGTAATCATAGTATATATGCACTACGTGATCCTTTGCAAGTCACATGATAAAATAATAAATGAACATGAAAAGGATCTCATAAGCAAATAAGCAATAGTATAACCATGAATAACAATATGATCGAGTTTCAAACCATTGAAATATCTCTCCCCCTTTTGACATTATCAAAAATTAGGGAGGGTAGAAGAGCAAAAAAATCTAGGTCTTCTCCAAAACACAATCAACCAGATATACATGCAGGGACCCATATGGCACAGAGATAAAAGCAACATACAATCTCAGTCATAATCAAAATATGGTAGAAGATGGCACCAACGCATAAGATATATCAGAGTAAATAGCAAGAGTGCACATCACATATATTACAACTCAGATGCATGTTCTCATAAAAACAACTACAAGAAAGAAGTGATAAAAATAGAAGATAAAATAGTACAACTCAAATAAATGTGCCTAGATGTTTCTTATACAAAATAGCCTAGAAAGATGTATATGATCAGCATGCTAGACTAAAAACTAAGAAACAAGATAAACATCTAAACTATCTATATCAACGACATCATCATCATCGACTCCTGGCTCATAGTCCTCGTCTCCATCAGAGGGTGCAGTAGCAATGCCTTCATCACCAGATCCAACACCATCACCATCACTATTGTTAGAAGTGTCCTCACCATCATCATCATCATCATCAGCCTCGGCATCATCACCCTGATCAGGCATCTCCTCATCAGTAGGAGGAACGAACACACGACCAGGTTAATGGGCATTCTACTCATCCCATGTCATACTAAGAGCGTGAAGCTCACTGGCCTGTGGATAGGATGGAGTAGAGTTTCCAAGGCTGGCAAGCAAGGTGGCTAGGGTGATAGCAGGCAACGGGACGTAGGTAGGAGAGGAGCTACCAGTAGAAAAAGGTGGAGGTGGAGGAGCAGCAGTGGAAGGCTCGGGAGCAGGGTAGTAATGATTGTATGCATATGAAGCATAATCATGACCTGGGTATGGTTGGTAGGCGGGGTAGGTTGAAGAACAGTATAGGTTCATGGTCAACATGATAGAACACAAATCCTGATGTAGGTGGTCCTGAACCTGTTGGTTGTATGCTTGTTGGTTCATCATGTAGCCCATAAGGGTTTCATTTGATACATGGAACGAAGCATGGCTAGGTCTAGGAGGAGGCTGAGGAGGTAGAGCTTAGGCTGAGGAGGTAGGGGTTGCAGAGGCTGAGGCAGAGGGAGAAGCACCAGGGGTAGAGGAGGCAAACACAAGCACAAACTTTTGAATTGTGGTCTCACTGATACAAACACCCTTTCTGGTTACTTTGTAATGAAAGTTAGAAAAGAGGGATTTCTCAGTGGTAAACTAGAATAAACCACAAATCAAAGTCGGGTAGGGAGGGTTGGTGCCTTTGGTGTTCTTACCAGTGTCAAAGCAGGTCATGTGGTGTAAAATGTATATGTCCCACTTGACACTGATGTTCTCTAAGAGGCAGTACATAATGACAACAGTGTTCTCTACAATATCCATTTGATTTCTCTTCAGATGAATATTGTAGTTGATTACTAATGCCAGAATGTGCTTCCTAAGGTTAAGGGAGGAGGAAGGAAGGGTGCTCTTCTTCTTGTAGGGAACGTCAGGTTTCTTCAAGCAACGATGAATATCAGGGAGAGTCAATTCATTTTGCTTGTAGAAACCTAACGGGTCTAAAAGGTCGAAATACTCACCATAATCCTTACGCCATATGTTGTTTTCCTCATCTCCAGAAAAGAAGACATTTAATATATACTCAAAGATATGGAAACACTTTCCCGTGATCATCGATGTGAGGATTACTTGAGTATTAGGTGAGGGAACGATGGATTCGAAGTTCCAACGCAACTTAGCATACAACTCGTGAACTACTTTAGTGCTAGACATGGAATTATTAAAGCAATCAAGTTCGACAACCAAGGTGAAGAGGTGGTGAACGGCAAGCAACCTAGTGACTTGATCTGTAACCTCTTGATGCCTAAGAGATGGATCAATCAAGGCGCAAAAAGGAAAAGGACTCCTAGGAAGAAGTTCCTTGTACCGATTAACAGCCTCAATCGATATAAACGAGGTATCATCAAAAGGAATCAAGTGATTAGAAGATGAAGACGAAGGTGCATTGCTTGGAGTAGGTCGATTTATCCTTTTGGATGCCAGGGAGGTGAAATAGAGGAAGAAAATGAGCAAACAAGCAAAACAAACCTCAAATGCCGTTTAAAAACCACCAGGGAGCACCCGGGAAGGTCTAGCTCGAGCTATCTAGGCCGATCTAGGGCTAGGAGAGGGAGGTTTAGGGCTGGGGGTGAGAGCTTAGGTCTAGAAGAAGAGGAATCAGTCATCAATTCTCTAGTTGATAGGGAGAATAGTCGGTTGAACCTAACTTTTAAGTGACTTCAACCCATGGATCGGTCGAGTTCTAAGAGTCAGAAATTCGACTGATTAGTTCTCTAAAGAACAACTCTCAGCTCCTGATCGGTTGAGTTTGTCCTGGGGGAAACTCAACCGATGGTCAACCTGACCTAGAATCTTCAATCTTAATTTCTAGCCATATACATGCTGATTAAATTCATTTTTAAGTCTATTATGTACATTGAACATACTTAGGCACATATCACTCATCATTGGGTACTATTTTGTGATAAAACCAAGAATTAGAGAAAAACTCAAATACAAGTAAAAACTAAGCATGTCAACAAGCAAGTTAAGCGCATTTCAAGCATATATAGGCAAGAAAGGTGAGGAAAACATGAGCACAACATATAGGATGGAAACAACTAGCTAGATCACATATCAATATCATCCAAAGAAACAATGAGTAGTTTAGATCGAATAAAGTTGAATTTCTCTCTAGCTAGAGGTTTAGTGAAAATGTCTGCCAACTGATTTTTTGTGTCCACATGCATGATATAAATATCCTTCTTGGCAATGTGATCATGAAGAAAGAGATGGTGAACCTATATAAGTTTATCTCTACTATGCAATATAGGATTATAGGAGAGATTGATTGCACTGGTGTTATCACAATAGATAGGAGAAGCATCAAAATGTATGTTAAAGTCTTAGAGCATTTGATCCATCCATAGGACCTGGGCACAACAACTCCCAACTATAATGTATTCATCCTCGGTAGTTGATAATGCCACGGTGCTCTATTTCTTGGAAAACCAAGACACCACGCATGGTCCTAGAAGGAAGCAAGTGCCACTTGTGCACTTTCTATCAACCAAACAACCTGCGTAATCCGCATCACTATATGACACAAGAGTAAAGTCCCTTGAATTAGGATACCACAGTCCAAAATTTTGAGTTTTAGCTAAGTACCTCAAAATCCTCTTAACGGCAATAAGATGTGATTTCCTAGGGCTACACTGAAAGAGAGCACACAAGCCAACACTAAACATAATATCAGGTCTAGAGGCAGTTAAATAAAGTAAACTTCCAATCATACCTCTATAGAGCTTCTCATCTACCTTCTCACCTTCTTCATCTCTATCAAGTTTGGCAGTATTGGACATGGGAGTATCCATCGACTTCATGTTCTCCATCCCAAAGCGTTTGAGTAGTTCATGTGTGTACTTGTCTTGGTTGATGAAGTTTTCTTCTTTTGTTTTCTTGATTTGAAAGTTGAGGAAGAAAGTCAACTCACCCATCATGCTCATCTCGAACTCACTCTGCATAAGAGAACTAAACTCCTTGCAAAGATCAAGATCAGTCCCGCCAAAAATGATATCATCAACATAAATTTGAATGATAAGAAAGTTTCTAGAAGTGTGTTTTAGAAATAAAGTAGAATCGACTATGCTCATGACATAGCCATTGTCTAACGAAAAGTTCTTTAGTTTCTCATACCAAGCTTGAGGTTCTTGCTTGAGTTCATAGAGAGCTTTTTGCAACAAATAAACATGATTAGGTAGCTTTTCATTTTCAAAGCCTGGAGGTTGAGAAACAAATACTTCATCCTTGATTATACCATTCAAAAATGCACTTTTAACATCCATTTGATATAAAAAAAAAATTTGTAACTAGCAAAAGAAAGTAGCATTCTAATATATTCTAATCTAGCAACAGGAGCATAAGTTTCATCAAAGTCAATACCTTCTTGTTGATTGTAACCTTGTGCTACTAACCTTTCTATGTTCCTTACCACTTTGCCTTTCTCATCTAGTTTTTGCGGTAGACCCACTTGGTGCCAATGATTTTTCCATCACTTGGTCTTGGCACTAGAGTCCACACACGATTCTTCTCAAATTTCTCTAATTCCTCTTGCATGGCTAGGATCCACTCGTCATCACCAAGAGCTTCTTTGATGTTCTTTTGCTCCAACTGTGAGATGAAGGCGATGTCTGCTTGCTATTTGTTGTAGGTAGCTCATGTCTTCACTCTCTCATATGGGTTGCCAATGATTAGCTCTTTGGTATGGTTCTTTATAATGTGAGGAGTGGGATCCTTCTTTTCTTCATCTTCAGCTTCTATCACCTGCTTACCTTTGTTGTTGATTTTGAGGTCTTTCAAGATAGGAATCAAGTCATATGCAACATCATTATCAAAAATATGCTTGCCAACAACAAGGTTAGTTTCAATAAACTTAACATTAATAGATTCTTCAATTTTAGACAATTCAATGTTGAAGACTCTATAAGCCCTAGTTGTAGTGCTATAGCCTAGGAAGAAAGCCTTATAAGATTTTGGATCAAACATGTCAAGAGAATCCTTAGTGTTTAAAACAAAACAAGGACATCTGAAAACATGAAAGAAATCAATGGATGGCTTTCTACCACGCCATAGCTCATAGGGGGTTTTCTTCAAAGAAGGATGTGTGAAAACTCAGTTCTACACAAAACAAGCGGTACTAACAGCTTCGGCCCAAAACATCTTAGGAATGTCATATTCAAGAAGCATTGTCCTCACCATATCTTGAAGAGACATGTTCTTCCTCTCTACTACCCCATTTTGTTGAGGCGTACGAGGAGAAGAGAAATTGTGCGAGTAACCAGATTTTTCACAAAAACATTCAAAAAGATCATTTTTAAATTCTCCCCCATGATCACTGCGGATAGAAACAATCCGGAAAGAATCTTCATTTTCAACCCATTTACAAAAACTTGAGAAAACATCAAGAGTATCACTCTTCGAGACGAGGAAGAAGTTCTAAGAATATCGAGAGAAATCATCAACAATAACAAGACAATACTTGGGACCATGAAGCGTTTGCGTTCTCATTGGTCTGAATAGATCAATATGAAGAAGCTAAAAAGATCTTTTGGTACTCATGACTCCTTTGGATATGAAGGAGGATTTGGTTTGTTTGCCTTGTGTACAAGGTTGGCATTCCTCATCCTTTTCAAAATCCAATTTGTGAAGTCCTCGAACCAAATCCTTTTTTATCAACTTCTTCATTTGATGCATATTCACATGACTCAAACGACGATGCCAAAGAGAAATATCATTTTTATCCACTAACAAGCATCTATCAAGTACGGGCTTAAGAGCATCAAGAACAATAACATAAAGATTACCATTTCTAGTTCCCTTATATATGACATTGTAAGTGAGTGAATCTAGAAGCAAACATTCTAAAGATGTAAACAACACAAGATATCCATTATCACATAGTTGACTTACACTAATCATGTTGTGATGTAGGACATAAACAAGCAAAACATTCTTGATACATAGCTCATTGCCTACATCACCCTCACCTATGACCTTACCCTTTTTGTTTTCCCCGAAGGTCAGTAATCATCCTTTCTTCTTCATGAATTTGTTGAAATGGATGAATTCACCTGTCATATGTTTTGAGAAGCCACTATCAACAATCCATCTCTTTTTAACCTCACCTACATCTTCACTTGTAGAGGCCATGAGAGCAAGGTGGCATTCTCCATCTTTGGAGCTTGAAGAGCTTGAGGAGAACTCCTCCCAAGCTGCATGAGGTGCATCTTTGGATCTTCATTCTTTCTTTTCTTTCCTCTTGTACTTTCCTTATCTCTTATACTCCTTGTCTTTCTTGTGGCTGCTCTTGTTATGGCTCTTCTTGTCCTTTGGGCATTCACTCTTGAAATGGTCTTTTTGGCCACACTCATAGCACCTCAGAGTTGATGAAGAAGGCTTCCCCTTGTAGTGCTTGCCTTTGGAGTAGTTTGCTTCATGCTCATTTGGGCCTTCATCTTCACTTGAGGAAGGAGTAGAGGACTTGAGAGAAAGTTGTTGTTGCCAAACCATCTCTTCAATTTGAGCTTTGAAGGTTGTGCCCTTGATCTTCTTGGTCTCCTTCTCTTCTCTCTTTTCTTCTTCTTCTTGCTTATCAAGCCTAGGTTCATGGGCTTGAAGGTTACCAACCAGCTCCTCAGTTGACAACTCACTTAGCTTGTATACCTCTTCAATGGATGTAACCTTGGGCTCCCATCTCTTAGGAAGAAATCTCGAGATCTTGGAGTTGATAGTGCCTTTATCCATCACACTCCCAAGGGATGCCAATCCATTGATGATCACATTGAGCCTAGTGTACATTTCATCCACTCTCTCATTCTTACCCATCTTGAAGTTCTGAAGTAGCCCACCAAGCATGTAGATCTTGGCTTCCTTTACTTTCTTTGTACCTGCATAGGTGACACATAGCTTGTTCTAAATTTCATGTGTGGTGTCCCAAGAAGATATCTGGTTGAACTCAAATGGAGTGAGGGTTGTGTAGATGATGCTCACTACTTTTGCATTGAGTTGAGCTTGCCTCATTTGTGCTTCAGTCCAAATGGAGATTTCCCCCTTTGGATCTTCATACTTGAGGTGCACCACCTTCCACATCTCATAGCTCACACCTTGAAGGTAGAACTGCATTATTCTCTTCTAATATAGGAAGTTGGTATCGTCAAAGACTAGAGGTCTCATGGAGAAGCTCCCTTCTAGTTTGAGGGATCCAAGAGACAAATCGCCCATCTTCTCCTACTTGTTGAAGTAGCTTGTGGAAGACCTTCTCTGATACCACTTGATATAATTTGGTGGTCTAATCCTTTTTGTGAGAATTGTGAAGCTCTATTCATCCCCAACTTTAAGTACATAAACTTAAACAAATTTTCTTTGGTGGTCTAATCCTTGTTGTGAGAATTGTGAAGCTCTATTCATCCCCCCTCTAGAGCCCATGAACTTAAACAAATAGAAAATTTGATGTCTTAGCTAGCAAGCACATCAATGATGAGAGACAAGGAAGAGAAAGCACTTGGACATGTGGTTTAGAGTGGTTCCACATCCTAAATATGAGCAATGTCAGTCCACTACCAAGAGGTGGTTAATCTCTAGGATTTGCAATCTTGGTACTCTTATATTCCATCATAAGATTACAAGACACAACAACCACACATCTAAGGGCTTAGTACCTCAAGCAAAGATCTTCAACCATTAAAAGGAGCTTACCCACTTGAACCATGGAGTCTTCAGCCATCAACATGGACTTACCCACTCCTTCTTCAAGTCTTCATCCTTTAAGGGATTAACTATCTTTCTTGAGCACTTGCCTTGGCTATCTCCTTCACTTGGAGATCTAGAACACCTTGCCTTCTTCAACCTTGAAGAACAACAACCTCTTCTCCTTCACTCGGAGAAGATCTTCAACCTTTTCTTTGATAGGAAATAGGGTAGGGAGATGGTGGAGGAGAGCTTTACATAAATACATGGAGCAACTCTCTTATAAAGGAACCTATCTCACTCATACTCCTGAATTTGACTTGAAGGTAGCGAGAGAAAGGAGCTCAAAGGGTTAGAACACTCTCAACTAGGCTAGGACCAAGCATGTAGTGAATGAGAAACCTTGTAATGAACTCCAAGAGGTCCTATTTATAGTTGAGGGTGCCCCTTTAAGTTATGGGACACTTAGATACGAAAATAGCCATTTTTTCTCAAAACACACACCAATGGTCACAATCACTTTTTCTGCAAATTCCATACAGTGCAATCGGTCGAGTTTTAATAAAGGTAACTCGACCGATAGAGTAAAAGACAAAGCTCATATTCAAATCATCGATCGAGTTTTTCCTGGAAAAACTTGACCGACCAATGAAGATTGATTTGTTCAGGTACTCGATTGGCCAAAATCTATGATACCACTACTCAACCAATGCTATCTTCAGAAACTTAATTCAGGAGGATCGGTCGAGTTTGCAACTCGACCGATTGACTGCTTGTGGTCAATTTTCTAAAGTGCATCTAAAGTGATTAAAACTTGGTGTTTAGTGTCCCAATCAATTTTCTCAACTAAGTTACAAGTTAATTCATCATTAAAAGTGATTACAAAAATGTTATAAGGTCGTTTACACAGATTTCCAAAATTGCACATGTGTAGCTCTTTTGACTTGAACTTGACCCAATCTACGGCTTTGGATTTTTTATCCTTTTCTTGTACCTAACATCTGAAATCAATCTTTAATACACATATTAGATACATATGAATGGAATGGTTAAGTCATTATCAAAATATGGACAATGTATAACCTTTAAATCAACAACAAGTTGGGTCAGGCTGAATTCTAGCTAATGTACAATACAATCAGCCTAACACTCTTAATGATTGTCTTGACACTTGAATCGATCGTTTGGCAGTACAATCAGCAGATTTTTTGCATGAGTTAAATACTTAAACACTTTAGTAATCAATCCAAATATCATTCAAGATTAAACTCCTCTTCTAGATGATTTCTTATATGTGAGACCCTATAGGTCCCATATTATGTTGGCAGTGAATGTCCATAACAACTTATGACATCACAAGGAATAAGTGATTTCTAGTTACACATCATTGCTACCCAAGTAAATGGAAAGTTGGAGAACAACTTCAACCTACAATCTGTATATGGTGTTATAGTGTTTGTATATTTCCTTTGTCACTGGTATCCGTATTGAACTAGAGGCATGGAACAATCATCTTCATTATTATTCAATATTGAACTAGAGGCATGGAACAATCATCTTCATTATTATTCAATTTGTTTCTTGAACTAGAGAAGACTGTCTGAGATATATGTAAGTTGAATATCACATATTGACTCACATGTGCGTGTCCACACATTTCTTAGTCTCACTAATCAAGAGGCCTTAGATATCATAATCCCTTAGGAGGGAGAAATCCCATCTCTCTCACTCATAGTCAGTCCCCATGTGTCACAGTCACCCAATCATCACCTTTATAACAACCCATGTTTCACGATTGCTTTTTTTGATGTAAAAGCATACTGAACAACATGTGATGAGTGTAGTGATTTCAAGACAAAGAACCAAAACACCACCATCACTATGAGAGTTGACTATGACTACCATAGTAATGGTTTCCATGTGTTAGTCGCATGGTGGGTCTATCTGATACACTATTCTCTAACATGTATCTATGTTCTTGGTTTGATATCCCCATATCATGACTAATGATATTCTATCATAAACCAACTCACACTCTCATCTTATATGTCATATCTTTCTATTTACCTTCCACAATAACAACTGATCAGGGGCAAAACAAGAATGCATATACTCTTCACATCCATATGATCTCATTGTTAAGGTCCTCAACCTGAAGACAAACATCATCGAGTTATATCATTCTTTAGACATCTATTATGTTATTTCATTATCTCAAAATTGAATAAATAGAATAAATTGGATGTTGGCCTTTAATTATAATCAAATCATTTACAATTTATTCCTTTACAATCATCATATGATTGGCTCTCTTAGCATACATACCAATAGACTCCCACTTGAACTTAGAGCCAATCACCCACAAATCTCATTCCAAGTGACCTAACATGACCATAATGCTTCTACTACAAAAGCACTTTAGTCAAGGGATCAACAACATTGTTCTTAGTTGGTACTCTCAAAATCTTTACATCTCCTCGTTGTATGATCTCTCGTATGAGATAGAACCACCTTTTTATATGCTTTGAGCACTGATGCAATCTAGGTTCCATAGCTTGTAGAATAGATCCATTGTTGTCACAATATAGCTCGATTGTGTCATTGATCTTGTAACAACCCCAAGTTCTAAAATGAACTTCTTGATGCATACAACCTCCTTTGCTGCATTCAATGCACCAATATACTCAACCTTTGTTGTAGAATTGACAATTTTCTCTTGCTTGGAACTCTTCCAGCTTACAACTCCATTGTTTAGGAAAAACACAAATCCTGATTGTGATGTGTAATCATCATTGTCATTCTGGAAGCTTGCATCGATGTAACCTCTTACCACCAACTCTTCCCCTCCATCGTAGACCAAGAATTGATCCTTAGTCCTTCTCAAGTGCTTGAGGATGTTCTTCATGGTTGTCGAGTGAGTATCACCTGGATCTGACTGATATTTTCTCATCATGCTCAGCGTATACGAGACATCTAGATGGGTGCACAACATCACATACATGATGGATCTAATTTCTGACGCATATTGAATCATACTCAAATGTTCCCTTTCTTTACAAGAATGGGGACATTGAACTTTAGAGATGGTAACTCCATGTAACATGGGTAGGTTTCCTCTCTTTGAGTTTTCCATGTTGAATTTCTTCAACACTTTGTCGATGTATGTGCTTTGACTTAGTCCAAGAATCCTTCTTGATCTATCTCTATATATCTTTATCCAGAAGATGTAGGATGATTCTCCCAAGTCTTTCATAGAGAATGTATTTCCAAGACGTGTTTTTACCTTTTGTAAAGTAGGGATGTCATTCCCCATCAATTGTATGTCATCTACATAAAATATGAGGAATACTACCATTCTCCCACTAACCTTTGTGTACACACAAGGTTCATCTTCATTTTATAAAAAGCCAAACTCTTTGACTATCTCATCAAAATGAAGATTCCAGCTCCAAGATGCTTGCTTCAATCCATAGATTGACCTTTGTAGATTACATACTTTTATTTGCAAACTTTGGATTTATAAAACACTCAGGTTGTGTCATATAAACATCCTCAAGAAGATTCCCATTAAGGAATGGAATTTTAACATCCATTTTCCAAATCACATAGTCATGATAAGATGAAATAGGAAGCATGATCCTGATGGACTTAACCATGGCCACTGGAGAAAATATTTTGTCATAGTCAACACCTTGAACTTGTTTGAAACCCTTTGCAACCAATATTCCCTTATAGGTTTGTACTTTATCATCCATGTCGATCTTCTTCTTGAAGACCCACTTGCACCCTATGGGTTTTACCCGTTCAGGTGGATCCACCATGGTCCATACCTTGTTGGCATTCTTGGATTCCATCTCAGATTTCATGGCTTCAAGCCATTTCCCAGACTTTGGTCCCTCAATTGGATCTTGATAGGTAATTGGCTCATCATCTATTACCAATTCACTGCCTTCCTGAGTCACAAGATATCCTTATCTCTCAGTTTCAAGGCATGTCCTATTAGATCTACGAGGTTCCTGTGTTACTTGTGGAATTTGATATTCTACAAAAACTTGTGAGTCTCTTTGTTCCTCATGTACCTCCTCAAGTTTAATATTTTGTTTTTGGTTTTGAGCCTCTTTGAGTTCTACTTTCCTCCCATTGATTCATTTGTAAATAAATTTCTTTTCAAGAAATACATCATTTTTGGCACCAACTAATTTGTTGTCAGTTGGGTTGTATAAGTAGTATCCCATTCTCTCTTTGAGATATCCCACAAGATAACATTTATCAGACCTAGGGCCAAGCTTTTTAGGAAACATTTTCCTAACATAAGCTTCACATCCCCAAGTATTCATAAAAGACACATTGGGATGTTTCCCACACCATATCTCATATGGTGTCTTTTGAACCATCTTAGGTGGTACTCAGTTTAGAGTAAACACAGCGGTTCAAGAGCATACCCCCAAAAGAAAGATGGAAGATCAACAGAATTAATTATTGATCGCACCATATCCAATAATGTGTGGTTCCGTCTTTCTAACACACCATTATGTTGTGGTGTTCCAGGTGGAGTCCATTGTGATACAATACCATAGACTCTCAGAAGGTCCTAAAACTCTTGGCTTAAGTATACTCCATCTCGATCAGAATGAAGTGCCTTGATACTTTTTCCAAGTTGGTTATGTACTTCATTCATAAACTCTCTAAACTTTTCAAGAGTTTCTAAATTATGTTTCATTAGGTAAACATAGTCGTACCTACTAAAGTCATCTATGAAGGTAATGAAGTATTGATAACCTCCTCTAACATTTGTTCTAAAAGGGCCAAACATCAGTATGTATGAGTCCTAATAGACTGCTAGCCCTTTTACTATTTCTAGTGAAGGTATTATTGGTCATCTTTCCCAACAAACAAGATTCACATCTCTCTATTGATTCAAAATCAAAAGAGTCCAGATAACTATCTTTATGGAGTATGGATATGTGTTTCTCATTTATGTGCCCTAGACAAAAATGCCAAAGGTATGTTTGGTTTGAGTCATTGAGTTTTTATCTATTGGCATTTATATTATATACGCTTGTCTCTAGATATATCAAGTATAGACCATATGACATAGGGGCACTGCCATAAAAAATTTCATCTTTACTAAAAGAACATCTTCCATTCTTTATAAAAAAAATTGAATTAGTTCTTGTCCAAAAAAGAAATAGGCATGGTTTTCCTATTAATGGCAGGTATGTAATAGGAATTCTCTAACACTATTATAGTCCCACTTGGTAGAGATAACTCATAGGTTCCAACTACGCTGGCCGCAACCCTTGCACCATTTTCATCTTGTAGTTCAACTTCACCTTTTTCTAAGGGTCTACTTTTTTTAGATCCTTTACATTTGAACAAATGTGTGATCCACATCTGATATATAGTACCCATGATGAAGAAGTAGTAAAGTTAACCTCAATAATGTACATACTAGAAGTAGACATCTCAATCCCTTGCTTCATCTTCCTAGGTTCCCTTATTCTTCTACTTATTTTGAGTGCAGAAGATTTGGACTTTAGCTTATCCACATAATGATTCTTGGTCTTGCCTTTGTCCTTGGATTCAACTCCACTGATCATCATCACAGATTTTTCCATATTCATTTATGCTTTGGCACTTACCAAAATGTCAAGCAACTCTAAGAATGGTCTAGCCATATTACTCAAGTGATAACATTCGATAAATTGACTCTATGTTTTAGGCAACGATTGCAAAATCATATTTGTGGCCAACTTTTGACCTAAAGGAAATACATGTCTTTCTATATGCTTCATATGCCCAATCATATTGAGCAGATGAGGTTCTACTAGATCTCCCTCTATCATTTTGCACTCAAATAGTGCCTTAGAGACATTATATCTTTCATGCTTATCATGATGTTTATGCAACTCATAGTGCATACAACACAACATAAGGTTATTGATGTTTACAACATCATTGGCATGCTTCAAAGAAGCATCCATGTCAGTCTTAGGAGAATTTGGAGTGGGATACTAGAGGTATTTTAGGAACATGTAGAACACTTCTCAAGGACATGAACCAATTATGGAAATGAATCTTGTTTAATTCATCTGATTGCAATGATTGAGTGTTTTCCATTTGATTCTACAAGAGCAAAATTGCATTTGTCAAAAACCATTTTTGATTTGATTTGATTTGAAAAGTCAACATTGATTAGGTCTTTAATTAACTATCACTCCCACTATTTTATTCAAATTGATAGCCCTCAATGTCAATTCTGAATATTGTAGCGTACAATATTCTAGTGAGCCAAGATCCTTATTTCATCAAAATCATGAACCATGTAGGGCTATCACCCACAACTTAATTCTATCATGTAGGAAACTTTTACCAATTACATCACATCCAACTCTTGATAGATGATAAACACAACTCTTTATGATTTATCATTTGTATGCTTCTAGGTTCTTAATCCAATTAAGATCGCCTAGTTAAGCTTGACTCATAAGCCAACATGACAGACTATGCACCCTGCTAGGGCATAACCACATATCTACCATCACACTTACACAAGATCGATGATGTACCATGCTAGGGAGTGCCCATGCTTAGTAGATCAATATTTTCATATGTGTTGCTTATGGAAAGCATCTAAGACTTGATATTTTAATTGACGGAGTTTGTATAGACACATATAGATTAACTAATCACCACAAATATATAGTATGTGTCTTATACATGCTATAACCCACAAATGAAAACATTCAATAATCAAAAAGCGATGGTTATGGCCAACCTAATGTAATTCCTTAGATCCACAAGGAATTACCACAACCTAGGTCCACATCACATGTAGAAACTTGTTATTGAGAAAAATTCATGCTTGCCGATCTTGGTTTACTGGTTCAACCTTTGAACCAGTCAGTTCGCCTCTTGGCCGGTCGGTTGGTCAACACCAGATGGTCGTCTGGCTCCTCCAAACAACCATTTGGGTGTCCTGTACCCGATCATTTGGATCCTCCAAATGGTCATATCATTTGATCCTTTAGGCTCTTGGTTGTCTCGACAGGCATTTTCTCAGCCCTGCCAGACAGTCGGCTTGGACCCTCCATCTGGTCCTCTCGGCTCCTTTGTGCGGTCGGTTGGCGTCTTTCTTCTTCGTCAAAACAAGAAAGAAAACTATCCTACTTTTACATAATTATGGAGAAACCTCAAGTTACATTCGAGGGGAGCAAGGTAGAAGAGAATAATACTTTTACATTGGGAAGATACGAGAGAGGCTCAGTTGACAGATCGAGATAACAAGATTAGCCAACCACGCAACCAAGAATAGATAATAGGGGTTATTGGCCACAACCATGCTACACATCCACCATCAAAACTCGCTTATAGGGTGATGTGTGTAAAGTGCAAGCAGATATATATATATATATATATATATATATATATATATATATATATATATATATATATATATATATATGTATATATATATATCTGTGTGTGTGTGTGTGTGTGTGTTCGTTTGTTTGAGTTATTATGTGGCGATTAGTAGGAAGTGCACATAAACCAGTTTTTGTATATATATATATATAATGCTTGGGTTATTATGTGGTGATTAGTCGGATGTGTACATCTACCAGTTTAAATATTCATATTGCTTGCAATAATGAAACGTGATAAAACCAAAATCTGATCAAATTGATTACCCCAAAACATAATTACTTAATTGATGTGGCTCTGATACCACTGTAGGGAAATACGACATTAGATTGGCAGCGGAAACAAAAATTCTACTGACATATTTCCCATTAACCCGTGGATTGGGTCAATAACTATGCAAAGGAAATGATGGTTTCACAAAGATATATCTGGTCCTAGAGTAAGTCTAACGACAATCCTCATTGATGTAGATGCACATTCTGTCTTGGAAAGTGTATGTGCAGCTCCTGATCGCACTGAGACTCGTTTGACTGCTCCTCAGGGATAGCAGACTCGAATGACGTCATCTGTAGTAGCTCCTCATATCACATAATATTGGATGACGACGTCCTCCTTAGAGAAAAGCAAAGGCCACGTCGCCTCTAGAGAAGTCCACACGGACCAACTAGAACTTCTGTCATCCAGCTAGAATTGATAGGAAGGAGTTGTCCTTCCCGTAGGTGTACTATTCACCAACCTTCTCCCCTCAATAACAATCCTCAGTTGTTTCTCTCCCTTGCTATCCCTCCCTAGTCGGGTAGGACATGGGAAGCCCCCAGTACCCCTCTATCTATTAGTATAGACCAGGGTCAGGGTTCTCGATCTGTGTGGGAGTGGAAGGGACATGAAGATCTCAAATTTTCACAATGATTCTGGAAATTTCACAACATGTAGCAACCAAAACGACCATTTGGAAACTCATACTGTCGTCTGGCACGTGAGATAGTCGATTTGCAGTTTCCCAATTTTGTACATATGTCGACAATTCAATTCCAATTAGTTCACATCATGACATCAGCACCAATCCTATATGCAATCAAATTGCACCTCCAAAATGGTCATTTGGTGTAGTAGATGGAAGTCTTGTACCACTCAAGACGGGCGTCTTGCACAAGCAAGTCGAGCATCTCATAGGATGAGTCAGGCTGAATTCCAGCCAATGTACAATACAATCAGTCTGACACTATAAATGGATGTGTCGACCCTTGAACCGATCATTTGGCAGTCCAGTCAGCTAATTTGTTGCGTGAATTGAATACCTAAACACTTTATTAATCAATCCAATTATCATTCAAGATTAAACATATATTCTAGATGAGTTCCTATGTGTGTGACCCTATAGGTCCTATACTATGTTGGCATTGAATGTCCATAACAACTTATGACATCACAAGAAATGAGAGGTGCCTAGTCACACATCATTGATACATAAGTAAATCGAAAGTTGGAGGACAACTTCAACCTACAATTTGTGTATGGTGTTACAATTTGTTTGTATAGTTCCTTTGTCACTGATATTCAGATTTAACAAGAGGCATGGACCAATCATCCTCATTATTATTTAATATGTTTCTTGAACCAGAGAGTTTGTCTGAGATATATGTAAGCTCAATATCACATATTGACTCACATGTGTGTGGCAACACATTTCTCAATCTTGCTAATCAAGAGGCCTTGGATATCATACTCCCTTAGGAGGGAAAAATCCCATCTCTATCACTCACTATCAGTCCCCATGTGTCACAGTCACCCAACCATCACCTTTATAACAATCCATGTTTCAGGATTGCATTTTATGATGTCAAAGCATACCGAACAACATGTGATGAGTGCAATGATTTTAGGTCGAAGAACCACAAACACCACCGTCACTATTAGAGATGACTATGACTTCCATAGTAATGGTTTCCATGTGTCAGTCTCATGGTGGGTCTGTCTGATATATTGTTATCTAACATGTATTTGTGTGTTTGATTTGATATCACCATATCATGTATAATGAGATTCTATCATCAACCAACTGACACACTAATCTTATGTGTCATTGCCGACTATTTACTTTCCACAATAACAATCGATCATGGACATAACAAGAATGCATATACTCTTAACATCCGCATGATTTCATTGTTCTTATCCTCAGCCTGAAGACATATGTCACCGAGTAATTATCATTCTCTATACATTTATTACGTTATTTCATTATCTCAAAACTGAATAAATAAAATAAATTGGAAGCTTTCTATTATTTATAATCAAATCATTTACAAGTTATGGCATTATAATCATCATACGATTGGCTCTCTAGGCATACATTCCAATAGTGTTTGCCCTTGGAGTAGTTTGCTTCATGATCACTAGGACCATCATCTTCACTTGAGGAGGATGGAGAGGAACGACAAGCAAGTTGTTGTTGGACAATCATTGCCTCCACTTTAACTTTGAAGGTATTGTCTATGATCTTCTTTGATTCCTTCTCCTCTTACTTGCCTTCTTCTTCTTGCTTGTCTATCTTTGGCTCATGAGCTTGAAGGTTTCCAAGGAGCTCCTCGGTGGCAAAGTTACCAAGACTTCCAACTTCTTCAATTGAAGTCACCTTGGGTTACCATCTCCTGGGAAGAGACCTTAGGATCTTGGAGTTGGTAGCCCCTTTATCCAATGTGTGTACTAAAGCGGCAAGCCCCGTTGATGATGGTGTTGAGCCATGTGTACATCTTGACCACTCTTTCCTTCTTGCCCATCTTGAAGTTCTCAAGCAGTCCATTGATGTAACACTCAGGCCCACTGCCCCTAGGATATAGTAGAGTTTCAGGAATGATAATTGACCCCACATATCACCACTAGCCTTAACTATACACTTTGTACTCACTCACACGCAAGTCAGGATCAACTTCCCCAATGGTTACCCATCCTAGTACTACTGCGAAGCTAAGCTCGCTTAACTATGGAGTTCTTTAGTGATGGGCTTCCTAAAAAGGAAGTGCACTTTGGTGATATGGGTATTCCAATAATTCCTTATAAGATTATTTTATGCAAGACCTAGGCCCATTGCCCCTATGCTATAGTAGAGTTCTAGGAATGATAACTGGCCCCACAGATCACCACTAGCCTTAATTGCATGATTTGTCCTCACTCTCAAGCCCCTCATTCATGCGCAAGCCAGGATCAACTTCTTGACTGGTCACCCATCCTAGTACTACTCCAAGCTGAGGACGCTTAACTATGGAGTGCTTTACTTGAAAAAGAAGTGCACCTTGCTGATATGGATAATCCAATCATTCCTTATTAGATCATTTTATCCGAGACCTAAAATCCTAGGACACTACACTCTCGCACACTTAGACTCTTGACGTCCTCATCAAGGATCCATTGTATGGCCTCATAATATCACCCCATTTCAGTGCAGACCCAGAATGACTCATGGAACCCAACTCCTGATCACAAAATACTAGTGCAAGGGAAGCTACATCACCACGGATATCCCTTTCCAACTTGCATCAACCTCATGGATCAAAATTGGCATCCACATTCCCATGTGGGCCGCACCTACTGAAGGGGTTATGGCTCTGATACCATTTGTAACACCCGGGCCCACCTCCCCTAGGCTCTATTAGAGTTTCAAGAATGATGAATGGCCCCACAGCACACCAGTAGCCTAAACTATGTTCTTTGTCCACACTCGCATGCAATCCAGGATCAACTTCCTGACAAGTCACCCATCGTAGTACTACTCCAAGCTGAGCACGCTTAACTATGGAGTTCTTTAGTGATAATCTCCCTTCAAAGGAAGTGTACCTTGGTGATATGGATAGTGCAATCATTCCTTATAAGATCATTTTATCTGAGACCTCAAATCATGGGACATTACAATCTTCCCCACTTAGACTCTTGACATCCTCGTCAAGGTTCCATTGTATGGCCTCACAATATCACTCCATTTCTGTGCAGACCCAGAATGAATCATGAACACCCAACTCCCAATCACAAAATACTAGTGCAAGGGTGGCTACATCACCATGGATAGCCCTTTCCAACTTTCTAGAACCTCATGACTCTAGACTGGCATGCCACATGCCCATGTGGACCCCACCAATTGGAGGGGTTATGGCTTTGATACCATTTGTAGCACTCGGGCACACTACACCTATGCTCTATTAGATTTTTAGGAATGGATCACCACTAGCCTTAACTACGCACTTTGTCCTCACTCACGTGCAAGCTAGGATCAACGTCCTGACTGGTCACCCATCCTAGCAGTACTCCAAGTTAAGCATGCTTAACTATGGAGTTCTTTAGTTATGGGCTCCCTAAAAAGGAAGTGCACCTTGGAGATATGGGAAGTCCAATCATTCCTTATAAGACCATTTTATATGAGACCTCAAATCCTGGGACGTTATAATCTCCCCCACTTAGACTCTTGACGTCCTCATCATGGCTCCATTATATGGCTTCATAATATCACCCCCTTTTCAGTCCAGACCCAGAATGACTCATGGACACCCAACTCTAGATCATAGATTACTAGTGCAAGGGTGGCTACATCACCAGAGATAGCCCTTTCCAACTTTCCTGAACCTTACGACTCAAGACTATCATTCTACATGCCCATGTGGGCCTCACCTACTAAAGGGTTATGGATGTAATACTATTTGTAACACCCGGGTCCAGTACCCCTAGGCTCAAGTAGAGTTTTAGGAATGACAAATGGCCCACAAATTACCACTAGCCTTAACTATGTGATTTGTCCTCACTCACATGCAAGCCAGGATCAACTTCTCATCAGGTCACCCATCCTAGTAATACTCCAAGTTGAGCATGCTTAACTATGGAGTTCTTTAGTGATGGGTTTCCTGAAAAGGAAGTACACCTTAGTGATATGGGTAGTCTAATCATTCCTTATAAGATCATTTTATTTGAGGCCTCAAATCCAAGGACATTACAATTAAACATGTACATCTTTGACTATTTGACTTCTTGTGTTCCTTCATTGGTAAATCACAACTTGTTCAGAATCTCATGGGGCGTGTCCCAAGATGAGATCTGGTTCAACTTGGAGGTAGGGAGAGTAGCATAGATGATGGTTATCACATTGGCATTGAGCTATGCCTTCTTGAGTGTAGCTTCATCCTAAGTAGTTGCATCACCCGCCGACTCCTTATATGGAAGGATCATCACCTTCCACATGTTGTAGTTCAAACCTTAGAGGTAGAATTGTATCCATCATTTCCAATAAAGGAAATATGTGTCGTCAAAGATTGGGGGTCTCACGGAGAAGCCTCCCTCTAGGTTGAGGGAACCAAGTAAGTTTCTCATCTTCTCATCTTGTGGGAGATGTGTTAGAGAAGACTATGTCTCTAATACCAATTGTTGGATCGAAGGGATCTAGAGGGGGGTGAATATAGCTAAAAATACTTACACAAAACATGTTAGACCTTCAAGTTACTCAACTAGGCACAATTGCAAACAATAAATTTGATGGAAATCTAAACATACATAGAAAGGATGAGAGAGATTGAGACAACCAATTGAACAAGGTGTTTTAGAGTGGTTCCAATCTATAAACTAGGAGAGAGACAATCCACTACCTAGAGAGGTCAAGCCCTAGGAATTTTTGGAGCTTGTGTATACTTATATTCTATTATAAGACATGCAATTGACCTTCCTTTTTCTGGGAAAAGGATTCACATCTTCCCGTTGAGGTCAAGAGAGTCAATAACCTTACAACCAAGGTCTTACCTATCCGGAGCTAGAGTCTTCTACCTCACTAAGGTCTTACCCGCTCTTGCAAGCGGCTGGACACATTCGCTAAGGAGATCCCCTCTTTGCAACAAGTCTTTAGACTTGAAGGATTTACCCACTCCACTCCCAGATCTTTAGCCTTGTCCTCCTCCTTCACTCAGAGAAGCTTTATGAACCTTCTTCTACATCTTGAAGAAGGTTGCACCTTCTCCTTCACTTGGAGAAGCTTTCACCAACTTGATCTTGAAGAGAGGGTTTGGTTAAAAAGAAACTTTGAGAGCTTTACAAGCATACAATAAAATAGCTCTCTCACACAGATCATATCTCACTCATAATGATGAATTGAAGTGTAATCAACAGAGAGAAAGGGGCTCAAGTGGACTGGATGCACTCAACTATAGAAATGAGCTTGAATATAATGGAGGAGCAACCTTGGAATGAACTCCAAAAGGTCCTATATATAGCTGAGGGTGTCCACTAGAGGGTAGGAAAACTTAAGAACATTTTCTAGCCATTTGGGTGTGTTGCAGTAGATATAATTTCTAGTTTTGCAACACTCCAACAGTTAGAATAACTTTGTTTGTGTTTAATGTATAGTGTAGTCGGCCGGGTTTTCATAAAGGTAACTTGACCAATTGCACTATGTGCCAAAGCCAATTCGGAGCATCGGTCAAGTTTGTCTTGTGTGCAAATTGACCGATCACTTGAAATAAATTTTGCTGAGTGTAGGGATCGGTCGAGTTCTGTGAGTAGTAAACTCAAGTGAACCAAATAACTCTCAAAATCCATCAAGGGATCATTGAGTTTCAATCTCGATTGATCAATAGACTGTAATAAATTTTGGAAAGTTACTTTTGAGTGATCAAACGTTTGAATTAAAGGTTCCTAATTTTTTATCATCTTAGTTACAAGTGATATCATCAATACAAATGATTACAAAATTCTAAGATGATTTGGATTGTTTTCCACAAAAGTGAATTTGTATTGCTTTTAACTTGAACTAGAACAAGCTAGGGATTGATAGATTTGATCATTTGTATGTACCTAATGCATGAAATCAATATCAAACAAACATATTAGATACATATGAATGGAATCGTTAAGTCAATATCAAAATATGGACAATGTGTAACACTTAGTTCAACCCTTTTTTCTTTTGTCAATTCACAAGTAGTTTGTGTTCTTGCATTTTCTCTAAGTTTTAGGTACTAGTACATGATTCACGCTCGAACCACAGAATACAGAGAGTCCACTCCATACATTATAAATCATGAGAAGATTTTTCAAATGGTGTGAGAGTTTGAGACTTCAACCGAGAAGCTGATCCAAATTCCACCACCATAGTTAGAGAGGAAAAGGGAGTTGACATTGACCCAAATACTAAAGAATGTATAGAAGAAGGGCCTGAAGAACAAACTCATTAGGAGAAGATGAAAACATCTTCGACCACAGTACAACTTTGATCGATTAAAAGGTAGGTTGTTAATGTGGGTAGTGAAAAAATAGAACCTAAACTAGTGGCACTTACTAAATCTCAATCATTCCATGTTCATAGTATTAGGGATCTGATGATGCACATCAACAACTTTGTGGAAAGCTATAATATGTTGAAGAATATGGTCCCATCTACAGTGATCTACTTGAAGCTATTCTCTCACTCACTATTAGACAAGGTAAAAACATGCTCATTAGACTTCGTCCAGAATCAATAGAGTCCTAGGATGAATTGGTTGATGTCTTCTCCGAGTGATATTTTCCACCCCAAAAGACCAATGAATTGGTTGAAAATATCAACAACTTCAAGCAGCATGCTAAAGAGTCATATTCTGAAGCCTAGGAGAGATTTTAGAACTTGCTCAGGAAGGTCCCACATCATGGGATCAATTATACGGACATGCAAAGACATTATAATATGGCCTACATAAAGGGGAGATGACTACTCTAGACAATACATGATTAGGATTCTTCCTAAACAATGAAGGTACCACGTATCATGAGATCCTGAAGAATATGGATAGGAATCAGTCATGGATGGAGGAGTGAGAAGCACCAACAACAATTAAAAGTTTTATGGAATCAAGGGAGTTAAAATAACCCAAAGCCTAGATGAGCAGACTCACAAGGAAGCTTCAACAAAAATCTGACACCTCATCTGGAGGTGAAAAGGAGGAGTGCATGTACCTACATCAGAAATATCAATAGGATAGAGGCCCAAATAAGATAGAAAGAATTGAAGACATGTTGGGTAGGTTGGTGACGCAGAATGAGGCCTTATTGGAATATACAAAAAGGATGCAATAAAATCAAGGAGCCCATATCCACAATATTGAAAATCATATTTCTCAGCTAGCAGCAGAGGTGTAATCCCTTAAGAAGCCGATTCACCAGGGATTTCCTGGGAACACAAAGACTACTCTCAACATCGTCAAGTAAACTTTGCCTCTATTCTCAAGGAACCAGAGCATGTTATTGAGGAGTCACCAGATCAACACATTACAGAGCTAGATTGGGTGTACATGCTAGAAGTTCCATTCCCCTACAACCTATACAAAAGATCAGGAGGATACATAATGCAGTACATTATTCTCACACATTATGCTCAATGGATACATGTTCAATAACAAGTGACAAGAAATCCTATCTTCTCCGTATTTTCATGAAAAGGAACTTCAAAGCTCTAGCATTTCTATGTCCTCACCTCTAGCTCTAGATAAAGTGCCCGTACAAAAAGAACAAGTGAAGCTTCTACTTCACAGTGGAGTAGTCACATTCAACCAGGAAGTACCCACTCTTGAGAAGGAGCAACTACAATTTAGCCTATCCACAAGAGATGTTCTAGATTCTATTCTACAAGGTGGTTTCAAAGAAAGATTAGGGTAGGAGATACCTAATGTGCCATACATTCCTCCTCACAAATGTATAGAGAAGCCACATGTGCCATTCCTGAATAGTCTGAATCCAAGAAAGGAGGAACATCAGTTCAATAAATTTCTAGATATCTTTAGAAAGCTCCACATTAACACCCCACTCATGGAGGCGATAGAACATATTCCTACATATGGAAGATTCTTGAAGGATATCATCTACAAGAAAACAAGAACAAATGATAAAAATGTCTTATGTGTTGATGAAGTGGTGAGTGGGATGATCTAGGGAAGGCTTCCTATGAAAAGGAAAGATCCATGATGCTTCTACATTCCTTGTTCCATAGGCAGCTGATATTTCTAGCAAGCACAACTTTGGGTCGAGCATAAATATCAAAACTCTTTCCACCTTTCAAAAGATGGGATTGAAGAACCAACAAAGATGTCCATGATAATACAGTTGGTAGATGGATCGATTGTGAGGCCATACAAGATATGAGCGATGTCTTAGTCAAAGTTGATAAGTTCATATATCCTTTTGATTTTGTGGTCATGGATATGCATGGATGCGGGGATCCAAAATGCTATTAGGAAGGTCATTCTAAGATATGGCCGATGTGATCATTTCCATGGGTAGAGGTTACTTCACACACATGATAGATGATGATAGACTAAAATTTAGATTGTTAGGTCATTCTTCACAACCATCCTGTCACAATTCAGGTTGAAGAAAATCACTTTGTCAAGCCTAGGTCATTAAACAAGGTTTCTTATGGGAGGTAACCCAATTTTATTTATGTCATTTACATTTTCTTAGGACTTTTAATTGTTTAAATTTGTATTTGTGTTGTTGGATTTTAAATTTTTGTAAAAAGGTACTTTGATGTTGTGTTGGTGTGCATGTAGAGTTAGAATTGGTACTATCGACACTACTATCAGTATCGTCGACCTGCTTAAAAATGTTCAACATGTATTTCACAAAAAGTCAATACCATCGACACATAAGTATATGGTATTGAATCCATGATAGGTTAAATTGTGCAAAATGTTGGTACCACAAACTTTTCTCACAAAAATCAAGAGCTACAAGAAAAAATTGTTGCTACCACTGACATACAAATTAGTGGCACTGACTCATACAAATAAAAGGAGGATAAAGGGTGTCATATATCGGTACCACTGACATACAAGTCGATGGAACTGACACTGAGGGAAGAAAAACTTGATCCACAGAGGCAACTGGAAACATTTTAGCCACCACCTCCATAGATACCACACATGGTAGACCCATTCCACCTCTTTATTTGAATTATGACTATGCAGACATTGTCAAGTTCAAGCTTAGGAGGGTGATGGAATGACTTTATCTATTTTATCTTTTATATTGTTTTATTTTTAGTTGTTTCGAGTATAGGATCCACATCTATCTAGTGTAATTGTAAATCTTAATTGTCATGATTTCACCTATCATCAAACAGAAATGTGTTTTGTGCCTTTGCATGGAATTTTAAAATTTTTAGGTGATAATATCTTTTTAAGCTTAATTTGCAAAGTCTAAGGTGACACCAACTAGAGGAAGTGTATGGGTTAGTCAGCTTGAGGACACTTAATATGAATGAAAAACTTAATTTTTCCAAGAATTTTGGATGACAATGGGATTTGATCCCAAACTGACCAAACAAGTAATGTGGCCTTAAGTAGGATTTTTAGAAAGAAACTCTAAGGTTACATTGTACATAGGTTGATAGGAGAGGAACATATCATATTTTAAGAAAGGAATTGTTTCGTAATGATGTCATTCCACGCACTATTTATTACATATTATCCACCAACTTAAGATGATTAAGTAACATGAATTGTTTCCTCATGAATGCATTACATCGCATAATAGGTGGCACGATAGCTAGTCTTTTTATTGCATTATTAGAAAAACAAAAAGAGAAAGAATATAGATATCTACATAATTATTAGTTGCATAACAAATTTCATATAGTTTACATTCTTTTTTTGGCATCATTCTTTCATCATGTATCTAAATATATTTCTCCAAAAATGTGAAGTCAAAGGATACACATCCATAACCCTCTCAATGAAAAAAAAGAAAAAAAATGATATAAGAAAGAAAAGCTCAAGCATAACTCATCAATTTATGCTCAAATAAGAGGGCAAAAAAAAGATATCAAATAAAATAGAGAGAAAAGGATGCCTTGAACTTAAATCTAAATTTTCCTTCAAGGAGAAGTCAAAATAGTTAAATGTATGGATTCGTTTACCCTACACTCATCAGTTAGATAAGATCTTCAATGCATGCATCATTCCATCAAAATAGTAGGCTTTAGGATTCATAGATTTCTTATTTCCTTCATGTTATAGCTTCATCATATTTCATTTTTGCATAAATGATTTGGATGTAACTTGTTTTTCTTTTTCATAGGCACCTACTTCATCTCACATATTTCTCTTTATGGTAAGCCACATATATGATTGATTCCCTCATTCATTTTTATATGGGGAACTTTTTTGTTGTGGGTAGGTAGATAAGAGCAGTGTAGATAGCAAATCACATGGTGCATCAAGAAAATGCTCTATTGTCTATGATATTAACTGCTATATTAATAGTGTTTTATTGATATAAGAGTGGATGTCATTAATGAACATTTATGGTCACTGGAGAGTAGATATATGTTATGTGGTTTGTAAGGGCTGGTTTGGGACTGTCAAGTGGAGGTATTTTAGAAATGTATCTTATATTGTTTGTCCTCTTGCTGACTTGCCTCAAAGAGATCCAAAGGTAGTGGTGTTGAGGACGAGTAACATTTAAGTTTAGGGGATTTTGATGCATCGAGTTTTATTCTCTTTTACAAGGTTGTTCTTACTATGTATGTCATGCATTATTATTCATTTATTTATTATTAATGCATTGTTAAATGTTAGTAGCCTATGAAACACTATTGCATCAAATAATAAGTTATTTTACCAAATTTATGCCAATTTATCACATTTTATTCGGACTTATGTAGGTTTTTTCATATTTTAGGTTATTGGAGAACTGATAAGGCAGCTCGGTGCTACCGACCTCATTGTCGATGGTACCGACTTAACACAAAAGTCCAACAGGGAGCCTAAAGAAATCTCAGTGCTACCAAAATGCAACTCAGTGCTACCAAGTTAATGTTCGAGACCATTAAAATGGCAACTCGATGCAACCGATTTATCGTCCAGAGAGGAACATGAACTGATTTTATCAACTTAGTGCTGCTGACATCAACATGAGAATTCAAAACCCACAAAATAGCAACTCAGTGCTACTGACCCACATGTAACATACTCAATTTTTGGTACTAAATTTAATTTTGAGTTATTATACACAATTTTGTCAAATTGAAAATCCATTTTTCTTATTTACCATTCACAATTGAACTTCTCAAACTATCTTGAAATTTGAGCACCAAAGTGCAATTTTCCTCATTTTGATCTATCCATCCCATTTGGGACCCAAAAATTGAAGAATTTGACTCAATTATATATTCTTGACTTTGGGATCACATAGAAATACAATTTTAGTTATTATATAATTATGTTTGTATTAATTAAAAAAATAAATGTATATACATCTTGGGGTAATAAATGTTTGAGTAAGTATTTTTAGAATTTTGATTAATGCTAAATGAAGGCATACATTAAATTTCATGTCAAAATCATTTATAACTCATGAGTTATAACTTTGTGAAGTATAAGAGATTAAGAAGAAACTAAAATCCTAATAACACTCTCAGTAAAACTAGGACTTTGACTTGTACCTAATCCCCTCTCCAACCCTATAATCCACGACAACCATTATCGGTGAGAACGATAGGAATTTTCCTCATCTCCCTTTTGGTTCCCCCTTTCTATGAGATTTGGATGCCTTCACGTTCTATCCTCCTTAGAAAAACCCTAGAAACACCCTCTCTCTAGTTATATACCATGACCCAGGACATCTCAAAACTAACAACAACACCCAATGATCTAAAAAAATTCTACCAGTCATGCGTCATATTCTCCTCTACCTTGTGCCTTCTAGTCCTTCGACAAGCAACCACAGTCGTAGAGCAACATCATGGAGAGACTGACCACCTGACTTGAAACATAGCAACACCCTCAACAACTGCTTGCCAGTTGCCTTACCCAAATGCATCCTCCTTCTCATAACCCTACCCAAGTTTCTCCACTCTGCCACCCATCAGACCCTCTCTCGACATACCTACGATGCAACATCGAGCCCTACAATCTTCCTACCAGCCCTCGCCGCACATGTACCCTGGTCGTAGAACCACCAAAGAGCACCCTCCTTGCATGGGTTACTAAACCTCTACTAGCTACTTTCTTTTGGTTGGAAACATTATGATGCCAGTCCTGATCTGGCCTATCCCTTCCATTGGCCTACCATGAACTACATTCTCTCTTCTCTCCAGTCAACCTCCAAACTTGTAATAATTGAGAAGTTGCAACATGTTAGACCTGCAAGTTGTCGACGACCTCCAGATCCAACCTTGCCAACATCCCAATCAACCCAATTGTTTGAAACTCCCTTATCTTGGCTCTTCTTCACCACAAACATGGATCTGCCTTGCCATCAATGGAAGTAGCAACCTACAAACTCGTCATCACCTTCGACCACTAGTTCTACAATGCACTATTGAGTACTCTGGTTGTTAGATGTATTCTTAGACTGTCACAAGTAGTTTAGTCATTATTTCACCACCCTGATGCATGTATTGATAAAGAGGATCATAGCCCGATCCTTTTGTTGGTCATTCCATTTAGGCAAGACTCTACAGATCATACTATAAGGAGAAGAACCTACACTCGTCACAATTGACAGTCCATGCAAGAGTCAACCATGCAACCTTGGTTAGTGACTCATAGCATGATAAATTTACCCAATTTCATATGATCGTGATTTCAAAAATGTAACCCACATCAGGACGATCCACACCTACAAATATAAGAGATAAAACATACTCAAATTAGTATATTATAACCTAAGATTTAATTGACAATAGGATCCTAGGATAGATAAATTAAAGAATATGCATAAAAATAATGGAAAATTTGGAGAAGATCCTTGCTAAGAAACATATTTTCTTAGACTATATAATTGTAATCCATTAGATATTTCTTCATATTAACTCAAGTAGAAAAGGTATCCTCATAGGTAAAGGGAAAGAATTAGACACAAAATGCTAAAAACAAAATGAAATGGACATGTGATGAATTAGGAGAAGGAACAGTAATTAAATTTCTATAATATTATTTTTGGTCTATAAGTATGGAGGAGATACCTTAATATCCTAATACCCTTTTGAAGTGCAAGTATAGATGTTTCTAACTTATGTATATGAATAATCATATGGGATGTATGTTAATATAGTTACCTGATAAATTGCATATATGTATCATATGACTTATAATTGCAAAGACCTAGGGAATTTTAACCTAAGGATCATATACATATGAATTCATATATTTATATATCTTATGAACATGAGAAAGATTATTATATGATATGTAATTAGACAGTACAAGTTTTGACAAAGTTGATGGGAATGAACCTAATGACTTCAATATGAGAAGTATGTTAACCAAGAGTTATAAATTTGATAATCCACTCACTAAGGGAAAAACGGTAGTTTCACCTAATAATAAATTAAGAAGTCAAGCCAAGATACATCAATTAACCCTAATTCATTTTCTAATTCTAGAGTTGTGAGAAATTTGCACCTTTGGTTCTTGTGAATGTCTCGATTGGAAACTCTCATTTGGAATAGGTATTAAATTCTTGGTTCCTATTATTGAACTATTTATCTTCGTCTTGCATTTCATTTGTATATTTGTTACCAAAGTGGTGAACCATTATTGTTATTAGTTTTCCCTCTTGTTGTAGTTCACCACAAATCAATTGAATATCAGACATTGTTGAGAAATTGAAAATGTTGGTTGATTTTGATTTTGGCACAAAAAATAAGAAATATTGGCTAAGAGCTTTGCCTCACTAAACTCAGTGGGTCATATCCTCAACCCTACACAGTGGATAATGGACAAATTAGAGGCCCTCCAATACTAGTTACCCCCATAGGAGAAAGTGTTGTTCTTTCATACAAGGAAGAACACTAGGCGCCTAGTCATTAGAAAAGACAAAATATAAGATTATTTGTGACAATGGATAAATCATTTAAGTTTTAGTAATGTGGTATCTTGATATTAGTTATGAGGAAAATCATATCATTTTGAAATCTCAATATTGATTTTGATAATATTTTTGTTGTTCTAGTTACCGTTTGATTATTGTACCCTTTTGAAACTTGCATGGCAGCTAGACTATTCTCTTGTTAATACCATATTCCACCAAGAAATATTACCTAGATTTGACCTCATAACTCTATTTTTAAAATAGCTCAATAATTGGATTTAGTACCAGCCTAGCTGACCTATATTTTCCATTAATGGGGTCCATCTGTGATTTTGTTCCTCTGCGAACTCATGGAAGGTACTACAAAGAAGAACTACAAGAGTCATCCAGGAGTTTTCCCCTATTGAAGACTACATAGGAATCAATGCCTATTCTTAATCATGTAATCTTATGTTTAAAAATTTTATGACTCTCATGTAAAAGCATGATTGTAATAAACGTTGTTTATACTTTTGATACACTTTGTAAATATTTGATCATAAAGATATGGTCTTTACAACATGTTATCAGATATATGAACAATCGACACTCATGCATGTAACCTGGAAGTTAGGGATAGATAACTAATACACCTAGAACTTAGTCAAGTAGTTAACAACCAACCCTTGTGTCACATCCCAATTTTAAAAGCCAATTTAAAACCTAGAATGAAGTTTTTCTAAATAACAAAGGTATGGGGTTTTAATGAAAAAGACCAATAATGGTTGTCTTTATATGAAAATGGGATAAGAGAAGCTTAGAATGATACTCAGTTCCATTTCCACTTTCAAAAATGCATTATGTATTAATTAACTCAAGCTAACCCTCTTTTCTTTATGTCTCCGCCAAGATGGTCATAAAGCATAAGAAGAGATTAAAAAGGTAACTATGTGACTCTTGAATCATTAAATAGAGTATAGAGTATATCTTGAATTGTGACTCTAGGAATCAAGCCTTGCCTTGAAATGGATGAATATTAAGAATAATAGCCAATATAGAAGTTATGGACCATAATGTGTACAACAAAAATCTAATTGTATAGGAATATTATAGATCTTCAAATTCTCCTATAGTTCAAATTTGAGATCATTTGACCCATGTTCGACCCTCCAAATCAAACTTGAAAGATTTGAATATAGTTTGACCTAGGTTTGAATATGATTTCATTTAATATGAGTTATTTCACTAAAGTCCTGCATTATGTCACTGTCATGCGTTATAGTGGTTTTAATTTCCTTTCTGTGTGCCATCCGACGGCCTTGAATTAATCAAGATCAGATGAACGGACAAAAAGTTGTCCCCTACCTCCGCTATCCTCATGAAACCAAAATCAGGTCGGGGTGTTTGCCTTTGATGGTCTATTCTCCCTCGTCTCTTGATGAATCAGTGAGATCTCTTCACCTTTGAAACCACCTCACTCTTTTGTTTCAAACAATCCCATACTCATCCCCTCTCTTCGTCCACATATGAAATGCCCATTTAGGGGTATCTTCTCCTCTCCGCCATGGATGTGCAGTCGCCACCTCGAAGCCCCTCCTTCCCTTTTTATGCATCCAGTAGCACCACAGGACCCTGAGCTTTCCTCCTCCTTAGTCAATTGCACCTCCCATTCTAAGTAACTCCATTACCTACACTCGTTTTTTTCGGAAACCTTGATCTCTGCCCCTATCTTCTCCGGCTCCTTGGGTGAAATTGGTTGCCCAGTAGGCACCACCAATAGCTAGTCTAAGATTCCCAATCACCTCTTAGATATGGTTTTCCCCAAGTCACCATACCCTATAACTCGAGTTGCTATGCTCAACAATGATTTGCCATTTTAACATTTCGATGCCTCACCAACCCTGGATACTGGTCATTTTTCTCCGCCTTTCACCGGCTAGCATATTTGTGTGATTTTATAGTGCTTTTGCATTATGCCTCGATGGCTCCAAGCTTCCGATGATTTCCCCTGTTCCCTTGGTTTTCCGGTGAGCCTGATGGGCTCAGGGCTCCTCGCCCCCTCACTACCTACGCATGTGGCTTTGACTGAACATCAAGAAGCCATGGTGAGATCTCATTTCCTTGCCTGAGCGCTCGCGCCCTTCATCAACACGAATGGAACTCATCTCCAAGACTGCCTGCTCTAGTAGTAGCAAGAAAGAGGGAAGAAACCATGTCAATGAATGACTGTGGTACCCTCCAAGAGTTAAATCAACTAATTAATCATGCAAGGGCATTATAGGTATTTCTACCTTCTAATTGATCTTCCTACGTGCGGTTACCAGTTAGGGTGCAATGACAAGTATGCCCCCGCATGTTTGATTATTATGTCACACACACCTTGGAATTTTTTGGTATTTCGACATTTTATATACATATGATTATTCACTTATTAAAATGATGTCACGCTGTGGTTTCTC
The DNA here is from genome assembly GCA_963693085.1 of Alisma plantago-aquatica. Taxonomy (NCBI): domain Eukaryota; kingdom Viridiplantae; phylum Streptophyta; class Magnoliopsida; order Alismatales; family Alismataceae; genus Alisma; species Alisma plantago-aquatica. The sequence continues at coordinate 1,426,767,634 of OY856410.1, read as the reverse complement.
AATTTCATATTGGTTGATGATGCAATATTCATAACATATGCATACAACCTTAGAAAATTGAGCAAAAATATTTGTTGGAAATCTCTCTTGATTCACTATTGATTTATCTTGTTTTCAAATGTTGTTTTACTTATCCAATCTCTTCCAAAATGTAAATACCAAGATTAGGGTTTAAGGAAATGAATGAAATGTGAATCATATGTCCAACGTTATGAATAGGCTATGTAGTGTTCAATGAACCCCATGAACGTGACTGAGGTTTCTTCAACCTATGAAAAGAAAATGGGTATTCTCTACATGAAAGGTAAGTGGCTCATGCCCATGAGTATATATGTTTATCAAACATAGTACATTTAAATGATCAATTCCTTAAGTAGTGATATGTTATGGAAAGATTTAAGTTCATAAAAAGGATAAAATAATACAATACTATCATATCCCTTAGAGATGTTCCATATGGATACTCAGGACTACAAGATATGAAAAGAATAGTAAGACTGCCATCCTTCCATGATTATGTGATATAACCATGTATTAGGATTTGAAGTACAAATATGTTATTAGGATCCCTCATATGTATAGATGTAATCATGTATTAAGATTTCAAGTAGAACATGATGTTAAGATTCCCCTCATTTATAGATATAACCAAGTGCTAAGAGTTCAAGTAGGAACATGTCATCAAGGTTTCCTATATATGTAGAGATCTAAGAATTAATAAGTTCAATAGATTCCTTAGAATGATTAGTCTCTAAAGTTAAGTACTATGTGAGAATATGAGTGTTGAACATGGTAAAACATGGTCCATTTTCAAGATAAAGGTACAATTGGGATTAGAATATAATGTCACATGAGTTTATGAAGATATTATCAAAATATGAGACATTAAGTCTTGATTAAGTTGCAAGATGAGATTTTAGAAGATTCCTATTTTAAGACCTAAAGTTTTATATGTAAGTTCATATGAACACATTAAGATTCATGGTAAGATTAGACTTAATGATAATTTATAGAGATTGAATCATCTTCTTAGAAAACATGTTTTTATACATTCTATACTTAAATTACTTTCATATACCATACTTGAGTTACTTGTGTATAATTAGTATCTATATATTCAGATCAAATCCTCCTTCGTAAGCCTTGAGACTCAATTGTTATATTTAGTATCAATGAATTCATTCTATCAAATTATAATTTATAAATAAGGTTTATTGAGATAATAAGAATATCAAGTTTAGATTTAGACTTAGACTACCCATTGTGTGAGTAGCTAGATTTTGAATAAAGATATATGATAAGGGTTTCATACCTAAACTCATATGTAGTAGTTGAGATTTATATTCATGTTCAAATTTACTTCATAACTTAAGAATAAGAGATTCAGATTCAGATCCAAAATTTAGTGCATGCTCAATACCCAGTAGTCAGTTTCAGATAAGTTCACTTATCAATATTTAGTTTTAGTATAAGATAAGTTCATATTCAATAATTAGTAAGTTTACACTTAAGATAAGTAATTCAATACTTTCACATAATACATTATATGGTAAGTCCTCATTCACTAATCTCAGGATGATTTAGAGGCATCTGTTGCCAATTTAGAGCAGTCTTTACTCCAATTTAGAGGTACCTTGGTACCAGTTCAGGACATAGATATGCCAATTCAGGAGGACTTATTGTATAACAGTGGTCACAGTCAGATGAAAATTGTAATTAAAAGATATATTAGTTTAGAGCATGCCCATAATCTCATCCATGTGTATGGAGAAGGAATTGTAAGATAAGCATACCCCAGTCACTTTGGTGTAGGTCATGAGACCCATGCACTAGGGTACATGTATCCAGAAAAAGTTAAGAAAGTTAAGAATTCGCATTAAGAAAAAAGAGATAATATGTTTTAGATTTTACTCATAGTTTGATGCTAATTTCATGTTTATAATATCCAATTTTAGTTCTTTAGCAAAGTATATTTTATAATACTCACGCCACTTAATCTAATGATTGTTTCCCAATGCATGGCTGGGGACGCGATGTGCACATGATATGGAGCAACTGAATATTTGAAAGGACATGCAAAGGACCAGGAGATTTCAAGCTCAGCCTAGTGGGGTGCCATTTACATAGATGATCATGAGTTTTGTCATCTTTTTATTATGCTTAGTTATGTTGTCAATTAGATTAGATCTTATAGATGAACATGATTTAGTTTTCTGTTGATAAGAACTATGTATGAATCCTTTTTAAATATATGCAAAGTGTTTCATTTACCTTAATTGCAATGACAATCATGTATGTGACACCCCCAATTAAAAAAATGATTTCGCTCATGTGTTATGAAAATCAGGTTGTTACACCTAGTCTTGCTAACCCTATTCACCTAAGATAGAAATACATAGTTATGTGAAACTAGTTGTCTAATACACCCTTTCATATCATCACCATATAAGTGAATTGCGATGAGGTATCTAAGGAAGGATGTTTAGTGAAGGTTGTGGCATAATTACTCCCAATCCATTTTGGTGGTGGTGGGGTTTCCTAACTTTGCATACCGATCTAGCCAAGGTGATTTCTATTACTTGGACAAAGTCTTAAATCCTAGACATATTTGTTAACCCAAATTAGGATGTGAAAAAAATATATACAGAACATATGATTACTAACATTGAACAAACTTACAGTTGAAAGGTGAATACTGAGACTAAAAGCCCTAAGTTGGAATTTTTGAATCCCCTCTAGTAAAAAAATATCCTTCTCCCCTATACCATGAGTTAAGTTACTCTATTGACCCTTTAGGTTCCATGTAAATCTTCTTTCCATTATTCAGTCAAGAGGTGATATGGTGAATATCGGCAAGAGATGAATGTGACTTAGTCAGCGCATTGATTTTGGCCATTTTTAGTTTTGCATCGAAATGTTTTCTCATAAATAATTATTTTCTTTATAATATGATATGTAAAAAAAGTGATTTCATGATATTTTATCATGTCACATGGAGATATGAGAAAACCCTAGAGGAGAGTCACATGAAATCTCTAAAACTTAGAGTTGGTGAAACATACTACATTATAGTTGACACATCTATTTAGATTTCTACTTGAATCCTTTAAGGGGTGGAGGTAGAATATGTTGGATAATGGATATCACGATCTTGGAGATGAAATCTTCTTTAAGGGGTGGAGTGTTGTAACATACTCAATTTTTTATACTAAATTTAATTTTGAGCTATTATACATAATTTTGTCAAATTGAAAACCATTTTGCTAAATTCCAATTCATAATTGATATTTATTGAATTATCTTGAAAAAAATTATTGGCATTGGGATAAAAAGATACAATCTTATTTATTATATAGTTACATTTGTATTAGTTAAGAAAATAAATATATAGACATATTGAGGTCATAAATGTTGGAGTTAGTATTTTTAGAATTTAGGTTGATGCTAAATATGAAGGCATACTTAAAGTTACATGTCAAAATCATTTATGATGTATGAGTTATAAATTTGTGAAGTATAAGAGATTAAGAAGCAATTAAAATCCCAATAACACTCTCGATACAACTAGGACTTTGACTCGTCCCTAATCCGCAGCCAACTATATAACCCGCGACAACGGTTACAAGTGAGAATGGCAGGCGTTTCCTTCAGCTCCCCTTCCGTTTATCCCTTTCTACGAGATCTGGATTCCTTCACGTTCTATCGTCCTCCTCGAAAAAAAAACTAGAAACACCCTCCCCCTAGCCGTATATCTTGACTGCAGGACATCTCAAAACCGAAACAACACCGGAAGATCTGCAAAACTTCCTCCAGTCGTGCCTCATATTCCCCTCTGTCTGATGCCTTCTAAGTCTCTGACCAATGATCACAGCCGCAGAGCACTACCATGGTGATGCTGACCACCTGACCTGCAACACAACATCGTCGTCAACAACTGCCCGCCACTACCTTGCACATAGTCATCCTCCTTCTCGCAACCCTGCTCAGCTTTCTCCATTCTGCTTCCCACCAGACCCCCTCTTGACAGACCTATGATGCATCACCGAGCCCTGCAATCTGCCTACCAGCCCTCGTCGTACCTGCACCCTCCTAGCTTGCGTTAATCCTGCAACCGCCACTAGCTACTCTCTTTCGTCCCGAAACATGGCGATACCAGTCTCGATCTGGCCTGGTCCTTCCGGCATCCTGCACTGAACTGCGGTCTTTCTTCTTTCCACTAAACCTCCAAACCTATAATCACTGAGAACCTGCATCATTATTGGACTGCAAGTCATCGATAACCACCAGATCCTACCTTGCCACTATCACGATCAAGCCAACTGTTTCAGACTCCCTCGTCCTGACTCTTCCTCAACACGTACGCGGATCGCCTCACCATCAATGGAACGGGCAACTTTGAAACTAATCATCACCTCCGACCACCAGTTCCCTACCGCACTGTCGAGCACTCTGGATATCAGATATATTCTCAGACCGTTACCAGCCAGCAGTCAAGTGCTCACTTCACCACCCTAACGCATGTATTGATAAGGAGGATCAAAGCCCGATCCTTTTGTTGATCATTCCAACTGGCCAGGACTCTACAAATCAGACTGTAAGGAGAAGAACCTACACTCATCACAGCAGAAAGTCCATGCCAGAGTCAACCTTACAACCAACAAGCCAACCAACCAACCAACCAACCAACCAACCAAGAAACCCCGGTTAGTGACTCATAGCATGATAAATTCACCCAATTTCATATGACCGTGATTTCAATAATGCAACCAACATTGTCACCATCCACGTCTATAAATATAGGAAATAAGAACTTACCAAATAAGTTTGTCATGACCTAAGATCATGAATTAACAATAGAAACCTAGGATGGATAAATGGAAGAATATACATAAAAAATGGAAAATTTAAGGAAGACCCTAGATAAGAGACCTATTTTTCTTAGACTATATAATTGTATCCCATTGGATAATTGTTTATATTGACTGAAGTAGAAAAGGTATCCTCATAGCTAAAGGGAAAGATAATTGACAAAAAAAGCCAAAAAATAAAAATAAATTAGACATGGGATGAATATGCAAGGGAACTATAATCTATTTTCTATAATATTATTTTCGGTCTATAAGTATGAAGGAGATACCCTAATATGCTAGTACCCTTTTAAAGTACAAATATAGATGTTTCTAACTTTTGTATATGAGTAATCAAATGGGATGTATGTTAATATACGTACCAAATTAATTGCATATTATGTATCATATGACTTAGAATTGCAAATACCTAGGACACTTTTGCCTAAGGATCATATACATATATATATATATATATATATATATATATATATATATATTATGAACATGAGGGATGGTAATCAATAATATGTAATTACACATGGAGAGGGCTTACAACATTGAAGGAAATGACCCAGAGGCTTCGTTAAAGCACCTAGCTAATTCCTAAATCGCTACGGGAGTGAGATTTGTCTTAGTATAAATAGTTTATTATGTTGTAGGAGCGAGTAATACTTTCTAAAGGTCTCTTAGTCCAAAGTCATGGTAATGATTGTTCATAAAATGGAGTTAATTGTAATGTACACCATGGTGAAACTGTAATCCTAAGGAATCCATCCAATATGTGATCACAATCCAATCAACTTATGGAGTTGTACATGTGGATGAGAGTGAATTACATATGTGAATGAATTGTCTATGTGTACGTGTGCATATGTGCATGAGAATGAGATGAAGTGTGGATGTGGATTTTTATATGTGTTTGTTATTACAGGTTTTGCAGTTGTTTTGGCATGTTGTTAAGCTAAACATTCACAAAGCCTATATTTCTAATGAATTACATGCTCCATCCTACAGAACAACTGGACAGTAGGTCTACAAACCTATTATATAAAAACTATATTGTACGCTTGTCATAAAAAATTGACGATGTAGGTATGTCATTGATTCTTGGACTAAAAGCAAATTTACAACCTCCTTATTAGTTAAATTTTAATCAATAAAGAACTAGAACGTTAGTTTACTATGATGGCACCAACGTCGCAGACCTACACAAGATTATTCTTAGTTACTGATAAGAATCATGTATCATCAATTTTCTAAGAAAAACTGACAGTAAAATCCAAGAACAATCTTACTTTGTGTTGTAATTAAGTTAAATCATCAATTTCTTTTACCCTTAACTGATGTCACATAGATATAGTAACATCAATGTTTCATTCCACAACAACCGAGACAGAAGGCCTTCAATTTTTGTATCTCCCACTTAGGTGATGTTACATAATTGACGTTGTGGGATTGAAAAATTGACTTTAGATACTATATGTGTATCGGTGGAGGTTCTGAAGTTTTCCTTCATGACTTCAGATTTCAACCATGTACTTCAGTTTCATATTTAGCATCCTACTAAATTTTGTTTTAATAAAAAGAATCCTAAATCATATGATGTTTGGAAGTCAATGTCTAGAGAGTTGACAGGGTCATGCTCATAGGTTCAAAAATAACTTTGACAACCCCACTCATATATTCATCCATGTTTGTAACATCTAACCTCCAACCTTCCATCCATCTCGTATTAGGTCAAAGTAGAAATACATCAACAATAGTATTGTTTTCCATAATCACCATGTGCACTTCCTAAATTGTAAGTTGTTTAATTATGGTATCCAACGATGTCTTCCAAACAAAATGTACAAACTGAGCTACTCAGACAATCAATGATAGGCGGAGCATATGACCTAATCTACTTATAATATTTGTCATTTTTAGGTCAACTGGAATACATGTGTGTCTTCTCACTCATCCTATTTCTTGCTTCTATTGTTTGTTTGTTTGCCTATCCACTTTTCACCATTTTTTAACCCACTTCTTTGTGATCTACATGTCGTTTTCTATATCACTATACACAACTCAATGTACATCAAGTTTCCATCACAATTGAGTAGTTGAGAGAGTGAATCACGGATGTGTATCCCTAGTATTCTTCATTTGGCTCAATCTTTATGAAGTGCATGCACTTATATAGCCTACTCAAGCAGACTTAGAATTCTACCACAATATAATTATGTAAAATAGGGGAACAAATTACACATTTTTGGCAATCATCATTTACAAAGTTAATTGATCCAATTCAAACGAATAGAAGTAACTTTGACAATAGGACTCAAATTATTCATCCATTTTTATATTTGATGGTCTCCAACATCCCATCTTTATCATGTTAGAGCAATGTAGTCACCATCTAGAAAGTAGACTAAGTTAGGTTCCAATGTTTCGAAGTAAGTTTGACAACCTCTCTCATGGAATTCATCCATGTTTATTTCATTGGGCCTCGAGTATCTGCATCCATATCATGTGAGACCAAAGATAAAGTAAATCAAGTGTGTCTTTACTGAATGATATCACTTGGTAAAGTGACTAGATTATAGGATATTTAGATTAAGTATCATGTGATAGACCTCTGTAATGAGTTAGCCATCTTCTTTTCAAACATCAATCATAAGAGGAGCACATGTATTAATTTACTTATATTGTTGTCATTTTTAGGTGAACTTGAATCCCAAAATTCATGCCTCATACAGACACATGAGTCTCTACTTTTATACATGTTGTGGTAATTAATAAGATGCCGATATTTTACTTTTTGTCATTAGGTGGTGCATGGTAAGTGGGGTCCTATCATGTCGACAATTACTTATTGGGTGGATAAGATTCATTTTTTTTATATGCTTATAAAAAATCAAAACTTTACGACATATATCAAGGAACGTTTCTTGGATATTGATCACTTATACCATATTTTAGTAGATAATTGACTATATAGTTCGAATTTTCATAGCCTCTACGTGACTTGGCACTACTTTGTTTCTAGGAAATTTTTTCTAATTGTCTAGGTGATTAAGCTTCATTTAAATCATTGCATGAGAAAACCAATTAATTATGTATGTATCCACATAGAATGATGATGAAATCATTTTTTTTTTGTAAAATCTTTATCTTTTAAGTTGCATATCTAAGATAATAGTAAAATTTTGACTTGCGCCTAAAATACATTTACGCGCTTACCACATGCTTTTAACTAGTTATTATTAGATTTTCAGTTTGTTTGTTGGTATTTCCTTTGGGTGAGTGAGGGTGGTCTGGTTTGGGATGCGAATGTGGCGAGATGATTGAACGGATGGGCCGGGTTTATGATTTATGACAGGAAAATTGTTTAGCTACGTCCCGTTTGTTGCATCCGAGGCCCAGCGCCGTGCTTTGCAAGTTAGCAGTCCTCAGCTAGGTCGGCATATCCAGCAGCAACCTAACCTATTGGTAGGCTCAGAACAAGATTTGTTCAGGCTTCGGCCATTATTAAGCCTCCAAAAGTACAAATGCTAGAACCTCGGCAGATAAGTTGTTGTTCCAAGGCTATATACGGGAGTAAGTACTTCATCTGCGAAACTTATAATTATGCTGAAGTTATATAGGAACATTGGACCTTTTTATTTGTTTTGAGCTTACCTGGCACTGTTTCCCCCACTTTACCATTTTGTGTGAAACTTACAATCATGCTGAAGTTATACAGGATCACTGGACTTTTTTATTTGTTTTGAGCTTACCTGGCATTGTTTCCCTCACTTTGCCGTTTTGTCTTTCTCCACGTACGTAGTTTTTGTGAATGATACCTAAACCCGATTAGGCCTGCTAAACTATATTTTATTATTCATGTCATGTAACCTTCCGCATTCACCAACTTTCTTCAAGTAAAGAAACTCTCATGTCATTTCCAGAAACATAGCCCAGTTGAGGGACGTGGGATCTTATCCTCCCACCACCTCATTCATTTCTGGTGTCTTCCACTATCGCAAAACCCTCTAATCAGCAAAAAGAAACACACTAGGCACATAACCTAGTCAGAGAACACAAATCACATGCCACCTATAGAGTGTTGCCTAATAAAAAGGCTCCGATTTGGCGTAGGGGCAGTACCAAATGTACTACCTACAGCAAACACAGTTCTTTTTCTACATTTAAGTAGTTGCAAAGTTTGATGATTCGCCCCCCGCAAACTTTAAGTTCAATCATAAATTATTCTAGTCTTTCGTAACACACTACATATGCTTGTTCTTTCGTTTTATTGTGCAACACATGAGTTTATTGTCCGACAGTTTTGAACGAGGTTTGAACCAAAGGGTCTCTACCAACATACAGAAGATAATCTCCATGGTAACCAAACAACACATTTGTTTTTAGGTATTGGGTCTCCCCTTTGCAACAAAACCCTAGCTCGGGTGACTCCTCTTGGAGGCAAGCAATTCCAAGTGGGAGTTGTTACTCTTGTCATGCGATCCCCTATATATGTGATGAAGAGAAAGATACAGTAAATCTAGGAATGGCAGTGATATCAAAACCTACTGAACATCTTCCTGTATTGATGTTGACTAAAGGAGAGACATATACAAATTCATGGCACTAAAAGCAATGATATTGGAAATCTAATCATTGTCAACCAAGGTTTTTCGTTTCGCTGCGCAACATATGATTTCTTATTAAAATCCTACTCTTATCGTAAAAGAAGACACAACACATGTAATATTAATCCAATTCCCCTACTGGATCAAGTTGTATTATCATTCTATCGGGATGTCAATTGAAGGAAGATGAAAATGTGGCAGCTTAAATGATCGGTAAAGAACTCATGGTGGAACAATATGATAGAAGGTGAGATAAATGTAGTCCAGTTGAGATTTTCGTCATTTCTGAAAAACTATTGACGAGGATATAAATTATAAGAGATACCAAAAGAACACTTCACAATACACACACACACACACACACAAATATGTGTGTGTGTATATATATATATATATATATATATATATATATATATATATAGTCAGGCTAGTGTACACTCGAGTTTACCGGAGTCACCGTACACCTCAATCATTTTTGAAGATGCAATATATTTTTTAAAAATCTAAACGATTGATCTTCTTAATTATCATAAGAACATACTATATAATAAATTTTAGCTCATTTGGACACTTATAGGTCGTGCATCTAAAGGAGGTAAAAATCTTGTATTTCAAATTAGTTTTGTGCGTCGATTTTATTATCGTTGGATGAGTGACTTATACTCATTCAAATGAGTTCAAATTTTGTATGTGACCAATTATTATTGTAGCAATGAAGATCAATGGATTCAATTTTGGAAAAATATGGTCTAGATAGGCAAACACCATTGGGGTGTACGGTGTGATCAGTACACTCGAGTGTATTTTAGCCTGACTCTCTCTCTCTCTCTCTCTCTATATATATATATATATATATATATATATATATATATATCTACTCATTCAAATGAGTTCAAATTTTATATGTGACCAATTATTATTGTAGCAATGAAGATCAATGGATTCAATTTTGGAAAAATATGGTCTAGATAGGCAAACACCATTGGGGTGTACGGTGTGATCAGTACACTCGAGTGTATTTTATCCTGACTCTCTCTCTCTCTCTCTCTCTCTCTATATATATATATATATATATATATATATATATATATATATATATATATATATATATAGATATAGATATAGATATATAGATATATAAATATATATACATATATATACATACATAAATACATATATATACTTATATACACATACATATATATATATATATACACATACATATATATACATATATACACATTCATATATATACATATATACACATATATATACATATATATATACAAACATATATATATATATATATATATATATAACATAAATGAGGCTATCCATCTATTGCTATTGTGACATGAGAGGAAAATCAAAAGGAAGGTTAGCCACACAGAAGAAATTAAGAAGTAGGGTCATAGATTAAACCTTCGTCAAGGAAAGGAAGGATGATTGTCCATTATCATCTTTGATTCTGAAGTAGATATAATACTTCCCCTCCTATATAAACATTCATAGATCACATGAAAGTTGAGATAAATATTTGACTTCTATATAAACATTCACAAAGCATTCAAAGAGAAGGAATTTGATACGCGCAAGAACCAGTATGGGTTGGGCGATACGCGCAAGAACCAGTATCGGGTGGGGACTTGTGGAAACTTGGCGCGCGATGCATAAGTGCTTGAAGCCGGCTGGACTCAATACGTCTGGTCGATATGGGTTGGGCAACACGGCAACCCGTCATGCTTTTTAAAGGTGATATGGTTGGGCGCTAAACTTGTTACCATGGTTTGGGTGACATGTTATCAAAGAACCCCAGCATGCTGAGCAAAGGTAAGATATCATGCATACCCGATATCTTATCAAAGAACTTAAAGAGAACTTAATCAAGGATGAAAAACTAAAAATCAAAAGGCGCTTGATGTGTAAAACACCATTGGCCTAAGAGTACACCTCAGCCTCAGATAGTATTACACACCAAGGCGGTAAAAGTAAGTCAGTGGCCTAGAAAATAGAGTCTTCACACATGGCGCGGGCACAAACTCGGGCCTTATTACAATGAGAGTTTTCATATTGTTCTTTGCAGGAAAAGGAAATAACATCCTATTCTAGGAAAGTAAAACTCGGGCTGCCTCTCGAGGAGCATTGTGGTTTTTATTGTTAGCTCGACATCTTCAAATCTTGCTATGCTTCTTCGGTAGGTGTAGCTTCGACATCGTCCAAGGGCAACTCGGATCTCGTAACGAAAGCTTCATCTTCGTAGAACCTCTTTACTCGGTGTCCGTTGATTGGGAAGACCTTTGCTAGATCATCTTTCTCGTATACCTCCATCATTCCTGAGAGATACATCTTCTCTACTACGAATGTTCTACACCACCTAGTCTGTAGTTTCCTTGGAAAAAGTCGAATAGAAGATTTAAACAACAACACTTTGTCACCTTCCTTGACGTCTTTCTTCCATAGGTGGGAATCATGCCAGACTTTTGTCCTCAGCTTGTAGATTCTTACATTCTCGTAGGCGTGAAGCCTAAGTTCTTCAAGTTCTTGGAGCTGGAGGAACCTCTTCTTTCTGACTAGCAACAGATCCATGTTGATACGTGTACTGACCCAGAATGCCTTGTGCTCCAACTCAAAAGGTAGATGACATGCTTTCCTATATATCAGACAATAAGGTGTGGTACTGAGCAGCATCTTGTACGATGTTCTATACACCCAGAGAGCATCATCTAGCTTGGTTGACCAATCTTTGTGAGACTTTCCAACCATTTTCTCCAGGATCTGCTTGATTTGCCAGTTAGAAACTTCAACTTGACCAGATGTCTGTGGATGGCATGGGGTGGCGACTTTGTGTCAAACGCCATATCTACGTAGGAGTGACACAAATTGCCTCTCAGCAAAGTGAGATCCACCATCACTGATGACTGTTCTTGGTACTCCAAACCTGGGGAAGATGATCTTAGTAAAGAGCTTTATCACTGCATTAGCATCACATGTGGTGGTGGGTATGGATTCTACCCACTTGGAAATGTAATCCACCACAAAAAGGATGTACTTGAAACTGTACGATGAAGGGAAAGGTCCCATGTAGTCTATCCCCCATACGTCAAAATTTCCACTTCAATCCATTCAGCCATGGGCATCTTGTTTCTACGGGAAATATTCTCAGTCCTTTGACACTCGTTGCAGGCTTTGACAAAGGTGTGGGCATCTCTAAAAAGAGTGGGCCAATAAAATCTAGACTAGAGAACCTTGGTCGCGGTTCTTTCAGCACCCAAATGCCCTCCATAGGGAGAGGAATGACACTGAAACAAGATCTTTGGAGCTTCTTCTTCGAGTATACATCTCCTGTATAAGCCATCAGTTCAATGTCTAAACAATAGAGGGTCATCCCAGTAATAGTTCTTCAGATCATAGAAGAACCACTTCTTCTAATTGTATGACATTTTTTGGGGTAGTTTTTTGCATGCCAGATAGTTGTAGAAATCCGCATATCATGGTCCTTAAGGATTGGCCATCTGGGCAACATATATTGCCTTATCAGCATAGCTTTAATTGATCTGCAAAGGGTGGTCGTCCACCACCCTGATATTTGATAGCTGGTCAGTGATCATGTTCTCAGAGCCTTTCTTGTCTATTATCTCATGATCAAACTCTTATAGAAACAATGCCCAGTGTAACAGCCTAGGCTTAGTGTCTTTCTTTTGCATTAGATACTTGATAGCTCTGTGGTCGGTATGAACAACCACTTTAGAACCTACAAGGTAAGATTGAAACTTATCAAATGTATATAAAATTTCTAGCATTTCTTTCTCAGTGGTGGGGTAATTCATCTGCGCTTCATCTAGCATCTTACTGGCATAGAAGATCACATGGTGTTTTTTATCTTTCTTTTGCCCCAGGACAACGCCTATGGGAAAATCACTAGCATCACACATAAGATCGAAGGGAAGATTCCAGTCGGGGGACTTGAGAATGGGTGTGGAGACTAAAGCATCCTTTAAAGTGGAGAATGTTGTTAGGCACTCATCTGTGAAATCAAATTTCACATCCTTCATTAGCAGATTTGACAGGGGCTTCGCAATCTTTGAGAAGTCCTTGATAAACCTTCAGTATTAACCGACATGACCCAAGAAACTTCTGACTCCTATAATAGATGTGGGTGGAGGAAGCTTGGCTATCGCCTCCACCTTAGATTGGTCAACTTCAATGCCTTTGTTGGACACCTTATGTCCCAGAACTATCCCTACTTGTACCATAAAATGGCACTTCTCCCAATTAAGGGTGAGACTTTGTTCTTCACATCTCCTCATCACCAATGATAGGTTATTCAGGAAATCATCAAAAGAGCTACCATAAACACTGAAGTCGTCCATGAAGACTTCCATCTTATCTTCCAAGAAGTATGTGAAAATGGCATTCATGCACCGCTAAAAAGTTGTGGGTGCATTATAGAGCCCAAAGGGCATTCTTCTAAAAGCAAATGTACCATAGATGCACGTGAAGGTAGTCTTCTCTTAGTCATCTGGGTGAATGGGGATCTGATAGATACCCGAATAACCATCCAACCAGCAAAAGTAAGAGTGGTGGGCCAGGCGTTCAAGCATATGGTTGAAAAATGGGAGAGGGAAGTGGTCCTTGCCAGTGGTGGTGTTGAGCTTTCGGTAATCTATGCACATCCACCAACCGGTGATGGTTTTAGTGGCAACCTCGATTCCATTATCACCTTTGATCAATGTTATGCCTCCCTTCTTAGGAGCCACCTGGATGGGACTCACCTGCATGCTGTCACTAAGGGCATAAATGATTCCAACATCTGAAAGCTTCACGACCTCCTTACTAACCACCTCTCTCAACTTCCATTGCGGCTGGGTGTAAGGCTTGGAATTTTCTTCCAAGTGGATCCTGTGCATACACACAGAAGGGTTGATCCCTCTTAGGTCTCCAATCGATTAACCCATGGCTTTTCTCTGTAGCTTTAGTTCCTCAAGTAGTTGTTCTTTCTAACTGTCAGTCAACTCTGAGTTGATGATGACTGGATTCATCCTTTGTTCATCCAGAAAGCGGTACTCCAAACCTCTCGGGAGAACCTTCAACTCGGGTGGGGTCTTCTCTTCTTGTTCTTTGGCAGGATCACTTCGTAGGGCAGCATACAACACTGTCGCAACTGGGTCTTTTGTTTCGGATAGATCTTCAGCTTCCAGAAACACCAGCAGTTCCTTCACTTCTAGATCTTCGACCACTTGTGCTTCACCAACTAAGGCATGCATCAGTGGGTCTACTATAGCTTTTTCTTCCCTTACCTCATTGCAGAGCTGCTAATAGCTTTTGACAAAATAATATGACTCAAAGAATGAGGGGGCTTTCATACAATCATAGATGTTGAAGTCAATGTTCTCTCTTCCAACCCTGATTGTTATCATACCCTCTTCCACGTCAATGAGTGCTCTGCCCGTTGCATGGAAGGGTCATTCAAAGATAATGGGGCAGCTAGGATCTTCCATTGTGTCGATTAAAATGATATCATAGGGTATAATAAACTACCCAACTCTACTGGGCATGTCTTCGACCACTCCAACTGGTCTGGTGAAGGTGTGATCTGCAAGCTAAATTCTCATATAGTGCTCACCATATCAGTGAGTCCTAACCTCTTTGTAAGGGACAAGGGCATCAAGCTGATACTTGCTCCTAGGTCCGCCAGACCTTTGCGGGTTATGTTGTCCCCAACTTGAAAGGGGATGAAAAAAGCCTTGGGGTCTTTCTTCTTAGAAGGCATACTTGCCTTGACAAAGGAATTGGACATTTGATCTAGCTTCACAGTTTCAACATCTTCACCTCTTTTCTTTCTTGAGATTAGATCTTTTAGGAACTTTGTGTATGTGGGCATCTCCTCGATAGCATCCAAGAATGGGATGTTGAGGTGCAACTTCTTTACTGCATCCATGAACTTCTCGTACCTCTTCTTCAAATGTGCCTTTACCAACTTGTGTGGGAAAGGTATGCGAGGTGCATACTTGTCCGGACGCTCCTTGAGAGGAACGTCGTCGACTCTTTCTTCCATCACTTTCTTCGACCTTGTGGGTATTTCTTCTGCTTCCTCGAGGTTAACATCCTTAGTTGGGGCTGTCTCCATTGTTTCTCTCTTCTTAATAGCTGGTTGTACCACTGTTCCTGAACTTAAGATGGCCATCTTTGCATTTTCGTTCCCACACAGATTTGCCTCAGTACTGGAGGGGAAACGCCCCACTTGGTGATTTATACCTTGGGCTAGACTGGTCAACTGCTGGTTAATCTGCTTGTTGTGCTGCTGCAACTCTCCTATATGAGTAGAAAAACCTCCCATCTGTTGTTGCATCAACTTGAGCAAGGTTGCACTGTCCACGGAGCTTTTATGCAACTTCTCATTTAGATGGTTCTGCTTCTTAGCAAAAGACATCAACTTTGTTATCATCGATGGTCATTGTGGCTGGTTCTGCTGGAAACTCCTCTAGTGCGGGAACCCTACTTGGCATTGTTGATTTGGCGGTCCTCCTGAGAAAGTTCCGCCTACCAGCTGATGAGAATTGTAGATTGTGCTGGTGTTCCCATATGAAAAACCAGGATGATCAGGGCACCGATACTAGACGTAGATTACATTCTCTGTATTGTCTTCATCAGATTCGCCTTGAGTGGTTGTGTGTGGACAGAAGTCAGATAGGTGGTCTGGCTCCCCACAAGTGACACAACTTCTTACTACCTCCTAGCAGACTTTTGCTTTATACCCCTGCTCCTTCAAGGCTTAGATGTCAGTTACTATCTTGTCCAACTTTGCCTCTAGTGCTTCCATCGCCATCAATTCCCTAGGAGTGGTGTGGCTCATTGCCTCATTATCATACTCACTATCTTATTGGTTTGTGGCCATATTGTCTATAATCTCTCTGGCCCTTTGAGCACTTAGTCCCAAGAAATTGCTGACAGGTGCCACATTCAGGGATATCCTTTCTCCGGCGCACAGCCCATTATAGAAAGTAGTGATCATCTTGGTCTCAGAAAAACCATGGCGTGGGCACTCCCTTTGATAGCCTTGAAACCTTTCCCAGGTCTCATGTAGATTCTCTGAGACTTTCTATGAGTACCTTGTTATCTTGTTTTGGCACTTGATTGTTCTTTCTATAGGGAAGAACTTGCCGATAAATGCATTGGCCAGATGTTCCCAATCGGGGAGGCTTCCATCCTGTAGACGTGTATACCACTCCAAATCTTTGTCTCTTAGAGAGAAGGGAAAGCAGTGGGTGTAGATGTGGGATATTGTGACTCTGTTGATCTTAAAATTCTTGCAAGTCCTCTTGAACGTTGTAAGGTGGTTGTACGGGTTCTCTTCAATGGTATTCCCTCCAAACCGATTGTGCTGAAGCAACTGGAGGAAAGTGGGCATCAACTCGAAGGTGGCAACATTGAGTGGTTTCTACAGTACCGTATTCCTTTCTTTGTTTTCCCTGACTTGGACAAAAGAACACAGTCAGGTGGTTGCTCAGCCATGGCTTGTCAGCCACAGGAGGGTCTGAAGTGGTGAAGAAGTACCTAGCAAGAAAGAAAAATGTGAAGGTGTGAGTGTGTTGTATAAATCAAGTGCAGTAAATATTTGCAATATTATATGCATATATATAAGGTTTTTGGCAAAGTGCAAGTAAGGCTTGGGTTCGTAGAACGACATTCGTTGCCTATCCCCAACAATGGCACCAAAAAGCTGACAAGCCTTAAATGTGGGTCAAGAAATGGAGACATGTCTAGCTTATTGGACTTTAGAAATTTATAGTACCTGAGTGTTTAAGACTCCTCCAACTAGCACAGGGTCGAAGTAGTTCGGGGTGGAACACAGGGATTGACAGAATAGTGCTTCAGAACTCAAGTTTTACTTATTTAAGCACGTCAAAAGGTCAAAGGATAAGGTTTTGATGCAATGAGAAAGAATCATAAAGAATCAAACCAAAAGCCAATCTCCAAGGGGAGTTACCAGAAGAATTGAGATTTAGGGGTTTAGAAGTGTTTATGGAAGTTTTTAAATAAAGGAAAGACAAGGAGATAAAATTGTTCTCGGCGTAGAGCACGAAGGAGGAAAACTTAAACGTAACAAGCGGCAGTGGCATACATCTTGCACCCTCTTCTCTCAAAGAGGATGCCACTAGCCATGCACTAAATTCCCTATCTCAAGGGTACCAGGCAGAGGCTGGAGTGGAAAGATATGTCAGGGCAACCTTGATTCTAGGTACTCTCGTACACCCAAATCAGACCAAGCTCTAGAGTTTAATACATCCCTCTCTCAAACGAGTCAAAAAGAGAAACATGATTTGATATTCATCTCGGTTACTTTAGGGTTCTCTGGTTACTCATGTCGAGTATAGGTGGGTGAGCCGTCTCGGGTTGAAGCCCAGGTAGGGACCCCACATGTTGAAGTAGCCTTGAGTGTCTTGTCGTGTTGCTTGCAGCTACTGGATCGGGTTCTAAGTGAACTCCTCCCATCCCTCTCGGGTTGGGGGTGTGCTCACCTAGTATCGCCTGGCAGGCTCTGGAACTCGACGCACTAGCTCCTTTGCTCTAAGAGTTAGATCTCATAGGGTTTGGCCCATCCCATCATAGGCCTATAACTGCTATTTATAGACAGCGGGCTGGTAGGAGTTGTGTCTCTTGTTGGGCCATGTGTCCTTCATCTGGCACCGTTCACGTGGCTTCGGAAGGGGCCGACATGTATGTTTCTCGGTGCGCCTGGAGGGTCCGTTGCGTGCCGAGTTGTGAGTAAATCGCACATAGTCATGGCGGGTAAGAACCTTGGTGGGCTGCTGCACCGAGAGGTATCTGTATCACGCAATCGACTTTGTCGGCTGGGAAAACTATGACGGGTGAGGCACCCTGTCAGGTAAAGAGCTATAGTTTATCAAAGCTTCCACCCGACACACCCGCGTCGGGTTGCTATCATATCAGGCAGCGACCATGACAGATAAGAGGTGTGTCAGCTCACGCAGCTTACTGAGCCAGGATGGTTGCCTCATTGCTGATGGGCCTGAAGGACCCATTAATGCTCTTTTTGTGGAAAAACAAGAGAAACACTACAAAAGATAGGAAATGTTATCAGGGGCATAGTGGGCATTATTTCTATATGACAAATAAAATTCAACAGAGAGGAAGTTAGGTTTGGATGTAGTTTTGATAGTAAAATACAAGCTGTAGTAGCCATAAAATGGGTTTTATCACTTATGTATGTGTTTGGGTAAAGAAACTAGTATATGATATCCTTGAGATGAGATGGTACAATGTATGTACAATGTGAACCATGATGTATATATTGTTTTGGTTCTTTCTTTAAGAGTTTCCTTGAAATGGATCTATTTATAAAATGGTCTTAATTTTTAGTGATTTTCTTTAATCCGTTGCTAATGGTTATTCCACATAATTACTGGTGGTAATTTGGATGTCGGTTTGATGGCGTGTCATCACAAAGTTTTGGTATCAGAACCTAAGGTTCGCTGAGTCTACAGAGACATAGGATTATGGTTGTTGAGTATGTTCTAGTGTCCTCCAGTTTATCTTATAGTGACTTTTGCTCATATTGGAGAAGAAGTAAAGCTAAAAGATGGCTGGAGCACATGAAGAACATGTTGTTCAGAGCAGTGTTGCTGCACCAGGAGGATGTGCAAGGGATCAGGCTTGAGAGGAATCCGTGGCTGAGAATCCCTGGCTTGATCAAGCCATGCTAAAAAAACCAAGCCTTTTATGCTCTTTTCGAGCAGTTCATGACCACAATGACGCATATGGCGGATCGGATGCTAGCACCAGCACCTAGGTTACCAGTTCCCAATGAAGGACATGGGTCTGGAAAAACCTTTGAGCGGTTAAGCCGAGTAGGAGCCACCAAATATGCCAGTACAGCTAACCCAACAGACGCAGATTCATAACTCACTGAGCTGGAGAAATCCTTTAGATTCCTTAGCATCCCAGAGACTGATAAAGTTAGGCATGTTGTGTACCTTTTAAAAGGAATGTTGGCTATTGGTGGGCCATTGAAGAAGAGAAAAGACCTGGTGTTGAGGTTGGATGGAAGGAATTATGACGTGAGTTTGTGAGTAGATACTTTCCCAAAACTTATTTGGATGAGAAAATCTCACAGTTTGAGCGGATTAGACAAGGACCAATGAAGATTAGTGAGAATGAAGATAAGTTTATAGAGCTTTTGTGGTTTTGTCCACACATGGAAACTACAGATGAGGAGAGGATTCGACATTTTGAGAAGGGTCTGAACGTTGAGTTAACCACACATGTATCTTCTCTAGAGAATAGAGAGAGGTTTGCCACCTTTGTGGAGTTAGTTAGGTGGATAGAGAGGTTCATGATTGAGAAACATGAGGAGAATAGTATGAAAGTACATACCCAGTTCCAGGGACAGAGGTCTGGAAGTTTTAAGAAACGGAGGTTTCCTGCACCAGCAGCACCACAGAGGTTCAGTGCTCAGACGCAGTGGACATCAAGCAAGGGTAGAGGTTGTAGTTTTTTTCCCAGTGGAACCCATAGCATGGCATCAATATTAGTGATAGGACCATCTAGGATGCAATGGGAGAACATAGACTTCTTCAAGTGTGAGCAGACAAGACATTTGATAAAGCATTGTCTAGTTAGAGACAGGGAGGTAACTCAACCATCGAGGAAGAGTCAACAAGGATCTCAGAGGAAACAGTTTATTAGTGGCACACGATGACATGGATTGGAATCTCAAGTAGGTTTATCTACACCAAACAACAAAGCATGGAGTTGAAAATAGGCAACAACAAGTTTATATGCTATGAATCAGCCAGAGGAAGTAATCAATCCACAAGTCGTGATAGGTCAGATGGAATTGTTTCATTCTAATATGTCTTCATCCTGATTCATATTTGTTTTGATTAATTCGGGTGCTACACACTCCTTTATCACTTGAGAAGTGATTCATGACTGCAATATGACTGTCAGTCATAGAGTAGATAATGTGTTATTAGAAACTCTGTTAGTTAGATCTATAGTGTTAAGGGAGGTATGTTCTCCTTGTGTTCTTTTCTTTTTAGAACACATCACTCAGGTGGATCTTATACCACTTGAGATGCACGGGTTTGATGTAATTATTAGGATGGATACCCAACAAAAGTATAAGGTTGTCTTGGATGGTGGTTCCAAGCAAGCTATGTTCACAGACAGTGATAAGACATGGGTCTTTCAGGGGGACAGAAAGATTCTTCCAACCTATCTAGTGTCAGTAATGGTAGCTAAGAGATTGATGTGATAAGGATACGAAGCATTCTTGGCACATGTGGTAGACACCAAAGTTGAGAGTCCTAGTCTTTCTAAAGTTCTTGTTGTTAGGGAATTCAAGGATGTGTTTCCTGAAGAATTTCCAGATATTCCTCCACCTTAAGAGATTGATTTCGAGATTAATCTAATTCTAGGTATGCAACCAATAGCACAAACTCCTTATAGAATGGCCCCTGATGAGATGGCAAAACTCAAGAAACAGTTACAGGAGTTGCTTGAGAAAGGTTTCATTCGACCGAGTACTTCGCCATGGGGTGCTCCAGTTCTTTTTGTTAAAAAAAAGGATGGGTGTTATGACCCCATCTTCCGGTAACCCCCAATTAAGGGAGACCGAGAGGTCGAACCCGCACACATAATTTCCGGATCAAAGGTTCGACAATTAACCAAGAACTATTATTAAATTTTAACATACTAAACTGGAAAGCTGTACGAAAATAAACTTTTGCATATATTTTGAAAACATGGATCTCTAAACTTCTATCCACATATGAATTCTACTCTAACTAATCGTCCTTGTATTTTAATTCATGTATTTCACAATATGACGATTTACTATTTGTCCTTTTGGCTTTGTACCTAAAATGCTGACAAACAAAATGTCGGTCAGCATAAAGATGGTATGTGGGGGAATCAATAATCGTGCAATTATTCATAACAATGTATTGCAGCCAATTACCATTTAACAAACAATTTTACATTTTAAATATAACTGTGTGATCCATGCCTTCCCTATCCTCTGCGTTGTCCCTGCAGTGGACATGGATACTACTTTCCTTATAGTAGGTCCCCATTAAACCCTTCATGGTCCCACCTATAGATCAACCAGTTTCTTGGGTTGAGTCACATGGCACTACCCGTAAGCAGCCCACTCCTTAACTCATGGCATGCCAAAGGGTCTCATGGCACTACACTTGTTAGCCCCAGTTACTAACCCACGATAACCTAGACCTTACTCTAGGTTACCCCTTTTAGCCTTTACAAGCCACAAAGGTGGATTCGGATCTAGCCAGTCATATATATATTCATAGTGATAATCATAGTCACTTTATATCTGCATGAAATAAAAGGCATCCAACCGTTATTTTCAAGCAACTGAAAAGAACGTTCGGAAATTGTCGTGAAACTAAAGCGATTATTCATAAGCATAACCACATACCTGTTCAGTAGATTTCTCAAGCTAATATCAATTCCAACCAAGAAAGCAATCCAAGCAAGTAATTCAACCACATAATCAAGAATCCTAAAAAATACATGTACTCTATTTACTACACACTTTATCAAGATTCTTTCTATTCTACTTGAAATCGCTTCCTAAGGTTTCCATATCCATTTTAGGGTTTCGGTTGCAATTAGGGTTTCACTTCAATTACTATTTTAAACCCTAATTCTATACAATTACTTACAAACCCTAACTTCTGATTAAAGGCACACTTAAACATTAATTAAGCCCATTATGCCTATTTTACATAAAAGCTACTATTTTTATCCTTTTAATCCATGACAAGATCATTATGCTCATTCATCATCAATTCAAAGTTCATTATGGTCTAATTCACATATGAACTCGATTTGCCATTAATACTACCTTTTATTCATGAGAAAACCCTAATTACTACATTTAGGGTTTTTATCCATAATTTGGGATTTTGTACTCGAAATAGCTTAAAACTATCATATCTCAACTCTAATCATGAAAATGATCAATTAAAGCTATTAATAGTGTCATTCACTAATTTTAGGGTTTCAAGGCCCATTAAAACATATTTATGCGCGTGAAACTCTAAATTAAACCAATTACATGCAAAGTTCATCCATTTTTATCTTAATATTTCTTTTTATCATTAATAGGTTAATATCAACTTTAATCATCCATTAAACCCCACTAAACACATTAATCATTTCAAAATAGGGTTTCTTAATCTTTAATTCATTAAAGTTGATAATTTACATTACTTTTCGAATTGCAAGAGGAAACAACTTCTAAACATATTTTTATTGAATTCCTCTCATTTTTCTGAGCAATTTGAACATATTATTTGCAACTATCGGAGTTACGAATATTTAGATATGAATTTCACAAAGTTTACCACTTTGGACCAATCAGAGGATGCCGCATCACATTTATCCCCATGCAATGCAGCGATTTGGAAATATAACAAATTGACCCATTTGCCCTTGGTTAAGTTGTGCACGTCTTCAGCCCTCGGACGGTCATAATGGTCCAATGGACGTATCATCTTCTTCCTCGGTTCAGCAGCAGTAGCAGCCGCGTAGGGCAGCCCTCGGTGTGGCTCTCCCACCCAGGTTTGGGCTCGAAATCC
This sequence comes from Alisma plantago-aquatica, assembly GCA_963693085.1. Lineage (NCBI taxonomy): Eukaryota > Viridiplantae > Streptophyta > Magnoliopsida > Alismatales > Alismataceae > Alisma > Alisma plantago-aquatica. Next base: position 1,426,744,543 of record OY856410.1, on the reverse strand, counting down.
ACCGGGAGCTTTTGCTCTGCCTCCACTTTGCTCAGGCGCACATGGGTGTCTCCCAAACCTTGAGCAAGGTGGCCGGTTTCTCACTCGTCGGCCATGCCTTTTGCGGTCGCCCCTATAGCCTTGCGGCTGCTGTTATGCGTGCTCCAGGGCACAACTTCGATGGCCAAGTTGCTCTTCGGCAACGTGGCACATCAAGCCACCATCTCGACCTTTCCTTGGCTCCATCTACCTCCATGCTCACGCTGCTACCCATGGCTAGGGTTTAAGAACAAAAATGAGAAAGAAGAGTGGAGGATTACGTGTGGGATCTTCTGGATTCGGCCCAGGGTCGTACCCCTTATATAGGGGAGAGTATATAGGCCCTAGGATGCTCATCCACGAGATCCAAGTCCTAATTCCAATAGGAAGGTATATTACTTAGCTAGGAAGCAAGTTCCTCTCTCTTTCCTAATTCTTTTGATAATCCTTTTTTATTAAATATTAGGATTTCGAAAATTACTTCTTTTCTTTTCTTTGTACTTGCCTTTTAATCTATTGGCCATGAAAACTATATTTCCTTAAGTAGAAAATATCACTTCTTTAATAAAACCATGAAATTCATTAATCATGCATCATATTATCCTCTTATGTTCTATTATTGGTATTTTTCTCTTTCTTTTCTTCATTGGACTCATTGGATCCCAAGAAACTCAAATTATTCAAATTTCCTTTTTAAGGAATACTCATTATCCTTCTAAATGCATCAATATGCATTATTTCACATTATCTTGTTTATTTCTCATTAAAATATCTCTTTTTAAGGATTTCTCTTTATTTATCTTTTATTTTCCTCATTGGTATTCCTTTTAACATTAGAAATCTTTGGGATATGAAATCCCACTAAGGATAACTCAATTCCACCTTTTTCCACTTTTTAATTTCTTTCTTAATAAAGAAATACTTAATTGATCTTTTCTTTTCTTATTGCATTCTCTATGCAACTTTGGAATCCTTGGAACCCAAGGAACCCAATAGGCACGAAATCCATCTTTGGATTACATTCTTTTTCCTGCCAGAGGTTTCCACATCATTCTTTTCTCAAAAACTCAATTATTCATTTACTAATTTAATAATTGAATTTCCTTTCTTCATTTCCTTGTTATTGGGCCCAATAGCCAATAAAGCCCACAACACAATCATCAAGGCTATTGTAAATAAAATCCATTTATTCAAAACAAATTATATAATTATTTGTTCAATTATCTTTAATATAAGAAATTACATTTCTCACCAATTGAACCCAAAAATTGGGGTTGTAACATCCTTCCCCTCATATAGGAATTTTGTGCTCAAAATTCTTATCAAGCAAATAAACAATTCAGGATAAGACTTTTCCATGTCCATCATTGGCCCCTATGTGGCTTTACTGTACTCATGGTGCTACCAAAGAACCTTTATCATCACATATTCTTTTCTCTGATTTCTTTCATCCTGGTGTCTATAAACTGCACAGGTGACTCAGGCCATTTCAGCCTCCCTTGGGGCTCACTAGGTTCATTGCTCAGCACATGGTCTGGGTACCTCACATAGTGCTCTAAATTGGACACATGGAACTCATCACACATTACTTTATCCTTAGGGGTAAGATCAAACTTAACCTTCTCCACCAATCCATCTCAAATGAACTCATGCATCGGGGACTTAGCTCTCTCTTAGTTGTAACTTAGAGGGGTCGGATTTTCATGTCACATATTCTCCCACTATGAATTGTGTGTCAGTCTACTTTTCATCCGCTCATGACTCCCATCGTCTCTAGGATCCTTTCAGCCATTGCACGATCAAAGCAACTTCATCTACACACATTGTGGTCCTTTTCTAACCATCACGTGGTTCTTTCACCAACATCACCTTACTGAAGTGGTGACCGACACAACCTCCCTTACAAAGCTTCTTTCAATCCCGATACTAGCTATGGTGGTTATCATCACATCTTTCATAGGACAAGAACTGTCTCTAGATATCACCCTGAATGAGCACACATGCTCTCATCAGACCCTTTAGTCTGGATCATACTATCCATTAGTTAGAGGTGATAAACTGTACTAACATAGAGTTCTTCATGTTTCTACTTCCATCTCATGAAAGTGAACCTTTAGGTTATACTCAAGAACTTTTGAACTCGCATCATGGTGTAGTTGAACCATCTCTCTCATGTGTAGTTCAACCAGAGTTGTCCCTTAACAGAACTCTTTCTTTCTCATGCCATCTAGGTAAGGTGACCTACCAAAACCCACATTACATCTTGACCTCACTACTACAAAAATGACTTATAACATCACTTTTAAAGGCGTCGGTTGTATACATACACCGACACCTAACACATAAAGCGTCGGTTCAAAAAACAACCGACATCTATCTGTGAAGGGCGACCAGACATGGATATCACTTTTATTCAGTGTCGGTTCCTTATTAAGAAACCGACGCCTAAAATTAACCGCCAAATCCAAAATTTCTAGCGAAAAAAATTACCTCCAAAATTTAACATATGGTGTCGGTTATTAACTCTTAAACCGACGAAGAAAGGTTTTACACGAGACAGAAATTGGGCCCATTTTTATCGTCGGTTTGCTTGCAGTAACCAACGTCGATATATTTTCGCGCGATGTCCCCGTGAAAATTTTCACCCCCCTTTGGCGTCGGTTTGCTACAGAAACTGACGCCTATGGTCAGAATGTGAGAACATTTTGTTTTTGTCAGCATATGTGGATAGACGTCGGTTTTTACTAGAAAAACTGACGACTATCATTGATCATAGGTGTCGGTTTTTGTGTTGTAACTGAAACCTATATGTTTATGTGTCGGTTTGTTTGAATAACCGACACCTATTATTAACTTAATAGCACCCGCGCGACCTAGCCAGACTCTTTCTTCTCTGTTTCATTCCCGCAATTGAGAGGTTTAGTCTGGCGATTCTGTTACTCCACCGCTGCTCGCTACCACTGCCTCCACGCTTGTTGTCGTCACCGCTCAGGCTGCCACCTCCACTGTCGCCATGTCGCCGCCTCTGTTGGACACCTGTTGCTCGCCGTCACCGCACGATACCCGCCGATCGCCCTCACTTCTCACTGCCACTCAACACCTGCTCGATTTCCGTTGTCGCCGCTCGACAGAGGAGGTACCCTCTTCATTTTTCCCTCTCTTTTTCTTACTCAACACTTGCTCGCCCCACCGTTCTACCCTTGGATTTCTACTGCTCGATCCTCTACTTGGAAGCAACATGAGGAGGTCACGACTGTGTGGGCCTCCACCTCTTCTTTTTCCTCCACCTCTTCTTCTTCCTGCCCCCTCTCCTTACCAAATGGATTAAAGCAAGGCCACGACCGTGTGGGCTGGCCATGGCCGTGGCTGTGTTGGCCAACCACGGTCGTGCTGGCCAGCATGACCTTGGTAGGCCAACACAGCCACAGTCGTGGCCAGCCCACTTGGTCGTGGCCTTGCTTTTATCCATTTGGTAAGGAGGGAGCAGGAAGAAGAAGATACATTTGCAATTGAATACTAATGCTTGACCTAATTTTGTAATTTTTAATGCGTGTTGAATTAAGATATTAAAACCCTAATACACATTTCACCATAATCTTGAATTAAGTATATTACTGAAATCTTGTGATCAATCTATGTAAGATATTAAAACCCTATTGTTAAATATCTGATTTTGTAGTGATGTGTCACCCTAACATCTACATGAATCCCTATTGTATGATGTAGATTGATGATAATGCGTGAGCTAGTTTCAAATTTTGAAATCAATTATGAATCTCTCCATCCCTAAGTCATACTAATTTATGTGTAATCTTTATCTTGATAATGAAAATGCATGGACACTCGAAATGTTGAAATCAATGTTATAGAATGACAACACATGTATTTGTTGGCCTAGAAACATGTCCAAGATTTACTCATTAGGAGTATATCTTGGATAGTCCCCAGTTTGTGACTGTTCTTAAACACCTAATCTCACTTAGGATGTAAGTGTATAATGTGTATAGGGGTTTCAAGAAAATTTTGGTAGCATTTCCCCGTTTGTTCCCTAAGTACAAATGTACTTAGAGAACAGCGGGGAAATGCTGCCGAAATTTTTTTGAAAACCCAATACACATTATACACTTACTAGTGAGATTAGGTGTTTAAGGATGGGATAGGTGGTACACATTTATTATATATAAGAATGACATTACATGTAATTGTTGGCCTAGAAACCCGTCCAAGATTTACTCATTAGGAGTAAATCTTGGATAGTCCCCAGTTTGGGACTGTTCTTGAACACCTAATCTCACTTAGGATGTAAGTGTATAATTTGTATTGGATTTTTGAGAAAATTTCTATAGCATTTCCCCGTTTGTTCTCTAAGTACATATGTACTTAGAGAACAGTAGGGAAATGTTATTGAAATTTTCTTGAAAACCCAATACACATTATACACTTACTAGTGAGATTAGGTGTTCAAGGATGGGATAGGTGGTACACATTTATTATATATAAGAATGACATCACATGTATTTGTTAACCCTAGACCCTAATCTTGTTGTAATATATACTTGTTTTCTCTTTGATCATAGAATGGATAGATCATGGATGTCCATTCGCAATCACTGCACCCCAGAGTTTATATCTGGTCTTGACCAATTTATTAGATTTGCCGAGGAACATAGGAAACAACCTGGAGATAGGTTCTACTGTCCATGTAGGCATTGCGGTAACAACTTAAAAGTCAGCACTGGTGACGAAATCAAAAGTCATGTCATGTGCAACGGGATTATACAAGGCTATACAGAATGGCACTGGCATGGAGAGATTTCAAACCCGAAACCAGTTGATGTCGATAACAGTGCTTGTGTGGAAGAAGAAATTGCCTCCAATGACGTAGATGTGAATGAACCAGTTCCAGTAGACATCGTTGATGTGATGCTGGATAGTTGTGGGGTAGAGCACACCGATTCACCTCCCATTTTTAGAAACATTATCCATGATGCTGAGATATCGTTATACACAGGTTGTACTAAGTTTACGAAGCTTAGCGCTGTGTTGAGATTGTATAAGCTGAAAGCTAACAATAGATGGAGTGAAAAAAGCTTCATGTCTTTGTTGAAAGAAATGCTTCCTAAAGGAAATAAGTTGCCAATCTCAACATACCAGGTAAAGAAATTGTTGTGCCCAATGGGAATGGATGCCAAGAAGATACATGCATGCCCGAATGATTGTGTATTATTTCAAAAGGACTATGTGGATTTGAAAGATTGTCCAAAATGTGGTGCGTCACAGTATAAATTGATGACTTTGGGGGAGTCCAAAACTGGTTCTCCTACTAAGGTGATGTGGTATCTACCTATAATATCACAGTTTCAACGCTTGTTTGCCAATCCGATAGATGCGAAGAATTTGAGGTGGCATGCAGATGTTAAGAAAAATAATGATGGGATCCTACGACATGCGTCTGATTCCCCACCGTGGAAGAAGATTGATCTATTGTACCCTGAATTTGGTGAAGAAGTCAGGAATCTAAGACTTGGGCTTTGTATAGATGGGATGAATCTGTATGGGACATTGAGCAGCCAACATAGCACTTGGTCAGTCATGCTTGTTATATACAATCTTCCTCCCTAACTGTGTATGAAAAATAAGTACGTAATGTTGTCGTTGTTGATATCGGGCCCTAAACAACCTGGAAATGATATCGATGTTTATCTTGAACCTCTGATTGATGACTTAAAGAAACTTTGGGGTGAATGTGTGATGATCTATGATGCTTCACGAAGAGAGACATTTCATTTGCATGCTATGTTGTTTTGCACTATTAATGACTTTCCAACATATGGGAATTTGTCTGGATATAGTGTCAAAGGAGCTAAAGTGTGTCCTTTATGTGAAGAGAACACTGATTCAACAAGACTAAAACATGGCGGTAAGACTTTATATCTCAGTCATCGAAGGTTTCTTACAAAATTCCTTCCGTATCGTAGGTAGCGCAAAGCATTCAATGGATTGAATGAGGAACGGAGTGCACCTAAACATATACCAGGGGATGTTTTTATGAAAGAGTAAAAGACTTTGTCAATGAATTTGGTAAGAGATCACAATGTACTATGGCCACACGGAGTGACAAATCTTTATTCAAGAAGAAGTCAATATTTTGGGATCTTCCTTATTGGAATTCTTTGATAGTCAGGCATTGTATCGATGTCATGCACGTTGAGAAAAATGTCTGTGATGGTGTCATTGGTACTTTGTTGAATATACCAGGTAACTAAAGAAGGGATAAAATCCAGACTGGACCTATGTGAAATGGGAATAAGGTCAAAATTAATAGAATTACGTGAAATGGGAAATCGGAGAACATACTTACCTCCTGCTTGTTACACATTGTCTACAAAGGAGAAGAAAGCTTTTTGTGAATGTTTGGTAAATGTTAAGGTGCCATAGGGTTACTCATCCAACATCCGTAGATTGGTATCAATGAAAGATCTGAAGTTGATAGGTCTTAAATCTCATGATTGTCACACTCTAATGCAACAAATATTGCCTGTGGCAATTCGATCTATATTGCTGAAGCATGTAAGGTTTAAAATCACCAGACTTTGTTTCTTTTTCAACAGTCTGTGCATCAAAGTTATTGACCCTAATACTCTCAATAATTTGCAAAGAGAAGTGGTTGTTACCCTATGTCAGCTTGAGATGTATTTTCCTCTTTCGTTCTATGATATCATGGTACATCTTGTTGTCCACTTGACTAGGGAAGTGAAAATGTTGGGACCAGTTTTCTTGCATTGGATGTATCCCTTTGAACGATACATGAGCGTTTTTAAAAGTGATGATCAAAATTGTTATCGGCCTAAAGGGAGTATTATTGAGGGTTATGTGGTGAGAGAGGTTATGGAATTTTGCAATGACTTTCTCAGTGGTAATGACACTCCTGGTAATGACAAGAATATTGAGGAGCAATTTGGCAAAGGAATTTTGGGATCACGGGTGAAAGTAATCAACCGTGAGCACTTGGAACAAGGTCACTTGTATATTTTACACAACATGGACGAAGTGAGTGTTTATATCGAGGAACATACCAATTTCATCAAGAGACAATATCATCAAGCCAATGTGGCTTGATAGAGAGCATAACAAGACATTTATTAAGTGGTTTGAAGATAAAGTCTTACATCAACTATCTCAAACACCAGATTATATTACTGAAACTATCAAATGCCTCACCTTTAAACCAAAATTGAATGTTATGTCTTATGAAGGGTATGACATTAATGGATTCACATATTACACAAAGTGCCAAGATGATAAGAGTGTCATCCAAAACATTGGGGTCACCCTTCAAGCGTTGACTATGTTTTTTGCAAGTGCAAAGGATAAGAGTCCACGTGAAGCTAAAATGTCATATTACGGTGTCATTGAAGACATATGGGAGTTTGACTACATAGATTTCAAAATTCCACTCTTCAAATGTAATTGTGTTGATAACACCAAAGGAGTTATAGTGGATGAATTGGGTTTCACTTTAGTGAACTTTGAAAAGATTGGCGAGAAGGGTGAACCATTCATATTGGCATCACAGGCGAAATAAGTATTTTATATCGATGATCCTACAAATGATAAATGGTCAGTTGTTCTTCATGGTAAAAGACAGTTCATTGAAGATCCTATAGATGAAGAAGAGTACTATGATAAGTATGATGACTCCAATCCATTCTCAGTTGGGTTGCCAACACCACCAAATATTGAAGCTAATGATGACTTGTATGTGCAGGGAGATCACAATGAAGGATTGTTAATTGATAAATGATCGCAATATTAGAGGCATGCATGTTTATATTTTTTTATATGTTTTATTTTTATGAATGTGAACTTTACAATGTGAATGTGAACTTTACAATGTGAATTTTACAATGTGAATTACTTTACAATGTGAATTACTTTACAATGTGAATGTGAACTTTACAATGTGAGATTTACAATGTGAATTACTTTACAATGTGAACTTTCAGATGGCTGAGCATTCTCCTGATGACCGTGCTGATGATTACCGTGAGGGTGAGGACATCAATGTGTCGCCTCGCAATGTAAGTTTTAAAAATATATCATATATTTATATCTACATGTCCATTTATAGTTATATCCTATAAGTGTGTTTATTTTGTCAAATTTTAGGTTGATGATGCACATGTACCCTCTGAAGCACTTGAGGCACTTGATGAGCAATGTTGCATCGTAAATGTGTGATGCAACGCTGTGGGAGAGTCCTAAGGAACTATAGGACAAATCTCACCCGAGAATACATAAAAGAAGGTGACAAGAGGAAGAAGACATCCACCGAACAGTGGAACTTCCTGGACAAAGAAGAATGGGACACGTTTGTTGCTTCAAGAAAAATTGATGAATTCAAGGTATTAGGCGTCACTCCCAATTTAATTAATATATGTTGTATTCACCTATTCAAGATTAAAGTTTAGTGTTACTAACCAAATCATTAATGTGCATACCAACTAGGCCCTCAGTGAGGCGCAAAGAGCAAGTCGTGCACTGAATGTGCATGACCACACAATGGGTCCAAAGGGGTATGCAGGCATTCGCCAAAGACTACAGGCTGAGTCTACTGCTCAGTCTGTTGCTACTCAGGAGTCCTCTACTACAGGTACCACACCTCTGCCTCACCATGATGTCTGGATAGCTGGGAGGAAAAATAAGAAGGGAGAAATAAGGAAGCCTGCAACTGCTGAGGCGGCTGCAAAAATGGTAAAATACAACTCTTAGAGCAATAGTTCGAATATTGATTATTTGTGGTGTTTACTTAATTACAATTTTTTTTTGGCAATTAGCGGGAGCTGTATGAGCTGAAGAAACAAGGCAAGTTCATCCCTGAGGGTACAAGGGATGAATTGATAGTTTCTCTGGGTAACCCAGAGCATCCTGGACGTGTTAGGGCTGCAGGCGCTGGTGTGGGCATCAAAGCGTTCTTTGGGACATCCCAGTGCAAACATGTCCCAAAAGTGGGAATTTCACAAGAAGAGGTAACCCATTCTTTCTTTATAATGTTATTGTAAAAGAGAATTCAATAATCAGAAGCTAATGTTTCTTTTATCCATGTATAGGTAGATAACATAGTTGATAGGAAATCGAAGAAGCAATGAGCTAGTGGCAGGCATCTCTGACTGCCACTCAGCAGACAGTAGCTACGGCGTCCCTCTCTACTCCTACTATAGAGGTTGGGAGTAATCATGTAGACCCAACACCGAGCACATCCATTGTAAGTATTTTTATGACATAGTAACTAGTCTTTTCAAGATGATATGTTTTCAAGATGATATGTATATATGTATATAACATTCTTCACACAAAAATTTGTAGGGGTTGAAGCCATGCCGTCTAAAAAGTAAAGAATTTTTCATTGTAGAGGCATCGACTTACCCATCCCTACCGGGGGAAATGTTTCATGGGTGTCCATTACCAGCTGGTTGGGTTCGTGTGAGCCTGGTACATATATTCCCTAATTGGATGGATCTTCCACTGCCATATGTCCACCCAGATTGTGAAACGCTTGGTGAGGCAGAAGGTGGAGTGATATTGTGGCCAAAAGTGGATGTCCTCTATACTGAAACTGTATGGTAAATTTACATTACGTTAAATTGTTACTGAGTGTATATGATGTCAATTGATCTGAAATTATATATATACAGGTTAAAAAGAAGACACCCAGAGCATCTAGGCCTCCACCTCCACCTCCTACATTACCAAGTTGGGTTCCACAGGACCTATCTGTCCCGTTAGATCCTAATTGTAGGGGTATGGCAATATTGTTAGGCGAACATGATATAAATTGCCCTATAACTGTTTCTATAGATGCGGATGCTCTAGGTCAATCATACGAAAGCAAACTATTTATACAAGATAATTTGGAGTTGTTTCGATATGATTGGCTGAATACATTTGTGATAGAGCTATGGATAAGGTGATATATTCTTTATACATCCATATACCTTGTGTAGGATCAGGTGATCTGGTTTCTTATTTATTAATGCATACGTAATACATGTTTTGCAGCTACTTAGACAAGATATGTGCAGATTTTTCATTCGAACAAGTAGGATTTTTTATTCCATCTTTGATTAGTCTAGTACCTAAAGACCCTCTGTCAGTTCAACAATACTATTGTGATGCTTTTACAAATTTTGATCAAAATAAGAAGATGTTGATAATAGCTCCATTCAATGTGGAGTAAGTTTACTTTGCTTATAATTTGGAATTAAGAAAATTACATTTTTATTTTGGATTTTAAGTTATTAATTTTTAACTTTTTTACCTCTAGTGGTATGCATTGGGAGTTACTAGTTATTGTCCCCGAGACGTTCATTGTCTATTATTTAGATCCTAAGGGGACTAAATTGAATTCAAAATATGGACACAAAATGAAAATGGCATTATTCCGGTGAGAAATATTTCATTTTCATATCCGTTAAAATATGTTATTACATTACTATTTAATTATGCAATGTATTTTGTTAAATTAACATGTAGGGGTTTAGATGAGTTCAAAAAGGTTGGAGGAAAGGTCCCCAGGAAAAAGAACCAACCAATAATTTGGAAGAACGTGGAAGTAAATTCCCGACTGCAATGTATATATTATTTATGTGAACAATGCTTAATTAGTTGTATTTTTTAATATTTTGTATGTTTCAATTTATAGTGTGCTACACAAGACAACGGATGAGCATGTGCATAATATGTGATGCAATTTATGCAAATGATTATCAAATATGCCACGGTGGACATCGATACCATTCCTGTGGTATTATATATAGTCTCATTAGATAATATGAAATATATGAATCTCATTTATATATTATTAATTATATATATACATCGTTCTCTTTGCAAGTGTTTAAAACTGACCACACTATAGGAAAGGCCTTACCAGATGTACATGCTCCCTATACGACGGAAGAATTAAATGATGTAAGAGAAGAATGGGCAACAACCATACAAGTAGTGGGGATTTTAACATATAATTGGGATGTTGATAGCGAATAATGACTAAAGAATGATATTTTGTAAATGAATTTTTGAATTATAATATGTGTGAATGTTTCTACATGTCTGAATGTTTCTACACGTGTCTGAATGTTTATACATGTGTGAATGTGAAAATGAATGAAACTGCTGGCTGCTATCTGAATGTTTCTACATGTGTGAATGTGAAAATGAATAGAACTACAAATTGCTACATGAATGTTTCTACATGTGTGAAAATTGAATGGAACTGCAGGTTGCTAAATGTGTGAAAATTAATGTTGTTAATTTTGCAGGTTTATGGCCTGTTGTTGGCAGATATCAATGGATGTCGTAAAACCTACAGTTCATAATTGAACTGCAGGTTTCTCATCCTGCGATCAGCCACAGAAGGCATGCAGACAGATAAGAAAAAAAAACATAAAATAGGTGTCAGTTATTTGTTTAAAATCGACGACAAATGATTACAGTGTCAGATAAATAATTATAACTGACGCCTAATGGATGTGATGTGGCATCGGTTATCAATAATAAACCGACACTTATGGTTTTGGCGTCGGTTTCCCTACTAGTAACCACTGTTTGGGAAATCAGTCTGCATGGCTGCATATACTCCCGCATATACCTATTCAGTCACCCTACCGCACCGCATATTACTAATCGGTCCACTAAGTGGTCATGGGCCGCATATACTCCCGCTTGGCTGATTAAGCGGCCGATTAAACTCTGCTTTTCGAAAAGCCCACAACTAATGTTCACGCATTTCGTACATACATGCATATATATACACACATATCATTATATATATAAATTGAGATATAGTCATTGAATTATATGTATACTTTGTAATAAATATAAAAAATTGCCACACACATTTGTACATTTATTCGAATACCATTTAATATATTAACATCTATAGATACATATACAATATACCTAAATATACAATCACATATTTGTGAATGTATATATACATTTTGATTTATTCACATTTATACACACTATACATATATTTGTACATCAATTTACATACATTTTAGTATTTGCACATATATTATAAACACATTCTATATATAGACATACATACATATATAAGCATATCATACATCATACATCCATATTAATATGTTTATATTTTTTATGATCTCGCTATATTATTTTATATATTAGTTTATTGAAATTAAAAAAAATCCAAAACCGCATATATTTTAATTTATGATCTCACTATATATTTTAATTTATGACATCGCTATATTATTTTATATATAATTATTTTATTGAAATAAAAAAATCCAAAACCGCATATACTCTCGTATATACTCCCGCATACCGCATATACTCTATGCATTACCCTCTCCGCCCGTACACCGCATACCGCTTTCCTTGACCATGCTAGTAACCGACGTCGATTTCCCTAATGAGGCCAGGCACCATGGCCGTGTTGGCCAGCACGGTTGTGGCAGCGGGCCAGACATCACGACCGTGCTGGCCAACACAGTTGTGGCAGTGGGCTAGACAACACAGCCATGTTGGCCAGCACGACTGTGGAAACGGGTGAGATGGCGTCAATTATCACTAATAAACCGACGTTGATAGTGCCCCAGATGGTGCCCTTTCTGTGACGCGAAGGTTTATGGAGTCAGTTTCAAAACTATTAACCGACGCCTATACCCCCATGCTGGCGCGTTTTCAGTGGCGCACGAAGGGTTGTGGCGTTGATTTGGAAACTGACGCCTAACGATTGGCCTTTTAGCGGCGCCTACATAGGTGTCACATTAAAACTGGTGCTAAAGGCCTTAAATAACTGACACTAAAGGCCGGTTATGTACTAGTGCCTTCCTTGGTCTAGGGAAGACTTACAACCTCCTTAGTGATGAACTCCCTTTTCCCCTCTCAGGAACTCTTTATACTCTATATCGATACATTGGGTTATTGGTGTTCGTCCTTCACCTCCTGGCTTGCATGGCGACAAGCCACATGCAACTTCATCTTAAGCATCTCAAGTACTACTGTCACTTACTATCTTCATAGTACGGTGTATCATTATTTCCTATATGTCATGATTCCTCAAGATCAATTCCTCAGAAACCCTAAATCACTCTAATCAGGCTTTCATCTCCTCCCTTTCCAAATAAGTGTATCTGAGGTTCTATCACCATCCTTTCATTATATCCAAGACTAGACTGGCTAACCAAACAATCATTAACTTTTTCAACATATCTCATTATATCTGAGTGTTAGCCAAACACATCTCCTTTCCAAAATTAGGGTTAGCCTAACAACCTCTTCTAGCTTCTATCCAAACTAGTCAGCTATATCTCAACCAGAACATCCATTACCACTTCACATCCTTAGGTATTAGGTAACATTGAATACATACACTTCCATGTATTTCACTTATCATCTCGAACTCTAAGTCTATCTTTATTGAAAACACTTTGAGCTCATCTTTTTGCTGATCAAACTCAACCTTGTATGACTCATATCTCATGATAAAAACATCCTCATAAGGTGACTACCTCATTCCTCTTAGTGTTGGTAAACCATCCATGTATCGTTCACTCCACCAGGGTATGTTATCATCTCTATCCTCATACCTCATACAAACGTTCCAACTCACATCATCTTTTATCCTTAGTGTATGGCATGCGTACTGTCCTATCTCTCACTCCCATAATAAGAGGAAATAAGAATTTGGATGCAGTCCAAATACAGAGTTCTTCCTATTCCAAGAGTAGAGATGGTACATCCCACCTTGCTAGTACACCTTTAAATCTAAGTTGAAACATTTCATTTATGCCTCTATATTACAATCATCTTGATATCAAAGTTACCTCCATGGAAAATTGGTTTTGAACCTACTTGGGTCCACACATATTCCTTGGTCATCACCTCTAGGTCTATAGGGTGCCGACACTTTTGGGGTCATCCCTCTTCCCTTATGCATCCAGAGAGTTCCCTACTCATCTGCCCTTTGGGTCCCATGAGTTCATGAAGGTGATCAATCTCCTAACCCATGGCCCTCACACAATGATAGATGTTACCTCTTGACCCTATGGTCATGTGCAACTAGGGAATTAGGTCGCTCCTACTTCCATCGGTCTTATCCCTACCTAACCCTAGGATAGACTTAGGATTCTCTTATAGTACATGTTCAACTTAGAACCTTACCCAAGCCTTCATCATCTATCTCTCTGTATTCAAGGGCTGACTTTCATCCTTTCATAGGGGTCATGGAGACCTACCTACCTTGGAATAAAAGGCATCCAACCATTATTTTCAAGCAACCGATAAAAGCGTTCGAAAATTGCCGTGAAACTAAAGTGATTATTCATAAGCGTAGCCACATACTTGTTCAGTAGATTTCTCAAGCTAATATCAATTCCAACCAAGAAAGCAATCCAAGCAATTAATTCAACCACATAATCAAGAATCCTGAAAAACACATGTACTCTATTTACTACACACTTTATCAAGATTCTTTCTATTCAACTTGAAATCACTTCCTAAGGTTTCCGTATCCAGTTTAGGGTTTCGGTTGCAATTAGGGTTTTACTTCATTTACTATTTTAAAACCTAATTCTATACAATTACTTACAAACCTTAACTTCTGATTAAAGGCACACTTAAACATTAATTAAGCTCATTATGCCTCTTTTACATTAAAGCTACTATTTTTATCCTTTTAATCCATGACAAGATCATTATGCTCATTCATCATCAATTCAAAGTTCATTATGGTCTAATTCACATATGCACTCGATTTTCCATTAATACTACCTTTTATTCATGAGAAAACCCTAATTACTACATTTAGGGTTTTTATCCATAATTAGAGATTTTGTACTCAAAATAGCTTAAAATTATCATATCTCAACTCTAATCATGAAAATGATCAATTAAAGCTATTAATAGTCTCATTCACTAATTTTAGGGTTTCAAGGCCCATTAAAACATATTTGTGTGCGTGAAACTCTAAATTAAATCAATTACATGCAAAGTTCATCCTTTTCAAAATTAATGTTCCTTTTTATCATTAACAGGTTAATATCAACTTTAATCATCTATTAAACCCCACTAAACACATTAATCATTTCAAAATAGGGTTTCTTAATCTTTAATTCATTAAAGTTGATAATTTACATTACTTTTCGAATTGCAAGAGGAAATAACTTCTCAACATATTTTTATTGAATTCCTCTCATTTTTCTGAGCAATTTACATATATTATTTGCTACTATCAGAGTTACGAATATTTATATATGAATTTCACAAAGTTTACCTCTTTGGACCAACCAGAGGACGCCACGTCGCCTCTATCCCCTTACAATGCAGTGATTTTGAAATATAACGAATTGACCCATCTGCCCTTGGTTAAGTTGTGCATGTCTTCAACCTGTGGAGGGGCATAACGGTCCAATGGTTGTATCATCTTCTTCCTCGGTTCAGCAGCAGCAACAACCTAGGGCAGCCCTTGGCGCGGCTCTCCCGCCCAAGTTTGGGCTCGAAATCCACCAGGAGCTTTTGCTCTGCCTCCGCCTTGCTTAGGTGCACACGGGCGTCTCCCAAACCTTGGCCAAGGTGGCCAGTTTCTCACTCGTCGGCCATGCCTTTTGCGGCTGCCGTTATGCACGCTCCAGGGAACAACTTCGATGGCCAAGTTTCTCTTCGGCAACGTGGCACATCAATCCACCATTTCGACCTTTCCTTGGCTCCATCTACCTCCATGCTCATGCTTCTACCCATGCCTAGGGTTTAAGAATGAAAACGAGAAAGAAGAGTGGAGGATTACGTGTGGGATCTTCTGGATTCGACCCAGGGTCGTACCCCTTATATAGGAAAGAGTAGATAGGCCCTAGGATGCTCATCCATGAGATCCAAGTCCTAATTCCAATAGGAAGTTATATTCCTTAGCTAGGAAACAAGTTCCTCTCTCTTTCCTAATTCTTTTGATAATCCTTTTTTATTAAATCTTAGGATTTCGAAAATTACTTCTTTTCTTTTCTTTGTACTTGCCTTTTAATCTATTGGCCATGGAAACTATTTTTTTTAGCAATACCGGTGAACCGGTTACTTTCTTACATTAAAGGGTACAAAGTGCAAAAAGTAGAAAGACTAGAAATGTAGATATCTCTCCCTATCGTGGGGAAAGTACTCTAGATGTTCTCTATGTCAGGTTGTTTTAGACAGATTTTGACTAGCAAGTCGGCGAGCTTGTTTTGATCCCTCTTTATGTGCACCACATCTACTATGTTGGATTTCTGGAAAGTTTCCCTGATCTCTTGGATCAATGTGATGAATTTTCCTGATGGCTCGTTGATACGTTTCACCCATTGGATCGAGTTCCGTGAGTCATAGAAGATGATGCATGTGGCCATATTGCTCTTTATTGCTAATTCTGCCCCATGAAGAAGAGCTTTGAGCTCCCCTTCCATTGCATCCGTCCCTGGTATGACTAAGGATGAGCCAGTGACCCATTCTCCTGATTTGTTTCGAGCCGCAACACAGGTTCATGACATTTTCAGTGTGGTTGAAGAAGCCACATCTACATGAAGAATGATAGAGGATTCCTATAAGTGCAGAGGTCGTTGATAGGGAGGCGTGGCGATAATGATTGTTGGCGTGCTTGTCATTGCATAGGAGACTGACCTTGCATCTGATTTGCATTGGTGAGCTAGAATTCTCAGAGGGATTGAATGGCGTTCAAAGATGTAGGCATTCATGTTCTTCCATATGCGCCAAAAAGCGATGGCGAACAGACATGACCATCCTTCAACCTTCTTAAGCTCCTTGATATTATAATCCATCCAGTCTTCAACGCAAGGTTTCAGGAAGAATTGGGTAGCTTCGATAGGGAGCAAGAGGTACCAAATCTTCTTTGCTTCGATACAATCACGTAGTGCGTGGAGGTTGTCTTCTAGAATCCCATTGCATTTGTTGCAGTTAGGGTCTTTAGTCATCTTACGCCGCCCATGGAGATTGTTAGTGAGGAGGCGATTGTGTAGCATCAACCAGAGATGTGTCGTGACCCTATGAGGTAGAGGGAGAGACCATATGTCAGTGAAGAGATGAGAGTATGCAGAGCTAGTAGTAAATCTTCCATATACTTTGGGCTTCCACACCCAGATGTCGTCGTCGTAACGAAGCCTAGGAGTAGGCATATGGTGAATAATATCCACAGTGTTCGGCACAAACCAGTGGTTGAGAAAATCAAACTCACAGGTGCCTTCATCGCGTACTAGACATGAGACTTTGAAATTAGTTAAATCATCAGGGATAAGGCGGCCTAGTTTCAAGACAGGTAGAAGTCCATAAGCAACCCATTCGTCCGACCAAACAGTAGTGTCTACACCTAAAATGACATGACATCTTGAATTGTCATACAAAAAAGGAAGGAAGCTCTTTATACTACGTCAAAGGTGTGAGCCAGTTGCTTTGGGGTGTCCATTGGGAATGTATTTTGCTGTCATGACGTCTACCCAAGGAATCCGTCTCTTCTGTATCAGATCCCAAGCCATTTTCATAAGTAAGGAAGAGTTGAATACCTTCGACTTCTTTATTCCCAGACCTCCTTTATGTTTTGGTTTCGTGAGATGCTTCCAAGCTACCAGATTGAGGCATCTATTCGATCCTCCATTCCATATGTAATTCCTTATAGTTTGATCAATTTTCTCGCAGATAGAGATTGGGAGTTGAATTGACTGCATTAGGTAGCATGCTTGAGCCTGAAGAACAAACTTCGCGAGTGTAGTCCTTCCTGCCAGTGTGAGAAGATTGTTTTGCCATTGGAGGATATGTTTCTGGAATTTCTCCAACAATGAGTGGAACAACTCTTTGTTCTTCCTTCTGTGCACAATAGGGATGCCCAAATGTTTGCCCAGATTATTCATCTCATGAATCCCAAGCCTTCTGCAAATCTGGTTCTTCGTTGCTCTTGGAGTATTAAAAGAGAAAAAAGCAGCAGATTTCTCTTGTGATAGGTACAACCCAGATGCTTTACTAAAAGATTTGAGGCAGTGACGGATCGTGCTCGCCTGTTGAAGGGTTGCTTCCCCAAATAGAATAAGATCATCTACAAATCTAGCATGAGTAATGGGTATCTTTTCTCTGGAAATGATAAAAGGTTTCCAGCCACCCATTCTGACCTCCTCGGTGATCAACTGACTTAGACTTTCTAAACAAAGAACGAAAATATATGGGGAGAGTGGATCTCCTTGTTTGACACCACAAGAGGGAGAGAATGAGCCAGCCACTTCACCATTCTAAAGAATGGTTGATGTCCCTGAACAGATAATTTTCATAATGATATTGATGATCTCTTTGGGTAAGGTAGTGTGTTTAAGCGTATCATGAATGAATGGCCAACTGAGTTTATCAAATGCTTTGACCAAATCTAGCTTTAGAGCCAACATTTTCCATTTGCTTGCTTTTGATTCCATTGAATGTACGATGTCCTGGACGAGAGCTATATTGTCCCCTATCCTCCTCCCTGGTACAAAGCTAGAGTGGAAAGGAGAGATCCAGTCATTTAAGAAGAACTTTAGTCGAGAAGCGATCACCTTAGAGAGAAGTTTGGTGCAAACATTATTTAGGGATATTGGTCTGAGATGAGAGTAGTGCTCAGGTGCGTTGTTCTTCGGAATAAGGATGATATGCGAGTCAGTAGAAGAAGGAGGGAGGTCGCCCCTTCTGAAAGTATCCTGAATGAACTGGCATAATTGATGCTTTAAGGTGCTCCAATTCCTTTGGTAGAAACCTGCGTCTACTCCATCAGGTCCAGGTGCCTTGATGGGGGACATTGAGTTAAGGTCCTACCATATCTCCTTCTCAGAAGGAATGGCTGCCAGTCTTAGTTGCTCCTACTGGGACATAGGTTTGAAGGAGTCGGGGAACTTGATACTCTCAGCCTTTCTTTTATCTCCATCATGTTCCTGATACACACTAGAGAATAAGGTTAAAATAAAAGATTTCAGGTCCTCATCTTTGTCCATCCACTTGCCCTCCGCATCTTTCAGGTGGGAGATTTTGTTCCTCCATCTTCTCACTTTTGTAAGAGAGTGAAAATTCTTTGTGTTGCTATCGCCCAACTTGATCCAGGTGCAATGAGCCTTCTACTGGCTCTCAGCTTCCTCCCTATGCAAAATATCATCTAGACGTGATTGCAGAATGAGTGTATCCTACGCGAGCGTATGATTAAACCTGAGAGCCAGGTTCATTTGGTTCCACTTGATTTTATTGGACATTAGATCATTGTCTCGTCTATCTTGTTTGCGAGTAGTCTTGTCCCAGTTGGTGGCCTTTGCCAAGAAAGCACTAGTAGCTGACATCAGGTTGCAGTCTCTTGGCCATGTAGTCTATAGGAGCTCCTCATATCCTGGAGTCGAGTACCATCTCGCTGAGGTACGAGACAAAAAGTTCTTTGTTGCAGACGGGCTTTCAGTGGACACCATAATTGGGGTATGGTCGGAGTGATTTTTCTCCAGAACTTGAACACATTTCTTATTAGGATGATCGATCCATTCACGGTTGCCTAGAGCCCTATCAAGGCGTTCGTGGAGTAGAACACGCCTGAAGGTGGTACGAGCCCCGCTGGCCCCCAAGTCGAAAAGGGAGCAAGCCTCAACAGCTTCTATGAAATCCCTGCTATTTGCACTATCAAAGGTATTGCTTCCAAATTTTTTGGAGGGGTACATGACAACATCGAAATCCCCAACTACCACCCATGGGTCTGTGATAGAAAGGGACAGAGAGTGTAGCTGGTTCCAGAGCAACTTCTAGCCTCCTCTTGTCATGCTTGCATAGACGAAGGAGTAGAAAGTGCCATTGATCTTACATTGTACAAATTGCTTATGTGAAAGGATTATGTTTAAATTGACATTGTTCTTCCAGAGAACCCATATTCCCCCTGAAAAACCAACAGCTTCATCTCTATGAGAATGCATGAAGCCTATCTTCTTGATGATGCCCTGGGCTCTAGGTCCACTGCATCAAGTTTCTAAGAGGCACAAGACCGAAATAGCATACTTATTAACCAAATCTTTGACTGCATTTTGGGTGTCCTTTTCGCAGACACCCTAGATGTTCCAAGAAGCTACCTTCATTGATCACTATCAAGAAGTGTGGACTTTCCCATAGCCTGTGCTTCATTCTCCAGGTCCTGTAGAAGTGAGGTTTTTCCTCTCTTTCTGTTGGGAGCTCTCGAGCTCTCCACTGTATTGATAATTTTCCTATTGCGCAGATGGATTCCAACAGAGTTATGACTGGGGTTGCGGTAAGGAAGATTGTGAATGGTGTCGTTTGATGAGGCTCCAAAAGAAAATAGAGTAGTTACAAAGGGATGTGGGGAATTTGTCCTCCCATGTACAAGGGAGTCGCCTATAGGATTAACTGTTGAATGTGTCGAACGGACATCCTGGGAAGTCTGCGAAGGTTCAGATGTTGCCCTGGACTGATTGGGGGTTGGGGCTTCATGAGGATTGCCTCTGTTTGTCTTATTTTGCTTCGAGTTCTGTTTTCTTGCCTTCCAATCAATTCCGTTCACCACCCGATCCGCCACTTTGTCCACATCAAGGACCTCCGTAACTTCTGCGTCATCTTCTTCAGTATGTAGGTTGTGGAAACAATTCGACGTATTTACTTTGGCGTTCTGCTTGTTTGTCGATTGCGTACACGGGCGTCGTTGGATTGGGTGTCCATAGATGAAGTCTGTCAGCCCTTGAACAAGTGGTTGAACAACATGTTCTCCGTCCGTCTCCGTGCCACCTGCAACCATGGCGGTGTTTGCATCCGCAATTCTCTTGGAGCAGTCCTTATCCAGATGACCCGCCCTTCCACAGTGCATGCAGATGTGTGGGATATTTTCGTATTCGATGTGGTACCAGTTTCCGTCAATCATGATCAGAGGTGTGAGCATCTTGTCCAGGTCTAGTTCGACTGCCAATCTAGCAAAACGGCTTCGACGCTGGGAGATGGTATTGAGATCGACCTTTATAGTCTTACCGATTCGATCCCCTATATCTGTAAGAAGGACTTCCCTGTATAGGTGAATAGGAAGGTTTGGAATCCTCAACCAAACGACAAGTTTTGGTGGCACCGATGTTTCAGGAGAGAAGTCAGGTTGCCATCACTGGACAGAGAGGTAGGAGCCAAATAGAGGCCATGGTCCCCCAGTCAAGGCATGCATGTAATCATCTTCTCGTTGGAGTTGTACGATGAAGTAGTCATTTGATAAATCGATGAGATTGAATCCTCCAATAGGTTTCCACATAGTTTTGATTCTATCTCTGAGGGTTAAGAATCTGATCTCCTTTGATAGCAGTTTCACCACCATCGTGAATTGCCAGGGTTTCCGCAGACTTTCTTTGGCTTCCTATTTCAGGTCGAAGGCAGGCACACCATCGTCTAAAGAGATGATGATATCATCCGGTGTCAGTGCGATATCGTAGGCGTCGGCATCGATATGAATGTATCTATGGTCCTTAGATGAATTTTTACCGACCATGTCCCTATAGGACTGCTTTACTTGGTGGGGGGAGGATTCCCACTTCGTTGTTGAGAAGGAAGATCAGGGAATTGGTTCGTTGCAGGGGCCCCTACGTCTAAGTCCATGGCTTGTTTGTGATGCATTGTGTTTAGAGCTTTTTCTTTGTCATGGCTGGAGTAGATTAGGTTGAGACCGGAGTTGCCGATCGGGATTGCGTGGTTGCGGTCGATGCTCGTCCCTTCTTCAACATCAAAACGTGTTGCTTCTTGCGTTGCGCTCCACCCCTTCCGGGCGGCATAGGGTTTGGCATGTCCTCACTAAAGACTCGTGATTACTTACTCTTCCTAACCCACCATTAAAACCATGAAAACTATATCTCCTTAAGTAGAAAATACCACTTCTTTAATAAAACCATGAAATTCATTAATCATGCATCATATTATACTCTTATGTTCTATTATTGGTATTTTTCTCTTTCTTTTCTTCATTGGGACTCATTGGATCTCAAGAAACTCAAATTATTTGAATTTCCTTTTTAAGGAATACTCATTATCCTTCTAAATGCATCAATATGCATTATTTCACATTATCTTGTTTATTTCTCATTAAAATATCTCTTTTTGAGGATTTCTCTTTATTTATCTTTTATTTTCCTCATTGGTATTACTTTTAACATTAAGAATCCTTGGAATACGAAATCCCACTAAGGATAACTCAATTCCACCTTTTTCCACTTATTTTCCACATTTTATCATTGTTTTCATTTTCTTTCTTAATAAAGAAATACTTAATTGATCTTTTCTTTTCTTATTGCATTATCTATGCAACTTTGGACTCCTTGGAACCCAAGGAACCCAAGAGGCACGAAATCCATCCTTGGATTACATTCTTTAGCCTTCCAGAGGTTTCCACATCATTCTTTTCTCAAAAACTCAATTATTCATTTACTAATTTAATAATTGAATTTCCTTTCTTCATTTCCTTGTTATTGGGCCCAATAGCCAATAAAGCCCACAACACAATCATCAAGCCTAATTTAAATGAAATCCATTTATTCAAAACAAATTATATCATTATTTGTTCAATTATCTTTAATATGAGAAATTACATTTCTCACCAATTGAACCCAAAAATTGGGGTTGTAACAATGGGTCTATGAGATTATGCATAGATTATAGACATCTTAACAAGGTGACTATAAACAACAAATATCCTTTACCAATGATAGATTGTGATGACCGCTATCAACCAACAGCCAAATCGTCATAGTAATTATGCGGAATAAACATTAATTGTGAATTAATGAAAATCACTAAAAATTAAAAACCATTTTGCAAAGAGATCCATTTCTAGGAAATTCTTAAAGAAAGAACCAAAACTCTATATACATCATGGTTCACAATGTACATACATTGTACCATCTCATCTCGAGGATAACATATAACAGTTGATTTTCCCAAACATAAAACCTTGAGGCATACAACACAAAATCTTAGATTGTTCATAAATCCATTTCGTACAAACTCCAAGGACCTGAGAGTACAGAGACAACACATATGACTTCTATCTACAAGATATGACAGACAGTACACTCAACTGGAGCTGTTACTGCTGGCCATGTTGTTGTTATTCTCCCTCTGTAGTAAGATTTCTATCTCTCCATCCACGCCCACCTAAAAACAATTTGTAGAAACCACGGGGTGGTACACAAGTCCCAATAAGAGATATAACTCTCCACCAACAATGTTATTCTTACAGGTAAATAGTATAATACTGAGAAGAGGTTCTTTTATATTAATAAGCAAGATTAATCACTATTGGTAAGAAGATTAGATCATTATCTTTTTTTAAAGCATTGAAATTTTCTATGAAAGAACATTAAATCATCTATTCACTTTATAAGGAATATGAAGGACGTATGGATCGTTTACCCATCATAGTATACCAACATCTCAAGCTTATCTTGTGATACTATCATGGTATGATATCAATGAATCATTCCCATTTCTAGTTGTTGGTCTCAGCTAATCCGCTAGCCAGGTATTGGTTTATACCAATCTTGTGAATATACATCATTATGTTCAGCCAGGTATTGGTTTATATCAATCCTGTGAATATACATCATTAGGTTCCATCCATGTATTGGTTGATACCAATCATGTGAATATACATTATCATTTTCTGGCCATCTCTTACAACAATCTCAAGATCATGAGATTTATATAATCATCTTGTCACCTCTCACTAGGCAACAACCATCACTAGGTCATAAGACCTATATAAAAATTATACTTGTGGTACAAGTATTTCACATGCTTACAAGGCCCATTTAATCTGTATTATATGAAGCATTATATCTCATACTTAGCTATGCTCATTATCTCACTATACCAGCATGGTTAGTATTTCATCACTATGCAATACAAGAGAAATACAACCTTCCCATTTTTAGGGTTAGGGTTTCCCTTTCTTATCGATTAGGTTTTTTAAGTACACACCATCTCCCATTATTAAGGTTAAGGTTTCTCTTTCAAGTTGATTAGGGTTTCAGGTTTATATCAACAAAAATCAAAACCCTAATTCATACTCCACACATATTAGGAGTATCAATGTATGCTCATTACATTATTATTCTATAAGTATGAGTTTGTCTCTCATCCTCACCGGGATGTTGATTACCTAATTCTATTATTAAATTAGCTTAACTCTCTCTTCAAGGTACACTAGCTTATACTTATCAAAATGCACTAAACTTTTTATTTCTTAATGTATCACTTGACATAACACACTCCATGTGTAACTTCTATCAAGTACATTGGATTGAGATGCTCCCACCATATTGGGCATAGAAGTTTGTATGTACTTGACACCATATCTTGCTTCCATATAGTGTTTGAGGTATATCCTTATCACCATATTGTGCCCCCATATCAGTTTGCCTCATCATTAGGGTTTACATATCGGGTTAGACCCTTATACTCATATCCCATCAAACCTTCATGGTATTGGTCAACCATTCACCATCGGTTAAGTGATAGGCTAAATATCAGGTAAGTCTAAACCAACTCAAGTGTACAAACCAATAAGGGTTTGGGGTTCCAATGTATATTGGGTTTCACATTACCATGTCGAGTTTTAACACCATATTAGGTTAGGGTATATACTTGACACCCTATCGTGTATAAGGTGAAAGCTTGACCCCATATCTTTCTCAAGGTGTAAGTATGTATTACTCATCTCACCCATGAAGTATAAACTCATCACTATATCGTGCTTGAGGTGGGTACATAGATCACTCATATTGGGTTACTCATAATTTAGGGTTTTTCATCTCAAGTTAGAGGTACTTAGCACCATATCGTGCATAGGGTGAGAGCTTGACCTCATATCATGTATATGGCATATGCTTGATACCATATCGTGCACAAGGTCTGCATTTCATCATCATATTGTGCATAAGGTATATACTTCATCATTGTATCATGCTAGTGATATGTTCACCTCACCATATCAGGTTACCATATCGAGTTAGGGTATCTACTTGACACCATATTGTGTATAAGGTGAGTGTTTTACCTCATATCATGCTCAAGGTGAGTGTATGTGTCACTCATATCGTTCATGAGGTATAACTCATCACCGTATCATTTTGAGGTGGGTACTTGGATCACCTATATCAGACTTCTCATAATCTAGGGTTTCTAATCATCACAGGTTTAGAGGTGTTCCAACCCGATATCAGGTTGGACCATGATGATGTCATCATCATCAACCTATATACTCTTGATCTTACTATTCTAGTTCATGGACAATAGTCCTAAAAAATTTTAGAACTCATAGGATCATCAATTATTCAATAGAATTCGAAATTGGAAGTAGATCAACAAGTACAATAGAATTGAAGGTGAAAAATAACATAATTGGGTTCAAGTTATATAACCCACCTCAAGAACAATTTCAAAGCTCCAAGCTCCAAAGATTCACATTCCTAAGGTTGAATATGAGCTTCACAACTCCTCTATATGCAAATAATCACCATGGATAAGTATTTGGTGAAGAAGAAAAGAAAGGAAGATTTAACCCCTAGATCCATGTTTTAATCAAAGGTTGAAGATGATCATGGTCTCACCTTAGGGTTAATACTTGAGCTCCTTCTTGATCCTTAGCACCATGCACGATACCTCACCACTCATTCATGATATCCCCTCACTTGTGTCTGATATCTCTTCTCTTGTGGCCGATATCACTTCACTATTGTCGATATCACCTTGCTATGGTTGATTATACTTTGTTATGGTCAATATCACATTGCCATGGCCGATTCCAAAGATCTATGCATGATACCTATTCACCTATGCACAATACTAAGGCACTTTCCATGATATCTAAGTGGAAGAGGGTGGTAATATTAAAAAACAAATCACTAATAAGTGAAAGGAATTGTGAGGTTCATGAAAATTTGTGTATATGAGGTGTCATCACTTTAAGCTACTAGGTTCCACATGTTCATCCATGGTTGACATGTGTGCACGCATGCACTCATATTTATCTTGAAATAAAAAACACTTGAGGATAATCTAGATATAAAATTTCGGCCATCACTAATTTTGTTGGATAAGATATATCAACTCAATCACACTTTATTCACAACCCGATACAACTTTTCTACGGAATTTGTAAATCAATACACTTCATCTCCTTGAGGTTCTTCAGCCATCATGGCCTTTTCCAAGAGTCAAAAAACATATATGGGATCCCCTCTATGGCTCCTTGGCCGATAGGAACTCCCATATCCAGTCTACAACTCGATACAACTCAAATTAGGGTATCATATTCAACCCTTTCTTGGTCTTTTCATCACCAAGAGTACCATCACTCAAATATGATTCAAGAATGGTTTATCCTTCTTTCTCCCTCCTTTAAATGATACATAGAGGTATTAGGGACACTCTAGAGGTGGTATGTTTCATATCATTCCTACATTTTGGGTAAATTACACTTTGTACCAAAATTGTTGTACAAGGCACTTGCATTATTTGAACAAGTTTCAAGTTGGAGTTTAGGCTTTCCACATGCCACCACTTAGCATCATTCTCTCTCTTATGATGATGAAACACTTAAAGCACGTTCAACATGTGACATATTGCAATATAACCCCTTATCTTGGGTAAATTGCATTTTGGTCCAAAACAAGAGAACATTGCTCAAACATCTTTCGAACAGGACCAAACTTAAAACATAAGTTTGTCACCTGATAAAAAAACACTTTAGGGAATCATATTAAAGTTATAAGCAACTTATTTAAGCCAAAAAAAAGGTTAGACCTAAACCCAGGTCAGCGATGTTACAATTATAAACCCCTAACAAGGATTTCGTCCTCAAAACCCCATATGAAGGGAGACAATTGTTACTCATGCATCATAACATCAAGTTTCCACATAACATCTTGATGTCATGGAGATTCCATAGAACTTTGACCAGTACAAAGTTCTTCCATATAGGGTCTTCATAGAATTTGTCATACAGGATACATACTCAACTGTCCTTTTTATCACTGACAGCAGAATTAATTTTGTGTCAGGTAACACTTTCTTAGTCAGAGAAGTACTATACATGCTTTGTATAACTCGGGTGTCAAACCTCATTGATTTGTCACCTTCTCAAGTTACATCTTTTATGTAATAAGATTTTTGATCTTGGGAATTTTCCATGCACCTCACTAGTTTAGCATATCTCCTCTAAGGAAAGACTAGAGTTACATTTTTTCACCCATTTGGGACTACAAGTTTTATCATGCTTCTGTTGTGCCATTCTAATATGCTGACACAACACTAACTTACTTATGACTTCTACCAACCATCCCGTTAGTTATTTATTTTCTTGTCATACGGTGAAGCTACCTATCAAAGAAAAACTATCTCAAAGGTATCTCTAGATGTTATTTGTATAAGTTGCCTCAACAGATCTAGATAAGGATATTCTAAGGAATTATACTTAGCCTGATAAGATTTTCCCAAGATGATCCAACTATTGTCCCTTTAATTAATTCATCCTTATTGATTTCATGTTTATGCAGAGCGAAAAACCCTAACGTATGATGTACATATTGTTTTATGTGACTAGACTGATCTCACAATTGGCCCCTCCTAGGTAACCAACATTTATCATCTTAATAGGATTTATGTTCTCATTTTCTCATACCATTGAAAGTTCTTTGGATACTAGGATTCCTTACCCTAGTATTTGTTACATGTACCAAAAAATACATCACTTCCTCATCATTTCCATCTTCTGTTGTTATTACCAAACCAAACATATAATAGGGTCTTTCTTTTATCTCAGGACATTACTTGTCACATATAACTTTGTCTTAGAACTAAAATCCAAGACTAGCTAATACTTTTCAAAGTACCCATCTATAGATTAGTTCTAATACACACACATCAAGTGTCATAAGACTTACTTTATTATCATGTCCCTGAAAGGAAAGAACACAAGGAAACATATTCCTTTTCATTGCCCCATCATTATCCAGGGTTATTTAAAGAAAAGAGATTATTACCTCCTAGATTATTGCATGAACTTTCAATTGTCCATGTGTCATTCAATCTTGTTTCATCTTAGGTTCCTTTCCATTAGCCTAGGAATTATAAAGACGATTACATGTCATCATTCCTTAGTATTATCATCATCATGATTACTAGATCTGGGTATTCAAATTGGTAGTTCATCACTGAACGTTGTTACCACTTATTAGGTAACCATTACCTATAGGTCCTCAGACCAAAGTATAAATTATACTCAACATATTCTTTTGTTTATAAGTTGATATGTGATTAACTCAGATTCCTTCTTATAGCAATTAGGATGTGGTAGAAATATGCGTGCCACATCTCCTATTTCATTATGCTCTTTAGATTGTCTCAAAATGACTACTTGATCAGAGTAATTAGAAAGATAGCAACCTAAGAGTATCATACTTACCTTGCCTTCAATAGTTGAATACATGGCCAGGGTATTCAAGAACTAAAATTAGGTAGTATGCATTTTGTTTTATATTATGTTTCTTACTCTTATCATCTATTTAGATTTTACTACTTAGTATCTATAATTTTTTCTAGGTGTTTCTTATACATCTCTTCCCTTTCTTCATGAAGAGAGAAATTTCAAAACATATAAGAGAATATTGGACTGAATATAGATTTTCATCCTTTTTATCTCTTCCTCATGTCCTCATAGGACTAATCAAAGGAAGCTCAACAATAACTACCTTTCTTATAATTAGTAGGCATAGAGAAGAAAAAGGAAATATAATTCAAAATGAAAAGTTCTATCTGACATGTTACCTCTTACAGGTTATCTAGTGTCTTGACTGACTCAATGCATGGAGTCTAGTTGTCTTCTACTGTTGCATTTTCCTCTACTACCTAAAGTATATGGACCAATCTTTGACACTTGTCTTTGTCCTCATCCTTCTGATCCACTAGACTATGGTCCTTGCGATGTTTGTAGATTATGCCTTGGTTGTTGGGTCACCTTATTATTTCTTATAGGACACTATCCCCTCAGATGTCATATCTGCCCACATTTATGGCAAGATCGGACCCCACTTTGTGACTTAGACAAGATCCATATTGATACTATAGGTACACTTGGAGTTCCTGGAGGTATACTCCAACCTTGGTCCTTACTTGGTGACCACTGCATTGGTGTACTATATTGTGGTTGAACCGGTGACACTAAAGATTTTGGCTATTTAGTACCACCAAACAACTGTTCCTGTGACTGTGTAGACCTCCTTTTGAGGTTTTCCTCATGTTTTTTTGTCACACACCTTTCTATCCTCCGGACAGATTCCACGAATGTGGTGAATCTCTCTCTACTTTCTAACGCAACTGCCGAGATAGACACCTCAGCATTTAGTCCTCTTTCAAAATGTCGAATCCTCTCCTACTTAGTAGTAGCCATTTGAGGACAAAACTGCAGAAGTTCCATGAATCTAGCCTCATACTCATTAATTGACATGGTTCCTTGCCGAACCTTATCAAACTGTGAGATATTTTCATCTAAGTATGTTTTTGGAAAATACTTATTGATGAATTCTTGACGAAATTCCTCCCAACCAACCTCTTCATCATTCCTTTTTACCTCTTCTATGGCCCACCAATGGGTATCACTACCCTTCAAAAGGTATACATCATGTTTGACTTTGTCAGCATTTGGGATACTAAGGATCTTAAAAGCCTTTTCTAACTCAGTGAGCCATAGATCAGCATCTGTTGGGTCAGTTGTTCCAGCATATTATATAGCTCCTACACGGAGTAGACATTCAAAAGTCTTACCAGACCCATGTCCCTCATTGGGAATTGGTGCCCTAAGTGCTGGTGTTGGTATCCGGTCTGCCATATGCATTACTATGGTCATGAATTGCCTAAAAAGAGCATGAAAGGCTGGGTTTTCTAGCATGGCTTCATCAAAATGGGGATTCCCAGGTAGTGATTCCTCTCTTGTATGATCCCTTACACCTCCTACTGGTGCAGCTATATTGCTCTCAGCAACATGTTTCTCATGTTCTCCAAACATTTTTAAGCTTTACCCCTTCTTATGCATAAGTAGAAGTCACTATAAGATATACAGGTGGTCACTTAGGACAGACTCAACACCTTAGTCCTATGTCTTTGTAGGCTCAGCGGACCTTAAGATCTGATACCAAAAACTTGTGACGACCTCTATCAATCGACAGCCAAATCATCATAGTAATTATGTGGAATAAACATTAACGTGAATTAACAAAAATCACTAAAAATTAAAAACCATTTTGCAAAGAGATCCATTTCCAGGAAATTCTTAAAGAAAGAAACAAAACTCTATATACATCATGGTTCACATTGTACCATCTCATCTCGAGGATAATATATAATAGTTTCTTTGGCCAAACATTATACCTTAAGGAATACAATCCAAAATCTCAGATCGTTCATAAAACCATTTCGTACAAACTCTAAGGACCTGAGAGTACAGAGATGACACATAGGAGTTCTATCTACAAGACATGACAGACAATACACTCAACCTGAGCTATTATTGCTGCCCCTATTGCTTTTATTCTCCTCTATAGAAGGTTTCTACCTCTCCGTGTGCATCCACCTAAAAAAATTTGTGGAACCCACAGGGTGAGACACAAGTCCCGGCAAGAGATATAACTCTTTTCCAACAATGTTATTATTATAGGTAAATAGTATAATACTAAGCAAAGGTTCTTTTATATTAATAACCAAGATTAATCATTGTTGGTAAGCAGATTAGATCATTCTCTTCTTTTAAAGCATTACAATTTTCTATGAAAGAGCAGTAAATCATCTATTCACTTTATAAGGAAGATGAAGGGCATATGTATCAGTTACCCATCTTACTATACCAACATCTCAAGCTTATCCTATGATACTATCATGGTATGATATCAATGAATCATTCTCATTTCTAGTCATTGGCCTCAACTAATCCACTAGCTAGGTATTGGTTTATACCAATCTTGTGAATATACATCATTACGTTCAGCCAGGTATTGGTTTATACCAATCCTGTGAATATGCATCATTATGTTCCAGCTAGATATTGGTTTATACCAATCATGTGAACATACATCACTATGTTCATGCTAGGTATTGGTTTATACTAATCCTGTGAATATACATCATCATGTTCTAGCCAGGTATTAGTTTATACCAATCCTGTGAATATGCATCATTATGTTCCGGCTAGGTTTTGGTTTATACCAATCCTGTGAATATGCATCATTATGTTCCATCTAGGTATTGGTTTATACCAATCCAGCGAATATGCATCATTAGGTTCCATCTAGGTATTGGTTTATACCAGTCGTGTGAATATACATTATCATGTTCTGGCCATCTCTTACAGCAATATCTAGATCATGAGGCTTATATAAACATCTTGTCACCTCTCACTAGGCAACAACCATCACTAGGTCATAAGACCTATATAAACATTATACTTGTGGTACTAGTATTTCACATGCTTACAAGGCCCATTTAATCTATATTATATGAAGCATTATAGCTCATACTTATCTATGTTCATTATCTCATTATACCAGCATGGTTAGTATTTCATCACTATGCAATACAAGAGAAATAAAACCTTCCCATTATTAGGGTTAGGGTCTCCCTTTCTTACTGATTAGGGTTTTCAAGTACATACCATCTCCCATTATTAAGGTTAGGGTTTGTCTTTCAAGTTGATTAGGGTTTTAGGTTCATATCAACAAGAATCAAAACCCTAATTCATACTCCACACATATTAGGAGTATCAATGTATGCTCATTACATGATTATTCTATTAAGTATGAGTCTCTCTCTCATCCTCACCAGGATGTTGATTACCTCATTCTATTATTAAATTGGCTCAACTCTCTTCAAGGTACACTAGTTTATACTTATCAAAATGCACTAAACTTTTTACATCTTAATGTATCCCTTGACATAACACACTCCATGTGTTACTTCTATCAAGTAAATTGTATTGAGATTCTCCCACCATATTGGGCATAGAAGTATGTATGTATGTACTTGACACCATATCTTGCTTCCATAGAGTGTTTGGGGTATAATCGTATCACGATATTTTGCCCACATATCGGTTTGCCTCATCATTAGGGTTTGCATATCGGGTTAGACCCTTATGCTCATATCCCATAAAACCTTCATGGTATTGGTTTACCCTTCACCATAGGTTAAGTGATAGGCTAAATATCAGGTTAGTCTAAACTAACTCAAGTGTACAAACAATAAGGGTTTGGGGTTCCAATGTATATCGAGGTTCACATTACCATGTTGGATTTCAACACCATATCGGGTTAGGGTATATACTTGACACCCTATCTTGTATAAGGTGAAAGATTGACCCCATATCATTCTCAAGGTGTATGTATGTATTACTCATCCCACCCATGATGTATAAACTCATCACTATATCATGCTTGAGGTGGGCACTTAGATCACTCATATTGGGTTATTCATAATTTAGGGTTTGCCATCTCAAGTTAGAGGTACTTAGCACCATATCGTGTATAGGGTGAGTGCTTGACCTCATATCGTGCATAAGGTATATGCTTGATATCATATCATGCACAAGGTGTGCACTTCATCATCATATCATGCATAAGGTATATACTTCATCATTGTATCGTGCTAGTGATATGTTCACCTCACCATATCGGGTTACCATATTGGGTTAGGGTATATACTGGACACCATATCGTGTATAAGGTGAGCGATTTACCCCATATCGTGCTCAAGGTGAGCGTATGTATCACTCATATCATTCATGAGGTATAACTCATCACCATATCCTTTTTAGGTGGGTACTTGGATCACCTATATCGGACTACACATAATCTAGGGTTTCTAATTATCTCAGGTTTAGAGGTGTTCCTACCCGATATCGGGTTGGACCATGATGATGTCATCATCATCAACCTCTTGGCTCTTTCTCTTACTATTGGCTAAATTGGACATTATTATAATCCCTTTGTTTTGATGATGACAAACATTTCTTTCTTGTGGTTTTAACTTGCTATTTGAGTGTTTCAGGGACAAGCATATAAGGTGGTGGATAGCAAAGACTTGGAAGATCAATTTGCTAAAATTTCTTTATTTTCATGTTTGTAATCAATGTAAAAACTTGTACAAGTACTTAGATATCATGTAAATAAATCATTTAGATCTTCCCCATCTACTCACAACACTTAAATAGGTCATCCCCAAAGATAGTAACACAATAGCACATTGATACACACACTCAGTTAATCAATACATTGAATTAGTGATATTCTCAGTCGACAAATACTTCGACCGAGACACTCTTGGTCGACAAACTCCTCGACTGATAATAGACCCTATTAGTCGTTAGACTGAGTTAGAAAAAGTAGTTGGGAGTTGAGTTGAATGTTGCAATACACTAACTCCAGACTTACCCTCAGTGAACAAATTCCTCGACCGAGAGACTCTCGGTCGACAAACTTCTCAACCGAGAAGAGTTTTGTCTGCACTTTTCATAACGAAATTAACTAGTCATTACAAACAAAATTAGTGGATAACTAACGGCTAGTTGAGAACTAAGAACACCCTAGAAGGTGTCAATAATGTCCCCAAGCATTAGTAAACCACTTCCATAAATAGGACAGCCATAGGACACCTCAAAACATGACTTGCATAAACAATTACACTTGAGATTCAATCCTTGTGAGCAAACAAGTTGAGATACACTTGCAATCTATGTTCCTTGAGCTCCACATTAGTGTCCAATAGGCTAATATCTCCTATCCACTATACATTCACGTCCATCCACTTTGGTTAGGAGATCAAACACTTGATATAGGATTCAAGCCTTGTGCAACATTGGTAAAGTTGTACTTTCCTGCTTCTTTCTTGTTCTTTTTTATTGCTTTGGTTCTCCTTTGCTACTCCTAGGTTGGAGGCTGCAGAAACGACGTTGTTGGAGCTTCTTCAGTGGTGAAGGTAGTTCAGCGGACTTAGGATTACTTCAAGAAGGCTGTCTCAATAGGAAGCTACTTCAAGAGGAAGGCTACTTCAAGGGGGAGCTTGGAGTTACTTCAAGGAAGGCTGCTTCAAGGTTGGTGAGACTACTTCTAGGTGAAGGCTATCCTAAGGGTGAAGGTATTTGTATCTTATGTAACATCCTTGCAAGGTAATAAAATACAAGTGCTTTCAAAATCCCAATTGGAAACAATCGGGTAGTGGACTGACTCCCTTAGTATTTGCTAAGGGTGGAACCACTCTAAACGTCGTGTATCCTTCTCCAACATTCTTGTGATTGTTTGTTTGGTTGAATTAATTTGAAAAATATCATAAAACCCTATTCACCCCCCCTCTAGTGGTTTTTCAATTGGTATCAGAGCAGGCTTCAAGGAACTTTAACAAAGTCTTGAAGAAAATGGGTGATGGGGTACTAAACAACCTCAATTTGGAAGGAACACTTGTGGCTCAGCCTCCACCATTTGATGGCACCAACTACACCTATTGGAAGAGGAGGATGAAATTCTACTTTCAAGAGATAAGCTGGGATCTATGGAGAATGGTTTCAAATGCTTACACTCTTCCTCAAATCAAATATACTACATGAGATGCTAATACGGTAAAGCTAGCCGAATTGAATGCAGAGGCTGTAAGTATTCTTTATTGTTCAATTTTGGTAGGTGAGTTCAATAGAATATCAAATTGTGAAACTGCATATGAAATATGACATAGACTCTCTATTACTTATGAAGGAACTGTGCAAGTAAAGAATTCTAAAATTGGTATGCTTAAACAAAAGTTTGAACAGTTTTGTATGGAACCATATGAGTCTATTAGTGAAATGTATGCAAAGTTTTCTTCTATTCTTAATGGATTGAATGCATTAGGTAAAACCATTAGTGAAGAGGACCAAGTATGAAAGATTCTTAGGTGCTTGCCTCCAAAGTACAAACCAAAGGTGACGGCCATTGAAGAAGCCAATGATCTCACTACATTAAAGATGGAATAACTCATTAGCAACTTGGATGCTCATGAAGCTACCCTTGAAGAAGAAGAAAGATTGGCGGCTGAACACAAAAAGGAGAAAAGAAAGGACATTTCATTCAAAGCATCAACCAAGAATAGTCATGACACAAGCGAAGAAGATAGTGAAGAAGAAACACTCATTGTAAATGGTAAGCAGTATAAAAGTTTTAAAACTAACAAAATTCCTAGTGTTTCTTCCTCCAGGTGCTTTGAATGTGGAAAAAAGGGACACTTAAAAGGAGATTGTCCCAAACTTAAGAAGGGAAAGAAATCATCTCACAAGAAGAAAGAGAAAGCCAACAAAGCTGCATGGGATGATTCAAGTGATGATAGTGAAGATGGAGAAAAAGAAGTAGAGTGCCTTATTGCTACAACAAATGAAGAAGAAGAAGAGGTAAGCCTTTTTTATTTATCTAAAGAAGATTTAGTTTCTAGCATTGAGGAATTACATGATAAATATATTGATTGTAAAAAGAAACTAAAAAGAGTTACTAAAACTAATGAGGATGTGTATGCACAATTAGATGAT
The DNA here is from genome assembly GCA_963693085.1 of Alisma plantago-aquatica. NCBI lineage: Eukaryota > Viridiplantae > Streptophyta > Magnoliopsida > Alismatales > Alismataceae > Alisma > Alisma plantago-aquatica. Next base: position 1,426,708,905 of record OY856410.1, on the reverse strand, counting down.
CTTGCTTCTGAAAAGGAAAGTGTTATTTTTGAAAATTCTTCTTTGAAATCATCTTTTAATGATTGCAATACAAAATTGCTTACTCTTGAGACAAATCATAATTTGCTTTGTCAAGAAAAGGTTGAATTGCTTGCAAAATTGAATGATCTTCAATCATAACCTATCTTGTGTACTCATTTAGATTATGATGCTATTTTGAAAGAAAGATATAGTTTGTTGTCTAATCTAGAGCAATCAAAGTAAGATGTTAAAAAGAGAATGGATGAAATTGCTAAATTACAAAAGGAAATTAGTAGTTTGAAAAATAATGATATTCTTGATAAGATCCTAAAAGATTCTTATGGTCAGATTGGAAGAATAGGACTAGGTTATAAGCCCAAAAGTAAATCCTATAAAAAACCAAGAAGGACACAAGTGCCCAAAAATACAGTTATATATGTGCCTAAAGACAATCTAGCCAAGAAGAGAAATGAGATTGATTCTACATGTTGTCATTACTGTTAACGTCTTGGACATTATTCATTCTCCTGCCTATATAAGAAAAAGGATGTTGATTTAGTTTGGGTTCCCAAAACCTAAAGATTTGAATATGATTAGTTGAGATTTGACCTAAATGTTAATTTGATGTCTTATCTCAACTCAACTAAGCTTTAATTTCTACAATTCTATTAGAAGTTATCTATATTTTTACTTGAAAATAACTTCTAAAATCAATACTGAAACATTCTCGGTCGACCAAATCCTTGATCGAGACATTCTTCGGTCGAGAAAATAGTCTACCAAAGCAGTTTCTGTCCTAAATCTGCATTTTTGTTTAGAAACAGTGACATTATCGGTCGAGAAAGTTGTCGACAGAGATAATGTCGGTCGAAAAATTAGTCGACCGAGGGAAACTCTGATAGAACTGTTTAATAAAAATAAGATACTTCAATTACAACCAAGTTAAGTATGTAATGAACCATACATATTATTATGCTTTAAAATTTTGAATGATCCTAATCAAAAAGAAGAGAAAACTTGATAATTGAATAAGAAAATTAGTGGAATAAGAAACCTTGCTTAGAATAAAGAATTACTTTGTATCTAATGTCTATTCTAAGAAACTCAAGAGCAAGATACTAAGTTCATATATTACACAAAACTTACTCTTAGGCTAATATTTAGCATCATGATTGCATCATGGTAACTTTTATTGCAACAATAAATGTTGCTTATAAGAACTAATAATACTGATTGAAATTCTACATATTTGTTGAAATTAAAATGATGATGCTTTTATGAAACTATAATTGAAATTGCCTTTTTGCAAGAAGAACAATCACTATGGATATCAAATCAAATTCTTTTTTGCACATAAGGACCTTAGAATATATTCTGGAAATTTCATTAGAATGGCAAAAATTACTTGTTCTAAGAAAATCAAATGGATAAATATCATTGTGACACCTATACTGATTTTCAATTGGTAAATTTCTCCAACAATAGGTATCACTCAAAGTGTTTCAAATTGATATACATAAAGGATCTATGCATTGATTAAACATATCAAGAAAAATGGTGGAAATCTATAGAAATTGCCTCTCAGTTGAGAACGATTTCAATTACGGGACGCCAAGGTCGAAGTCAAGGTCGACCTAAAATAAGCTTGACAAAATGCTTAATTGTAAATCATTTCCTTGCACTCAATCTTAGTATATTGAAAAAAAGATTTTAGTGCATAGCTCTCATAAAAGGTTAACTTATTATGATCTAATGCTTATTATGACCTTAGAATTCAAAAATTATCTTGATTATAAGATTAAGGGGGAGCTCACAAAACTTTGTAAACATTATGACAATCTTGATCAAATCAAACTTTAAAAACTAGCTATGACCTTAGGATTATTAAATTATCTTGATCTAAAATGGACTCTCCATATCAATATGGGCCTAACATCCCTCATTATTGATTAGAGTTATATTTCTTGAACTTACTATGTTGTAAAGAAAATCTCATATCATTTTTAGGGCTTAACATTCCTTGTAAAAAGGATGAGAAATCAAAATACATATGCAATGAACCTAAAAGGATCTCATATCATTTCAAGGCTTAACATCCTTTGCAAATGATTGAGAAATAAATTGTGGCTAAATTAGACAATAAGTGGTTTGCATTACAAATAAACCCCTCACTCTTATAAGTTGAATATATCATTAAAGAAGAGCATCAAATTACAAAATTAAGGGGGAGAAATAAAATTCATAATAAATGCTTCAATTGGCTATCTTTTTGAAATGTCAAAGGGGGAGAAAAAATATAAATAAAATGAAAAGAGTTTCATAATCTCTTGGTTTTAAAAATGATATCATTTGAACAAGAGAATACATGAAAAGGAAATGCAAAGGAAATTTTAGGTATCAAACTTATATGATTTACATTACTTTGATTTATATTGGAAATGTTTGCCATCTTCAAAAAGGGGGAGATTGTTGGCTAAATTGTACATTACTATAATCCCTTTGTTTTGATGATGAAAAACATTTCTTTCTTGTGGTTTTAACTTGCTATTTGAGTGTTTCAGGGACAAGCATATAAGGTGATGGATAGTGAAGACTTGGAAGATCAATTTGCTAAAATTTCTTTATTTTCATGATTGTAATCAATGTAAAAACTTCTACAAGTTTATAATGTACAAGTACTTAGATATCATGTAAATCAAGCTTTTAGATCTTCCCTATCCATTCACAACACTTAGATAGGTCATCCCCCAAGATAGTAACACAATAGCACATTGATACACACACTCAGTAAATGAATACATTGAATTAGTGATATTCTCGGTCGATAAATACATCGACCGAGACACTCTCGGTCGACAAACTCCTCGACCGAGAATAGACCCTATTAGCCATTAGACTGAGTTAGAAAAAGTAGTTGGGAGTTGAGTTGAATGTTGCAAAACACTTACTCCAGACTTACCCTCGGTCGACAAATTCCTCGACCGAGAGACTCTCGGTAGACAAACTTCTCAACCGAGAAGAGTTCTATCTGCACTTTTTAGAACTAAATTAACTAGCCATTACAAATGAAATTAGTGGATAACTAATGGCTAGTTGAGCACTAAGAACACCCTATAAGGTGTCTAGAATGTCCCCAAGCATTAGCAACCCACTCCTATAAATAGGACAGCCATAGGACACCTCAAAACACAACTTGCATACACAATTACACTTGAGATTCAATCCTTTTGAGCAAACAAGTTGAGCTACACTTGCAATGTGTTTTCCTTGAGCTCCACATTAGTGTCCTATAGGCTGATATCTCCTATCCACTATACATTCACATCCATCCACTTTGGTTAGGAGATCAAATGCTTGATATAGGATTCAAGCCTTGTGCTACATTGGTAAAGTTGTACTTTCCTACTTTTTTCTTGTTCCTTTTTATTGCTTTGGTTCTCCTTTGCTACTCCTAGGTTGGAGGCTGCGAAAAGGAGGTTGTTGGAGCTTCTTCGGTGGTGAAGGTAGCTCGGCAGACTTAGGATTACTTCAAGAAGGTTGTCTCAATGGGAAGCTACTTCAAGAGGAAGGCTACTTCAAGGGGGAGCTTGGAGTTATTTCAAGGAAGGTTGCTTCAAGGTTCGTGAGACTACTTCTAGGTGAAGTCTATCCTAAGGGTGAAGATATTTGTATATTATGTAACATCCTTGCGAGGTAATAAAATACAAGTGCTTTCAAAATCCCAATTGGAAACAATTGGGTAGTGGATTGACTCCCTTAGTATTTGCTAAGGGTGGAACCACTCTAAACGTTGTGTCTCCTTCTCCAACAATCTTGTGATAGTTTTTTCGGTTGAATTCACTACTACAGAAACAGCCTTTGGCGTCGGTTGTTTAACCCCCTTTGGCATCGGTTTCTGAGCGACGCCTATGTGGGCGCCGCTAAAGGTCGAACACTTCGGCGTCGGTTTTTTAACTGACGCCTATTTAACATATAGGCGTCGGTCTTTTAGTAGATAACCGACGCCAAAAGGGTTCGCGCCACAGAAAATGGTGTCATCTAGGACACATTCTGCGTCGGTTATCTACTAAAAGACCGACGCCTATATGGACTATAGCGTCGGTCTTTACTTGGTAACCGACGCAGAAAGAGTCCTAGATGATGCTGTTTTCTGTGGCGCGAACCCTTTTGGCATCGGTTATCTATACAAAACTGACACCATACTTCAAGACGACACAGCCGTGCTTCCCAGCACGGCCGTGTTTAGTACTATAGGTGTCGGTTTTATATGAATAACCGACGCCTTTTCCACCATGGCCGTGCTTTCCTGTACGGTCGGGTTGTTTGTACTATTAGGCGTCGATTTTTATCCAATAACCGACGCTGTAGGTCTTTGCTGACGGTTTTCTGTAAATAACTGATGCCTATATCTATTTTTTTTTCATATCAGTTTGCAGGCCTGCTGTGGCTGGTCAGCAGGATGAGAACCTGCAGTTCAGTTTTCTGAACTGCAGGTTTACCACATCCATTGATATCAGCCTACAAACAGGCCACAAACCTACAAAAGTCCCAAGGAAAATTTCACACAAGTAGATACATTCAGACATCAATTCAATTCTCACATTCACACATATAGAAACATTCAAATACATGTATTAACATTCAGAAATATTCATTTACAAAGTATCATTCATTATCGCTATCAACATCCCAATTATATCTTACAGTTGCCACTGCTTGTATTGCTTTTGCCCATTCTTCTCTTATTTCATTTAATGCTTCCATCGTATATGGAGGATGTATATTTTTTAAGCGTTTACCTGTAGTGTTGTCAGTTGTAAACACCTACAAAGAGAATGATGTATATATAAGTAATAATATAAAAATAAGATTGATATATTTCATACTAACTAATGAGACTATATATAATACCTCATGTATGGTATCGATGTCCAATGTGACATGTTTGATAATCATATGCATAAATCGCATCACATAGTATGCGCATGCCCAGCCATTGTCTTGTGTAGCGCACTATAAATTGAAACATACAAAATAATACAACTAAGCACAATTCACATCAATAATATATACATTGGAGTCGGGAACTTACTTGTACGTTCTTCCAATTTATTGGCTGGTTCTTTTTCCTTGGGACCGTTCCTCCAGCCTTTTTGAATGCATCTAAACCCCTACATGTTAATATAACATAGTAAATTACATAAGTAAATAGTAATGTAATAACATATGTTAATAGATACAAAAATGAAATATTTCTCACCAGAATAATGGCATTCTCATTACGTGTCCAATTTTAGTGTTTAATTTACTTCCCGCGGGATCTAGATAATAAACAGTGAACGTCTCGGGGACAATAACTAGTAACTCCCAATGTTTACCGCTAGAGGTAAAAAGTTAACAATTAATAACTCAAAATGCACAATAAAAATGGAATTTTCTTAAGTCCAAATTATAAATAAAGTAAACTTACTTGACATTGAATGGAGCTATTATTATCGTCTTCTTTTTCTGACCAAAAATTGTAAAAGCATCTATACAATATTGTTGAACATTATCAGGGTCTTTAGCTACCATACTAATCAATGATGGAATCAAAAATCCCACATGATCAAATGCAAATTGTTTGCAATTATCTTCGACTAAGTAGCTGCAAAACATGTATTACGTATGCATTAATATATAAGAAACCAGATCACCGGATCTTACACAAGGTATATGGATGTATAAACAAGATCTCACCTTATGCATGTTTCTATCATTGATGTATTCAGCCAATCATACATAAACAGCTCAATAATATCTTGTATAAATAAAGAGCTATTGTATGATTGACCTGCATAATCTGCATCTAAAGAAACAATTATCAGGCAATGTATATTATGTGCCCGTAGCCAACATGTCATTCCCCTACAAGTAGGACCTAACAGGTATGTTAGGTCAGTTGGAACCCAAGTTGGTAATGCGGGAAGTGGAGGTGGAGGCCTAGGTGCTCCTGGTGTCTTCTTTTTAACCTGTATATATAATTTCAGATCAGTTGACATCATATATACACATTAATAGTCTAAATCAATGTAAATTTATCTTACAATTTTAGTAGTGTAGATGACATCTGCTTTGGGCCACAATATGACCCCGCCTTCTGCCTCAGCAAGTGTATCAATATCCGGGTGGGGATATGGCAATGTAGCTTCCCTCCAATCGGGTAACACACGTAATGGGCCCACACGAACGTAGCCCTGTGGCATTGGAGTCCCGTGAAACCTTTCCCCAGGAAGGGACGGGTAAGCCTGCGCCTCTGCAACAACATAGTCTTGTATTCTTAAGCGGCATGGCTTCAATGCCTACAAATTTACGTAAAGAATGTTATACATATATGCATATCATCTTAAAAACATATCATCTTGAAAAGACTAGCTACAATGTCATAAACAATACTTACAGCAAACGTGTTAGGCGATGGGTCTCCAGGATTACTCGCAGTCTGTGCATCAAGAGAAGAGTGGGTCACCATAGGCTAATTGGAAGCCTGAGATGCCTGCCACCGCAGCAATTCTTCCTTGACCTTCTCAGCAACTACATCGTTGACCTTCTTAGAAACTATATCCTCGACTCTCTTATTCTCCTATACATGGATAAAAGAAACATTAGCTTCTTATTATTGAATTTCCTTTTGCAGTAACATTCTAAAAAAAGAATAGGTTACCTCTTCTTGAGAAAGTCCCGCTCTGGGTTTATGCTGGGATGGCCCAAAGAATGCTTTGATGCCCACACCAGCGCCTGCACCCCTAACACGTCCAGGATGCTCTGGGTTACCCAGAGCAACTGTCAATTTATCCCTTGTGCCCTGAGGGATGAACGTGCCTTGTTTCCACTGCTCGTGCAGCTCCCGCTAATCACCATCAACAGAAATTGGTAAGTTAACACCACAAATAATCAATATTCAAACGATTGCTCTAAGAGTTGTATTTTACCATTTTCACAGCCGCCTCAGCAGTTACGGGCTTCTTTATTTCACCCTTCTTGTTTTGCCTCCCAGCTATCCAGATATCATGGCGAGGCATGGGTGTGGCAGACTCCTGAGTAGGAGCAGACTCCTGAGTAGGAGCAGACTCCTGAGTAGCCGCAGACTTCGCATGTAGTCTTTGGTGAATGCTTGCATAGCCTTTTGGACCCATAGTGTGGTCATGCACATTAAGTGCACGCCTTGCTTTTTGTGCGTCACTGAGGGCCTAGTTAGTATGCACATTAATGATTTGGTTAGTATCACTAAATGTTAATCTTGAATAGGTGAATACAATATATATTAATTAAATTGGGAGTGACACCTAATACCTTGAATTCGTCAGATTTTCTTGAAGCAACAAAATTGTCCCAATCTTCTTTGTCCAAGAAGTTCCATTGTTCAAGGGCTGACTTCTTTTTCTTATCACCCTCTTTTATGTATTCTATGTTCAGATTTGTCCTATAATTCCTAAGCATCTTTCCAGCGCGTTGCATCACACTTTTATGATGCAACTTCTCATCCAATACAAACAGATTCTGTAAAATAGAAATGTTATTAACTAGTATCCAAAATAGAATTGCAAATAATAGAATTTGTAATCTACAAAATAGAATTGCAAATAATAATAACTCACGCATAAATCCTTCCATATCAAGTCTTTTTTCCCCTGAGGAACTTTATGCCAATTATCATACTTAATACCACAATGGCTCCGAGTGGTACACCCAAGATAGTTTACAAAATTATTGCGGTTCACTCCACTTGCATTTCCTCTATTATCAAACTCCACAACCAATTTGGATCCACTGCCACTAAGCGCTATTAACTTCTTCAACAGAGTGATGCCCCTTTTCTTGTTAAGTTTTTGGTGCTGCGCATCAAGTTGCTCCAGTGCTTCAGTGGGTACATGTGCATCATCAACCTAAAATTTGACAAAAATAAACACACTGAATTAGCCCAATATAGAAATATAAGATATATGACATAACTAGAAGATAATGAATTTTATAGAAATACAGGATATGTTTTTAGAACTTACATTGGTATCCTCGCCATGCTCTTCATGGACAGCATGCTCATCATGGACTTCATGCTCATCATGGACATCATGCTCATCATGGTCAGCCATCTGAAAATGTCATTAAAAAGGCAAACATTTAGCATTTGTATTAACTAGAAAAAGGCAAACATTTAGCATTTGTATTAACTAGAAAAAGGCAAACATTTAGCATTTGTATAAACATACATGTCTCTAAAATTGTGATCTTTTATCAATTAACAATCCTTCATTGTGATCTCCGCGCACATATAAGTCATCATTAGTTTCAATATTTTGTGGAGTTGGCAACCCAACTGAGAATGGACTGGAGTCATCATACTTATCATAGTACTCTTCTTCATCTATAGGATCTTCAATGAACTTTCTTTTACCATGAAGAACAACCGACCATTTATCATTTGCAGGATCATCGATATAGAATATTTGTTTCGCCTGTGATGCCAATATGAATGGTTCACCCTTCTCGCCAATCTTTTCAAAGTTCACCAAAGTGAAAACCAATTCATCCACTATAACTCCTTTGGTGTTATCAACCCAATTACATTTAAAGCGCGGAATTTTGAAATCTATGTAGTCAAACTCCCAAATGTCTTCAATGACATCGTAATATGACATTTTAGCTTCACGTGGACTCTTATCCTTTGCACTTGCAAAGTACATAGTCGACGCTTGAAGAGTGACCCCACTATTTTGGACGACACTCTTATCATCTTGGCGCTTTGTGTAATATGTGAATCCATTAATGTCAAACCCTTCATAAGACATAACATTCGGTTTTGGTTTAAAGGCGAGGCATTTGATAGTTTCTGTAATATCATTTGGTGTTTGAGATAGTTGATGTAAGACTTTATCTTCAAACCACTTAGTAAAAGTCTTATTATGCTCTCTAGAAAGCCACATTGAACTTGCTCGAGGATGTTGTCTCTTTATGAAATTGGTATGTTCCTCGATATAAACACTCACTTCGTCCATATTGTGTAAAATATACAAGTGAGCTTGTTCCAACTGCTCACGGCTGATTACTTTCACCCGTGATCCCAAAATTCCTTTGCCCTCCTCGATATTCTTGTCATTATCAGGAGTGTCATTACCACTGAGAAAGTCATTGAAAAAATCCATAACCTCTCTCGCCACATAACCTTCAATAATACTCCCTTCAGGCCGATAACGGTTTTGAACATCACCTTTAAAAATGCTCCTGTATCGTTCAAAGGGATACATCCAATGCAAGAAAACTGGTCCCAACATTTTCACTTCCCTAGTCAAGTGGACAACAAGATGTACCATGATATCAAAGAATGAAGGAGGGAAATACATCTCAAGCTGACATAGGGTAACAACCACTTCTCTTTGCAAATTATCAAGAGTATCAGCGTCAATAACTTTGCTGCATAGACTGTTGAAAAAGAAACAAAGTCTGGTAATTGCAAACCTTACATGCTTCGGCAATATAGATCGAATTGCCACGGGCAATATTTGTTGCATTAGAGTGTGACAATCATGAGATTTAAGACCTATCAACTTCAGATCTTTCATTGATACCAATCTACAGATGTTGGATGAGTAACCATGTGGCACCTTAACATTTACCAAGCATTCACAAAAAGTTTTCTTCTCCTTTCTAGACAACGTGTAACAAGCGGGAGGTAAGTATGTTCTTTTATTACCCATTTCATTTAATTCTGTTAATTCTGACCTTATTCCCATTTCACGTAGGTCCAGTCTAGATTTTATCCCATCTTTAGTCTTACCTGGTATATTTAACAGAGTACCAATGATGCTATCACAGACATTTTTCTCAACGTGCATTACATCGATACAATGCCTGACTGTCAAAGAACTCCAATAAGGAAGATCCCAAAATATTGACTTCTTCTTGAATGAAGAATTGTCACTCCGTGTGGCCATACGACATTGTGATTTCTTACCAAATTCATTGACAATGTCTTTTACTCTTGCATAAACAACATCCTCTGGTATAGGTTTAGGTGCACTCCGTTCATCATTCCATCCATTGAATGCTTTGCGCTTCCTACGATACGGATGGAATTTTGAAAGAAACCTTCGATGAACAAGATATACAGTCTTGCCTCCATGTTTTAGTCTTATTGAATCAGTGTTTTCTTCACATATAGGACACGCTTTAGCTCCTTTGACACTATATCCAGACAAATTCCCATATGCTGGAAAGTCATTAACAGTGCAAAACAACATAGCGTGCAAACGAAATGTCTCTCTTGCTGAAGCATCATAGGTCATCACACCTTCAGCCAAAAGTTTCTTTAAGTCATCAATCAAAGGTTCAAGATAAACATCGATATCATTTCCGGGTTGTTTAGGGCCCGATATCAACAACGACAACATAACGTACTTATTTTTCATACACATCCAGGGAGGAAGATTGTATATAACAAGCATGACTGGCCAAGTGCTATGTTGGCTGCTCAATGTCCCGTACAGATTCATCCCATCTGTACAAAGCCCAAGTCTTAGATTCCTATCTTCTTCACCAAATTTGGGGTACAATAGATCAATCTTCTTCCACTGTGGGGAATCAGGCGCATGTCGTAGGATCCCATCATTATTTTTCTTAACATCTGCATGCCACCTCAAATTCTTCGCATCTTTCGGATTTGCAAACAAGCGTTGAAACCGTGATATTATAGGTAGATACCACAACACCTTGGCAGGAGAACCAGTTTTGGACTCCCCCGAAGTCATCAATTTATACCTTGACGCACCACATTTTGGACAATCTTTCAAATCTACATAGTCCTTTTGAAATAATACACAATCATTCGGGCATGCGTGTATCTTCTTGGCCTCCATTCCCATTGGGCACAACATTTTCTTTACCTGGTATGTTGAGATTGGCAGCTCGTTTCCTTCAGGAAGCATTTCTTTCAACAAAGTCAACAATGAAGTGAAGCTTTTGTCGCTCCATCTATTGTTAGCTTTCAACTTATACAATCTCAACACAGCGCTAAGCTTCGTAAACTTAGCACAACCTGTGTATAATGGTATCTCAGCATCATGCACAATGTTTCTAAAGATAGGAGGTGGATCGGTGTGCTCTACCCTACAACTATCCAGCATCGCATCAACGATGTCTGCTGGAACTGGTTCATTCACATTTACGTCATCGGAGGCAATTTCTTCTTCCACCCAAGCACTGCTATCGACATCTACTGGTTTCGATTTTGAAATCTCTCCATGCCAGTGCCATTCTGTATAGCCTTGTACAATCCCGTTGCACATGACATGAGTTTTGATTTCCTCACCAGTGTTGACTTTCAAGTTGTTACCGCAATGCCTACATGGACAGTAGAACCTATCTGTAGGTTTTTTCCTATGTTCCTCGGAAAATCTAATAAACTGATCAAGACCAGATATAAACTCTGGGGTGCAACGATTATGAATGGACATCCATGATCTATCCATTCTATGATCAGAGAAAACAAGTATATATTAGGAAACAAGTATATATTAGGAAACGATTAGGGTATACACTTACATCCTAAGTGTATAATGTGATGTCATTCTTATATATAATAAATGTGTACCACCTATCCCATCCTTGAACACCTAATCTCACTAGTAAGTGTATAATGTATATTGGGTTTTCAAGAAAATTTCGGCAGCATTTCCCCGCTGTTCTCTAAGTACATATGTACTTAGAGAACAAACGGGCAAATGCTACCGAAAGTTTCTCGAAAACCCAATACACATTATACACTTACATCCTAAGTGAGATTAGGTGTTCAAGAACAGTCCCAAACTGGGGACTATCCAAGATTTACTCCTAATGAGTCAATCTTGGATGGGTTTCTAGGCCAACAAACACAATAATAGATATCTACAATGAAGCCGGACTCCATACAAACAGTATATAATTTAGTGATTGTTCATTCTAATTTATACCAATGTACAAGTAATATAAAGAACAATGATTGTTCACTTTCTAGGCCAACAAACACATGTGATGTCATTCTTATATATAATAAATGTGTACCACCTATCCCATCCTTGAACACCTAATCTCACTAGTAAGTGTATAATGTGTATTGGGTTTTCAAGAAAATTTCGGCAGCATTTCCCCGCTTTTCTCTAAGTACATATGTACTTAGAGAACAAATGGGGAAATGCTACCGAAATTTTCTTGAAAACCCAATACACATTATACATTTACATCCTAAGTGAGATTAGGTGTTCAAGAACAGTCCCAAACCGGGGACTATCCAAGATTTACTCCTAATGAGTCAATCTTGGACGGGTTTCTAGGCCAACAAACACAATCATAGATATCTACAATGAAGCCGGACTCCATACAAACAGTATATAATTTTGTGATTGTTCATTCTAATTTATACCAATGTACAAGTAATATAAAGAACAATGATTGCTCACTTTCTAGGCCAACAAATACATGTGATGTCATTCTTATATATAATAAATGTGTACCACCTATCCCATCCTTGAACACCTAATCTTACTAGTAAGTGTATAATGTGTATTGGGTTTTCAAGAAAATTTCGGCAGCATTTCCCCGCTGTTCTCTAAGTACATATGTACTTAGAGAACAAACGGGGAAATGCTACTGAAATTTTCTCAAAAACCCAATACACATTATACACTTACATCCTAAGTGAGATTAGGTGTTCAAGAACAGTCCCAAACCGGGGACTATCCAAGATTTACTCCTAATGAGTCAATCTTGGACGGGTTTCTAGGCCAACAAACACAATAATAGATATCTACAATGAAGCCGGACTCCATACAAACAGTATATAATTTAGTGATTGTTCATTCTAATTTATACCAATGTACAAGTAATATAAAGAACAATGATTGTCACTTTCTAGGCCAACAAACACATGTGATGTCATTCTTATGTATAATAAATGTGTACCACCTATCCCATCCTTGAACACCTAATCTCACTAGTAAGTGTATAATGTGTATTGGGTTTTCAAAAAAAATTTGGCAGCATTTCCCCGCTGTTCTCTAAGTACATATGTACTTAGAGAACAAACGGGGAAATGCTACTGAAATTTTCTCGAAAACCCAATACACATTATACACTTACATCCTAAGTGAGATTAGGTGTTCAAGAACAGTCCCAAACCGGGGACTATCCAAGATTTACTCCTAATGAGTCAATCTTGGATGGGTTTCTAGGCCAACAAACACAATAATAGATATGTACATGTTAGGCTTTCATCACAATTGATGTTAGGGTTTCATCAATGTTAGTGTTTAATCAAATCAAATTAGGATGCTAGAATGGACAAGTTTAAATTAAATTAGGGTTTAGATCAAATCAAACATGGCCGTGGCTGTGTTGGCCTACCACGGCCGTGCTGCCCAGCACGGCCGTGGTAGGCCATTCTTCTCAGTTCTCAGTGAAAGAAGTAGAACAGCAAGCAGAGCAGAGCAGAGCAGCAAGCAGAGCAGAGCAGCGGGCGGCAAGGAAGAAGACAAGGAAGAAGGTGCTACGGCTAATACCTTGTGAGCAGCGGAGGAAAGCAAGAAGACAACGCCGTAGTAGGGTGTGAGGAGGGAGGAAGGAGCGGGCAGCGGCGGTGCAAGGAGGAAGGCGGCGGGCAGCGGCGGCGACGCAGAGCAGCAGCAGGGATCGTCGGCGGCGAGCGAGAAGCAGCAGGCACCAGGCACCAGGCGGCGATTTTGGGAGAGCGCACAGGAGAATCGATGAAACAGGAAGAAAGGGGGAAGAGTCGGGTGATCGGGCCTCTATTAAGTTGGTCAACGATATCGGTTATCTAGGACAACCGACGCCTATTATCTTCTGCGTCGGTTGATCGTAATAAACGACGTCCAATTAGACAATCTTTACCCCAAATTAATTGGTGGGAACTATTATCAGCGTCGGTTATCCAAGAATAACCGACACCGAAAGTGGAACTTTTCACGCAAAATTTCATTTCACATAGGCGTCGGTGAATTGTTAAACAACCGACGTTGTATGTGACCCAGATTTTTTTCGCTCGAAAATTGGATTTCGCGGGTGCCTTTAGGCGTCAGTTGGTTACACTCAGCCGACGCTGAATACAAAGCGGTACCCGTGTCTGGCTGGTCTTCGAATATAGACGTCGGTTTGTATAAATAACCGACGCCGAATATTATAGGCGTCGGTTGTCCGAAATAACCGACGCCCAGAAAAGCGACACTAAACGTTATTTCTATAGTAGTGATTAATTTTAAAAATATCATAAAACCCTATTCACCCCCCTCTAGTGGTTTTTCACTTACTATTCTAGTTGATGGACAAAAGTCCTAAACAACTTTTAGAACTCATAGGATAATCAATTATTCAATAGAATTCGAAATTGGAAGTAGATCAACAAGTACAATAGAATTTAAGGTGAATAATAACATAATTGGGTTCAAATTATATAACCCCCCTCAAGAACAACTTCCCGGCTCCAAGATCCAAAGCTTCACATTTCTAAGGTTGAAGATGAGCTTCACAACTTCTCTATAGGCAAAGTATCACCACGGATAAGTATTTGGTGAAGAAGAAAAGAACGGAAGATCTCAACCCTAGATCAATTTTTAATCCAAGGTTGAAGATGATCATGGCCTCACCTTAGGGTTATGACTTGAGCTCCTTCTTCCTCCTTAGAACCATGCACTATACCTCACCACTCATGCATGATATCCCCTCACTTGTGGCGGATATCTCTTCTCTTGTGGCTGATATCACTTCACTATAGCTGATATCACCTTGCTATGGCTGATATCACTTTGTTATGGCTGATATCACCTTGCCATGGCCGATACCAAGGCTCTATGCATGATACCTATTCCCCTATGCACGATACCAAGGCACTATGCATGATATCTAATAGGAAGAGAGTGGTAAGATTCGAAAAAAATTCACTAATAGGTGAAAGGAATGGTATATATAGTTGAGGTTCATGAAAAAGTGTGTATATGAGGTGTCATCACTTTAAGCTACTAGGTTCCACGTGTCCATCCATGGTTGACACATATACATGCATGAACTAATACTTATATTGACATGCAAAACACTTGAGGGTAATCTAGATATAAAATTTTGTCCATCACTTATCTTGTTGGATAAGATAATTCAACTCAATCACCACTTTATTCACAACCCGATACAACTTTTCTATGAAAGTTGTAAACCAATACACTTCACCTCCTTGAGGTTCTTAGGCATTCATGTCCTTTTCCAAGAGTCCACAAACCAATATGGGATCCCCTCTATGGCTCCTTGGCTGATAGGCACTCCCATATCAAGTCTGCAACTCGATACAACTCATATTCAACCCTTTCTTGGTCTTTTCATCACCAAGAGTACCATCACTCAAATATGATTCAAACATGGTTTATCCTTCTTTATACCTCCTGTAAATGATAATAGAGGGAGTAGGGACACTATAGAGGTGGTACTTTGCATATCAACCCTACATTTTGGGTAAATTGTAATTTGTACCAAAATTGGTGCACAAGGCACTAGCATTATTCAAACAAGATTCAACTAGGAGTTTAGGCTTTCCACATGCCACCACTTAGCATAATTCTCTCTCTTATGATTCTAAAACAATTAAATCACGTTCAACATGTGACATATTTCAATATAACCCCTTATCTTGGATAAATTGCATTTTTGTCCAAAATAAGAAAACATTTGCTCAAACATCTTTTGAACAGGACCAAACTTAAAACATAAGTTTGTCACCTGATAATAAAACACTTTAAGGAATCATATTAAAGTTCTAAGCAACTTATTTAACCCAAAAAAACAAGGTTAGTCCAAAACCCAGGTCAGCGATGTTACATTGATGATCTGTTTGACCAGTTGTGTGGTGCAACAGTGTTCTCTAAGATAGATCTAAGGTCAGGATATCATCAGATACATATCAAGGAGAGTGACACACATAAGGCAGACTTTAGTACAAGGTATGGTCATTATGAGTTTGTATTTATGTCATTTGGACTAACTAATGCACCACTTTCATTCATGGAGTTGATGAATAAAATCTTCCATCCATTCCTTGATCAGTTCATAGTAGTCTTCATACACTACAACAAATACTAGTTTTGACGGTAGAGTAAAATGCTACAAAAAGATCATAATGATGCCAGTATTATTTTTCGACGGCATATATTACAATGCCAAAAATATGTCGTTGAAAAGTGGGTCATCAAAAGTAGCTTCGGCACACTTAACTATGCCGGAAATGATATATAAGTCGGCATGGTAAGCGTGCCGAAAATGAAAAGACATTTCTAGAAATTGACACCAAAGTCGGCATATTGAACAGCCGGAAATAAATGAAAAATGCCTGCAATAGACAAAATCACCAGCGGGAAAAAGTACACACATAAGCAAGGGGGCACATGTGTAGAAGTAAAGCTCAATAGACTTTCCACCAACGAATGGTGTCGGGTGCATGCCATATTAGGAAGACAGATGCTAAAGCTCAATAGATCGTGCGCGGAGACACGACCTATAACTCTAAACATATCAGCCAATTATTGAATATTGTAAAATACAAAACACACTAAACTAGAAAAGTAATAGACATCATATGAGTCAAACATATAATTTCATTGATTAATAATAGTAAATTACATAAGATTATTTTGGTGCCCCTTGAACAAATGACTGACATATAATAGAAGAAGCACCAGATGCCCATAATCAGTAGGTGTTACATTATACATTGTGCTATATATTAACATGAGTCTATATGCTAGGTAGTGATTCACATATGGTTCATATTAGGAAGGAGGAAGAATTGGGGCCTCAAGGATCTTTCAGGGCTGGTCTACCATTGAGAATGTGAACCTCTCAAAGAAGAGCATCTAATTAACCGCTAATGTTGTCACAATATTCCTGGTATTCATAGTTCGATCCTCATACAGGTCTTGATTGGACATGAACAACCCTTGCTGGTTCATCAGGTCTACATAGTACTTGTTGTCGAACATGTTGGGTGACCTATTATTGAGTTTGGTGAACTTAGAGGAGCCTGGGATCTGTTTGTCCCTTTGAGGGTGCTGGCGAAGAACTAGTTCATTGTTGGGTCCTACGGCACTTCGTATTGGAGCAAAAAAAAATAATCACTTCGTATTGGAGCAAGAATTTTTTATCACATCATACCTGCAAGCAATAAATCCTATCAGTAAATACAACTTTCCTATCATTGCTTGTTTGCTAGGGTGTTTTTGGGTGTAGTTTAGGGAAATGTAAAAGCAAGCAAGTATAAGTATGGATTTTTTCTGCATCAAATCAATTTGGTACAGTGCAGTACCAGTTCTTTATTTTTATTTGCAAGTGTTTGGTGGGTAATATGGCAACGATAAATAAGTGCAATGTTGTCATCGTTCCTGTAGTCGTCTTCCTCCTCACCTGTATGCATAGATAAACAACTATCTCACGTGTTTTTCCAACGTCAATATTTTCTACGTAGAAGCTAGAAACCTTACCTTGATGAAAATCATCCTAGGAAACATCATCGCCAATGGAAAAAGAGTGAATGATCCAACGAGATTTATGAAATCTCCCATGAAGGGTAAGCCTGCTGCAATAATAGTATTCATTCCAAAAACTACAGACCGTAGAAGAAACCTTCGAACAATGTTAGCTTTTGAGGTCATGCTCTGCGCTAAGTTTCAAAAATTGGTGTCTAGAGCCTCGTGAATAGGTACGATAAACATTTGTAACCCATAATTTTTTACCCAAATCATACTATTGATAAGATGCATAAATCAAGGAAGTTTTGCTAATCTGAATAGGGACCTTACGTGTTGGGAGATGACACATTACAGGAAGGCAGCAAAGTTTATTAAAACTCGTCCCCACTTTGGCCTAGTTAACTCCTTTGGAATGTATTCATAAACATATGATCCATATATACACCCAATATCCAACTAATGTCACGTCATAGTAACAGGCCAGACCAACTGTGAATTGTAATGACAATGCTTTCCTCATGTTCTTCACAACAGGATTCCGCAGGGTTGACTGTAATAAAAGATTGAAACATAATTTGTGACTTGAACATTTATTGTATCTCATATAATTCAAATACAAACTTGTATTTCATTCAGATACATGTATCTTAGGTAATATACCAGGGCTGTTAGATAGAAGTGGTGTTGTGATGGCTCAGAAGGCATTGAAGATCTTTTGAGTTAAATCCCCATGAATATGGAAGTCCTTTTTCTTGATAGATTTGCCTACATTATGATACACATAGCAACCTCAAGGGTTCTATTCAAATCCCGCTAAGATGACAAGTCTTCTCTGACTTTTTCTAACTTGGCATTGCTTATGATATATACAAAATAATAATTTCCAAGTAACTTGAGAGGTAATATACTAGACCTGTAAAATTTCAAATGATTTCATCGTGTCATATAGACCTTGTAATTTGTGCGTATACATATGATATACTGACTAAAATTAATAATGTAACTTAAAATAAATAATCATGATGGTCCATGTTCTTGTGCTTGTACAAATGAACCACAGCTTATTGATGTCTTTCTATGTGGTGAAGTCCGTCTATAATAGAAGCATGGTTCAATTCATTAGAGAAAATGGCAATCTTTTCTTCCTACTGCTGATAGGAAAGCATTATTAGCAGCAACAAAACCAATCGGGCAGACCACATAATCCTATAATAAGGAACAACAAGTCAAGATTCTTATCAACAATAAACAAGTACTACTAGTGTATTCTCTAAGTGTATATTAACAAGATCAATGTAAACAATGAAATATGTATCTTACCTCTTTTTTCACCAACTCAGCTAGGGTAGTCTCTAGTTGACGGTGGTAGTTGGTTTCCCCACATATCATGGCGAATCCTCTTGGTCCCCATGCCATAAGCCATTGGATCTTTGGCTGAGACCTTCCTTACTGTCGGGTGTGAGCTCACTAAGTAGCCATTGATAGAGAAGATAAGTGTCTTGTTGTTCTCTTTAGCTGGAGTCCTTCCATGTAACTCCACATCCACAATGTTTGGTCCCATGGCCCAGGGCCATCATATATAGATGTCCATCTCGAAAAAGATGTCCTCTGAAGCATCAGTTGGTTTTGGTGGGGAGAAATGCAATGAAGATTATTTGTAACATACAGCAGTGGTTTATTACTAATCATTATAGCATAATCATTTGTAATTCTGGAGCTGCAGATACTCCTGATGTACGGACAAAGGAGGATGATTGTTGTGAAGGAGGCAGAGGAGTTTTCCCACATATAAAACACAATATAAATCAATAACTTCAAAGGAAAACCAATTAAAACACGATTGAAAACATAATAGACATGGAAACATTCAACATTGGAAATAATAGCATCAAAATACCATAATGATTTGACATTCCATACTATTGTAGGGTTCCTATCCGTCCAAAATATTATACTTATTCTCACTCAGTTGGACTTCTAGTTGGATTCTAATTCTCAAGGTTTAGATTCCAAAACTCAGTTCTGCATAGTCAAACAAATTCACATTTTTGGCTTATGTTTAGGTATATTTTAGATCTTTGAAGTTCTGGATTTACTTAAAAGTGAAATTTAAAGGGAATCTTAAAATTTTCAAATTTATTTGCATTGACCTGGACCATATGGATCCTTAGAACTATGTTAGCCCTATTGAACATGTATAGAAAGTGGCTTTGAGCCAACATAAATGGGTTAAATCACAAAAAGGCCTTCACTACTATGGTTTTCTCATTTTCTACCAATGCAGTATCTTCACCAAGCTTACTTGTAAAGGAACCATTATTAGAATGGTAGGCAAACATAAATCTAACTACTTTACGATTTTATGACGATCATGGAAAGTGGAGATATATGTGTTGGTCTATAGTTAAAATATTAAAGACAATGAAGCTTAGTTTGCACCAGCTGTTTAGAATGACAGATAGATGATGTATAACCAAATTACCAAATGAAAAAAAAGTAAAGATAACTTCGGAGGTGAAAAAAGTTACATGCTAAAATTCATCCATGACTGGCAAAAATCTGGAGCCTTCACAATCTCAGTTTCTGAGAATCTCTAAAGCATACAAAATATTTGTATGCTCCTCCTTGACATGGAATTATCAACATCAATTTTTACACCTATTTTTTGATGTTTGTAAAGCCCATCCTTGACTTGGAAAAACAAACTCAAGTGAGAAAATCACTTACCATGTTATGCGATTTACATAAAGAGAAGTACGGGAAAATAGATAACAACTTTAACCAAGCAAATAAGATTAAACTGACATTTAGCTTTCCATAAGCAATGTACATACAAAGGAAGATGTTGGGATAAATATCAAACTCGATACCTGCAAGTTCTCATTGAATCCCAAGTTCTTCACAATATCATAGCTTCGATGAAACTCTCTTAATTTCTTGAGAAGAGGTTCAAGAAACGAAAGAACATCATGTCATCATGATATACATAATCAGATTATTGAACTCAACACAAGATTTCAACAATTTCATTTTTCTCTTACAATCAAGACTGCCTTATAAAATAAGAAAGTAGACAATTGCCCTACGTCTATCTCTAAAGTCGACATATGTAATCTGACATGTGTCTCAAAGTATTATAAATAAAAATGCAAACATTTGTGTCTCCAAAAGCCACAGATACAAAATTTATGTGATCGTTACCATTTCCAAAAGGATTTGGTCCAACTAACATATTAATAATGTATGCAAACTAGTGATCAAAAGACATATAGTAACAATTTTAACTAAGCAAATAAGATTAAACTGACATGTAACTTTCCACATGAAATGTGCATATAAAGGAAGATGGTGGGATAAACATCAAACTCGATACCTGCAAGTTCTCACTGAATCTCAAGTTCTTCATAACAGCATAGTTTCGATGAAACTCACTTAATTTCTTGAGAAGAGGTTCAAGAAACGAAAGCACATCCTATCATCATGATATACATAATCAGATTATTGAACTAATGGAGGCTTTGACTGAGCAGCCAAGGATGTAATAATGCTACCTTCCACCTGAGGTTGTTGTCAGATATCGTCAGGAGTGTTACGCCCCCTTGACCTGCCAACTGAACCTGATCTTCTAAATGAAAACCAAATCCCAACAAACCAATGACCAAAACATTCCATCTATAGAAAAATATATATTACATCTTGTAATAACTTAAAAAGATCTACAGATTCAAGAAGAAAGTAAATCCAAGACTCATTAATTAGAGAAGAAAAAACCTCAAATTTATTTAATAATAGAAAGACAAGAGTCCTTTATTATTCTACTAACATAATAACTAAGAGACAAGAGTGTTTGATTATTCTTACTATATATTGCTTTGATGCTTCCATTCTACCATGAAAGAGTGTTCTACCTATGGAACACATAACTACAACATATGCATAAAGAACTGGTCCAACTAACTAGATATTTGTGAACACGACACATACCAAAGTTGAGCAGAAACATATATGAATTCAACACCAAAATACTACATACAACAATGTTTATGTTCAAATTAAGGTAATACACTATCAATCTTAAATTAAAAACATTTATATATTACTAAAAATAAGATAATAGAAAAAATGATCATCTATGGGTTCAATGCTTGCATATTTCATCTAAACAATGAGTTTCATGAGTTATAGGGACGCCCATCTTACTCCAAAACATGAAAATAAATTGTAACAACCCCACCTCCCAGTAACCCCCAATTAAGGGAGACCAAGAGGTCAGAGCTGCTATCCTAATTTCCTAGATCAAAGGTTTGACAAATAATCAATAACAATTATTAAATTCTACCATGACTATACTAAAAGCTGGAATAAAAATAAAAATTTTCATACCTTTTTTTTCAAAAACTTGGATATCTAACTTCTATCCACCTATGGACTCTATTCTAACTAATCCTCCTTGCACTTTATTTCTTAATTTCACAATATGTCACTTTACTATTTGCCCTTTTCAATTTGTACCTAAAACACTGACAAACAAAACGTCGGTCAGCATAAATGAATATGCCGGTATGCGTGGGAAACAATAATCAGGCAATTATCTGTAACAACATATTGCAAGCAATTATGGTTTAGAAAACAAACTTTACATCTTAAACATAACTACTCAATGCATACATACCCTAACCTCTGCGCTTGTCCCTGCAGTAGACATGGATACTACCTCTCATATGGAAGATCCCAACTAACCCACATGATCCTACCTAACAGGTAGATCAATACCTAGGGTTGAAGAGTCGCATGGCACTACCCATAGGTAGCCCAATCCCTAACTCATGATATGTTGAAGAGTTGCATGGTACTACACATAGGTAGCCCAATTCCTAACTCATGATAGCCTCATGGCCCTACCTAATAGGTAGACCATGTACTAGGTTACCCTTTTCATCATTAGCAAAGCCACAGAGGAGGACTAAGATCTGAGCTAGTTAGGTATACATATTTATGGTGATAATCATAGTCACTTTATAGTTGCATCAAATAAAAGTCATTCAAGCAGTTATTTTCGGGCAACCGATAAAACATCTAGGAATTTTCGTGAAACTAAGGCAATTAGCCATAAGTGTAACCACATACCTGATCTAGAGTAACTTGATGTCCAAGACAATCAAACAAACAATCAACAATATCCTGAAATTAATGCATAACATCCAAGTGTCATTATTTTATCCAAATCATTCTCAAGATTGACTTGGATTCCACCTTAGGATTTCTAGGCCAACTTTAGGGTTTTATTAGGGTTTTAGTCCCCATAACACATTTATCACATTAAATGGCATTTCAATTCACAAACCCTAATTTCAACATCATGGGCATACTTGGATGTCAATTAAGTCTAATATATCTCTTTTACACCAAAACTACCATCTTTATCCTTTTAGGTCATGTCAAGATCCTTAGGCCCAATATCATCTTTGGTTTCTTTCAAATTGACAACTCACATTTCATTAGGGTCTAATTCACATATGAACTCTATTTATCGCTAATTCCACATTAATCCACTAGAAAACCCTAATAACCAAATTAAGGGTATTTATCCACAATTAGAAACGTTTATACTCAAAATAGCCTAGAATCATCATATCTCAGCTTTATTCATATATTTGAACAATTAAAGCCATTAAGAGTCATAATTACCAAGATTAGGGTTTCAAGGC
The DNA here is from genome assembly GCA_963693085.1 of Alisma plantago-aquatica. Taxonomy (NCBI): domain Eukaryota; kingdom Viridiplantae; phylum Streptophyta; class Magnoliopsida; order Alismatales; family Alismataceae; genus Alisma; species Alisma plantago-aquatica. Next base: position 1,426,685,666 of record OY856410.1, on the reverse strand, counting down.
CCATTAAAGCATATTCATGTACATGGAACCCTAAATAAATTAAACTATGTATAAAGATCATCTTTTTAGATCTAATGTGTCCTTTTTATAATCAATGGGTTAACATCAACTTTAAACATCCAAATAACCCTTCCCAGTCCATTAATCATCATAGATTAGGGTTTCTTAATCATTAATGCATTAAAGATGTAAAACCCTATACTTTTTTATTTTCAAGAAGAATTAGGCTTCATTATATTTTTATTGCATTTCTCGTGTTTTCTAGCAAAATTCATATATTAACTTTATTCATCAGAGCTTCCTAGCAATAGTTATGATTTTTGCAAATAAATATAATTGAACCAAGAGAGTGCTACCATGTAGGCAGCTTACTTCTCATGCACATACCTCATGGGTCGATTTAAATTATAATGAAATGTTTGAAATACCCCTGCGCTGCTGGTTGCTTCTTCACAGGCCAGAGTGGTGTTTTGGTCCAATGTGACCTGCATCATCTTCCTCCTCTCGACGGCCCTCTGCTGCTACCACAGTGGGCTTCCACCGCGTTCATGCGACCCTCTGGGGCATGGGTGGACTGCACGAGGGTTCCCACCCCTCCGTAGCCCCCAGTCGCATGCAACAAGGGTGCAGGTCGAGGCCAAAACTGCTTGGGCATCCAGAACCAGAGCTGAGAATGGCTCATGTTTGCAGGTCAAACCTCCTGGACAGAGGTCGTGGTTGACGAAGGAAGAGGATGAAGGAGATTTCGTTGCCCCCAGACATTTCTCTGGAAAATAAGAAACCTCTAGAAGACACCACTCCGGGTAGGTCTTCCATGCGAGACCAAGTCCTCCATGGCAGGTCTTCCTCAAAGGAAGATCTTCAAAGGTCCAACGACCATGGTTCCTATACGGAATTGCTAGGGTCTACTCGAATGCCAAGTTCAGAGTCCGGGATAGAGGTGAGGATTGCACTAGGGTCAAAGGCATCTCCTTTTCCTGATTGGTGATGATGACAGGGTTTAGGGTGCCCTGGTCACGTATCCCTCACTCCCTTTATATAGGGTGAGAACCAAAACTCCTAGGGTTTGATGGAGAGGAACGCCAGAATCATGGAGCATCGGTTGTTACTTATTTTGGGAAACAACACACATAAAAAGAAAGAGATTAACTCCCACTATTTTTACGTTGGGCAAGACACATATAATAAGATATTTTTTTCTATTCCTTATTTATCCATGATCCTTGTTTATTAAGGAATCCAAATTTAATCTCTTTTATCTTCTTTGTTTTTTTCTTTTAATCCATTGGCCATGAAATTTTACTTCCTTAAAGCAAATAGTATCTCTTTTTGATAACACAAAAAGTCATTATCTATATAGCACATTATTCACATATTATGACTTTTGTATTACTTGTATTTTCTCATTCTTCCTCTCCATTGGGACTCCTTGGAACCCAAGAAATCCTAAGATTTTGAAATTCCTTTTTAAGGATGCTTATTATCCTTCTAGATGCATCCACATCCATTATTTCTCATCTTACTTATTTCTTTATTAAAAGATTTCTTTTCAAGGATGTCTCTTTATATTTTATTTCCTTTTTCCTCTTTTCCTATTTCTTCCATTAGAAATAACATATAAACGAAATTTACTCAATTGTGTCCATTAATGCCACCTTCTAGAGATTTCCATATAATTATCATAAATACTTTGCTTAATATTCAATATTTTGTATCTTTTTCTCATATTTGGACTTTTTTTTTCTTCTCTTTTATATCCATTATTGGATTAATCTAATAATAGGAACCAAGAAATTCCTATCAAAAGGGAGATTTGCAAAGAAATCCCTTCTTTGAAGCAAAGCATACAACCTTTTCAGTTAAGTCCATATTCATAAAACATTACATTTCAATTATGAAAACATATGCAAAATTGAGGTTGTAACATAAATAGTGTTATTAATATGACCTATGGTTATAAATAAACAATGAGTTCCATAAGTCCACGAGTTATAGGAAATACATCATCATTAGGGTTGTCAATATTCATGCCATCTATAATCCTGATAGACTTTATTACATTGAATAACTCTCTCATGTAAGTGTGAGCTTTTTCAGCTTTCTGATCAGCCTGTTCAGCTCCAGCTCTAGCATTTGTTGCAACTTTTTCTGCTTGATCAACTCTAGCTCGTGCATCATTTGCTTGTTTATTATATTTTTCAATCTCCTTCATATAAATAGGATTTCTATAGCAAGAATGACTTACAATTGCACTTCCCCGCATACGTACATGGCCTGGTCTTTTGGGTCCAAAGACCTTCAAGCATATCTCATCGTCGCAAATTTCAATTGTTTCATGTTCATGCTGAGACACCAAATCTGTGATTTGTGCCTAAACAAAAAATTAAATTGTTAGAATTTTCAATTTGCAAATTTTTTGAAATTTATGTCGAGCTATAATCATGATTACCATCTTTTCTTCAGCAACAACATCTACAAGCTTTTTGTCTTTTCTCATTTGAGTCTTTTCGAACATCCTCACGCGACTTGGCACAACTCCATTGTTATTGATAGTTAGTATTTTCATAAAATAGATTATGAAATATGAAGTATAACCTTATACTCTAAAAATAGGAATAATAAGAACAAATTTCATACTTTCTCATGTTCTATAACACTAAATTGAGTCCTTCCTGTACAGTGAAGCATTGACTGTTTAGAACGACTGATCTTGTTACGAGTACTTGTAGCCTTGCAAATAAACATCAAATAAGATCAATGGATAAAAACATAAAGATAATTAAAAAAAATTCTATAAGAAAATATCAATAATAAAGAGAGTAGATCATTGTATAGACTCACAAATTTATTTCAAATCTACCTGAAAATAGTCACTTTTCCAGTATTTTTTTAAGAAACTCCCATTCAGATTTTGTTACATTTGGAGGACAATTTCTTAGAGCATCATCATCAGTGGCGTATGTCAAATAAAGAGCATACAATTCAGTCTTAAATTCACACCAAGCCTTATTCAATGATTGATATATTGAACGTGTTCTGAGGTCATTTTCCTCAGGTAATAACTCATCACTATGAATGATAAAATCATCCTACGTAATAGTTAAGAAAATATTAGAAATGCACATGTATTATTCAATGAAGTAACACATAGAAACTATATGAAACCTGGATCAACTAGAGCATCTTCTCCTTCTTTTCACTAGTCATCCGACTCCACCTTGTATAACTAAGAGGATCATTTATGGAACTGTGAACAATAACTCCAATTCGACTTACCATAAGAGTTTGGCTTTTACTTATTGGATTACCTTCGTAATTAAATTCTATCTTTATTTTAACTCCACACCATTTCTGAATGACCTGAAGCTTATATTTTTCATTTTCCCTCTAACCCTCTTTCTCTTTGTTTGATCTAAAACATGAATAAAATAATGATTACCTTATTCATAATTAAGCTAGAACAAATTAATTGTTACCATGATGGTTATCCATCTCTTGCATAACTTGATTTGGATTCGTATATGGTTGTGAGTGATTATCTAATGTTTGGGACCTCAAAATCCTATTACTAACATTAGCATGCCCTATGGGTACATCATCATCATTCATTGAACCTTCAAGAACTCTATCTCTGACCAAATCCTCCTCTTTAGGTTGAGCTGCCAAATATTAGGAATTTTATCACTAAAATAAATATGTAAGACTACCGAACACATATAAAAATATTAGATTTACCGTGATCCATTCTATCACACACAATAGGTGATGGTACACATGTCATGTTATGTAGATAAATACCTTCACCAATGTATGACCCTCTTGTTTCTTTTCCAACACCAACATGTTTAGATTGACGTGTATTACAAGTTTCGCTACCAAAATTAACTGTATTTCAAAAAACTAAAGCTAAAATATTGTTTATGTAGAAGCTTTTTTGCATTAGTTATGTACAAACAAGGTCTAGTTCTCACCAGTTTTCTTTTTTGGTCAAATTTTGAAGTGGTTCAGTAGCTTGGTCAGAGTAATTATTAACATATTGATCCCTTAAGATTTTCTAGCCAGTGTTTGTTCACCTTACTAAAACATCATAATCCATTGTGTGACCTTCAGGAACATCATCTGACGTGTATTTTACTACGCGCTAAAAACGCAAGTGTACGCGTCGAGTAATATAGGCCTTGTGAGGCCCGAGTCGAACTCAGGGATACGTGAATTATTGGAGACTTCTACTAACTAATCGCAATCAGCTAGACCGATTAACAAAGTAGGGTTTTGTTGTTCAAATTAAAAGAAAATAAAAATCAATCAAAGAAAACAATCGATTAAAGGTTAATTTAATCAATTAAAAGGGATATCTTTAGGATGGCGGTTTCACCGCGGGTCAACATGGTATTAAGTTTCATATCATTCTTCACACTTCTCTCTCTATCCGGGTAGTGGCCTGAAAACAGAATTACCCACTGTCGTGGTGTAATTCACTACTTAGATTTAGGTTGATTCCACCGTCGTAGTAATCATTCCCCTAAACTAAGTGCATTATAAACGGTCTCTCAGTTCCCACCATTAATTTTACAACTCCTTTGTCAAGGGTTTTATTAATTAATGTAGAATTCGTCTCTTTTCAACCGTTAATCCTTCTGTCGAAGTGATTAAGGGCATTAAGTTATTATTATGGTGATCAAGCATAACAATAGAAATGGAGAAAACAAATCTATACCACGGATTTGAGAGAAAAATATGAATTATTGATATAAAAATGTCATACAATGCATTCCCGGGCTACTCCCGGTCCTAAAGATTGAGGGTTTTAGCCTCTCATGTTCATCTCACACAAGTACATGGTAGAAATTGGGGAATTCATAAGAAAAATGGGAAATAAATGGGAAAACCCCTGAACGGAGAAGAACCGGTGGATCCTTGGCGTAGAACACGAGCTTTCCCCGCCTGTCGGTGGTGGAAATCGTCTTCGGCAGCGTCCGAATCACCCGGGATGAGCTTCTCGGCCTCCGTTCTCCTTTCTCTCCTCCTCGGCACTCGTGCAATCCAAAAATGAGATCATGATCACGTCTGGGCGGCCGTCATTAGGTATAAGTCCCTAATTAGGTCGTCAAATAACAACAGTCGTCCGATCAAAATCAAAACAAATCCAACGCATATCTGCCGGCGTCGATACCATCGACGCGGGTCGATGGTATCGACCCAGCGAATTAGCGGCAGCTTTCCTTTCTTTTATTCTGAGCGCCTGTGGTGATCTCGATACCATCGACGTAGGTGTCGATGGTATCGACTCCTTTAGCGTCGGTTGTTGTCGTTTAGCGACGTTGTAGCTCTCCTTGTGTCGATGGCATCGACTTGGGTCGATGGTATCGACACTGTATTGCTCTTCTCGGCTGACAACCTGTAGCTTGGTCGATGGTATCGACTTCTGTCGATGGTATCGACGGAAGCAGATACTTGTTCTTCCTGAAATTTCACAACAGGCCCAAGTAAATCCACACAATTTATAATAAGATGATAAATAATGCTCAAAATAATAAAACAAAGGGAATTTGATATAAAATGAAGGCAAAGACCAAATAAAGTGAATTATGCAATAATATCCATGAAAATGAGTAATTAAGGCACAAAACACATATGAAATAGGTCTCTAAATGCGACTCAAAATCATCTCATCAAACTCCCCTAAGCTTAAACATTTCTCACCCTCGAGCAACTAATCCTTAGAATAGAATTGCAGATGTCAACTAACAATCAGCACATCACCCCACATCCCACATTACTCCCACTGGACATTCTCAAACCGGCCTTTCCTAATCACAGAACAGTAATTACCCTACAGGCGACAATAATCATCAATAAAAGAAATTATCCTTCAAACCGATGAGCACTATCACATAAGGCAGTTAACATAATAAAATTTGCCGATTCAGCATTAGTGCATCTTGTGATCGCCTACACTACGTTGCTCGCCCTAACTACCATCTACATGGAAGCAGTTCTCCTGATAAACATGAGTGAGGAGAAAATCACGGTGGCCTACCAATCCGAGCAACGGGTGGATGGAATGGGTGGTTCATAGAAGAACTTGGAAGTATTACACAGTTTCAAAATGCATACAACAAAATGCCCTAATTGATGCCAATGCACATTGAAAATGCCCTAATGCTTAAAATTAGGTGGAATGATGCATGCACTAACCTTCCACCTCAAAAAGAGATAGAAATCTAATTAAGCCACATCATGTACTCAGTTTCCTTGTTATGCAAGTGATATTATGTTCCTTTCTCCCTCTTATTCCATTTCCTTCTAAATTCTCTTCCCTTTTTTTTTTTTTTGAGATTTTCAAAATTTTTTTTTTCGTTCCCTCTTAGCCCACATATCCATAATTGCTTAGAGATACATGTGTTAGGCTATTTTTCTTCATGATTGGAAATCTTTGTACTATTTCGAGGGTATGGGACAATTTAGATCACTTTTCAAGACAAACTGAGGTACATGGTGTACTTATGCATGAAAATCATGAAAGTTATGAGTGCAACTACATGACATGCACCTAAAGGTAATGTGCATGAATCACTATACCTTTTTTCATTTTATGCAAAAGTATGAAAATAACAATGCAAATCCTATCTACATGCTATGCACGCAAGAAGGAATTAAAACTGTACTTTACTTCCAATTCTTTGGTGGATTATGGAAAAATATGAAGTGGAATGATCACAAGATTAAGTTACTGAACCTTAGAAAAATATCATGTGTCCCTCCTTACTGACATGTGTAGTAGTTCAAAGGGTTCTTTCTCGTATATCCAATTAAGGTCTCATTACTATTTGATTAGGTTAGGCTCAAACAACCGTTACTATCCATTTTTCATGAGTCAATGGGGGTGTGAGTGTGACATATTGCTTCAAAGTTGACATAATCAATCATTTTCATAGGACAAGTTTCCCAAGGACAACCAAGATAAGCTATCCAAAAGACCCAGAATTTTTTTGAAATTCCCTTAAATTTCCCATGAAAAAAAAATGAGATGACAATTTTTTTAAGACATCCACGATTACACTAGATAGATGTGGATCCTAAACAAACACTAAAATTTGCAAGAACAAATAACAAAGCAGAAACTAAAAACAACTAAAGAAAAGATAAAAGATAGAGCTGTTCCAGCCACCCCCCTAAGCTTGAATCCGACTATGGCCTCATAGTCAAAAACTAACTTAAGGGTGGAACAGTGATACCCTGATCAATCTTGCGGAGGCGGTGGTGGGTATTGTGGTGCTGTAGGATCCCAAGACGGGTACTCCCCCTGGAAGCTTGGATCATATTGGGTCCTCGGCGGAGGTTGTGGATAGCCTCCAAAGTAGTCTTGACTCGAGTAATGGTCAAAGAAGGGCTCCTGTTGCGTCTCTATCCGCTGCAACCGGGTGTGCATTTGCTCTTGGTTGGCGAGGATGAGCCGCTCGTTCTCGAACATAGCCCGTTGGTTGTCAAGTACCCGGCTCGTAGTGTCATGAATGCCGGTATACATACCCATGTGCTGCAGCTGAGTCTGCTGTATGTCCTGCAGCATGGCGTACATCCCCTGCATGGAATAGGGGTCCGCAGCTGGCTGCTCGTACTGTGGTGATGGCGGCGGGGGCTGAGATGATGAAGATGCACCTGGATGCATCCTAGGACGCTTCCGTGGTGCCACACGTGCTCGAAGAGGTGTGAAAGCCTCCTCTTCCTCTGCAGCCTCGCCTTCTTGCTCGTCACCACCGTCGTCTTCCTCGGAGGACTCGATGGCTATGATTGGCCACCGGAAGTGCTGCTTGCCCTCAATGTTGAAGACATCGTCCGGTAGGGAGCTCTCTTGATAAGCTTGGTTGACGTGGCAATGAGCATACGCCAACCCGTCCCGTAGAAGAATAAGGTTTGAACGGTGCAAATGTTGCACGTTCACCTTGCTCCTCGTAAAGATCGGAGTCATGGACTAAAGGTTCAGCCCCAAGTAAAGCGCCAACTTGGTGACAAGACCACCAAAATGGATTGGAGCCTTTGACGTGTATTTTACTACGCGCTTAAACGCAAGTATACGCGTCGAGTAATATAGGCCTTGTGAGGCCCGAGTCGAACTCAGGGATACGTGAATTATTGGAGACTTCTACTAACTAATCGCAATCAGCTAGACCGATTAACAAAGTAGGGTTTTGTTGTTCAAATTAAAAGAAAATAAAAATCAAACAAAGAAAACAATCGATTAAAGGTTAATTTAATCAATTAAAAGGGATATCTTTAGGATGGCGGTTTCACTGCGGGTCAACATTGTATTAGATTTCATATAATTCCTCACATTTATTACTCCACAGATTACACTAGATAGATGTGGATCCTACAAAAGCGATAAACCTAGAAATGAATGCAACTAATATTTCAAAAGTAAAAGCAACATGAATAAATTGTAAAAACTAAGATAGAGGGCTGTTCCAACACCCCCCCTAAGCTTGAATATGACTATGGCCTCATAGTCAACATTCTCACTTAAGAGGTGGAACAGCGGTACCATTCGCTTTGAAGTGTGGTGAAGAAGGATGGTCAGATGCTCAAGTAGACCAAGTGATGCTTGCTATCTCCCTCCTTTTTGTGGCCCATTTTTGTGTCTTAGTGGTTCTAAGACGTGACTTGCTTCATCCATCTTTCCTCTGCAAAAAACGGTTCGAAAAAATCTCATTTCGATACCTTTTACGGCCTGTTTTATGTAGCTGTCCTGCAGGTGTCGATACCATCGACCAAGGTCGATGGTATCGACCCAGACTCAGCGATTTTGTTGAATCGACGCATCTAAAAGCCTGGGAACTCAAAAGTGTCGATACTATCGACCCTAGGGTCGATGGTATCGACTTTACTGGCACCAATTTTTCTGTAAATCTTCAGGAATCTCGATACTATCGACCCTAGGGTCGATGGTATCGACTTTTCTTCAGTGTTTACTTCTCCAAACTCGATACTATCGACATGGGTGTCGATAGTATCGACCTTAACATTCTGCACACTTCAAAACACGAGTTAGGGTACCATTTTTACAAAAATTATCAAAACCTAAGCAAAAACTAAGTACATAAACATAAAAGAACATAACCAAACATAAAATTGAACCTAAAGTTGGGTTGCCTCCCAACAAGCGCCCTTGTTTAATGTCCTAGGCTTGACATAAAGATACCTTTAACCTGGGTTGTCAAGAGATGTCTCCAATGAGTCATGTGGCAATTTGAATTGAACTCGATCCTGTCCAATCCCCAAGGTCAATGTACCTCTCCCAATTGCAGTGATTACATCAGCCGTAGCTTGGAACGGCCTTCCCAATAGCATCTCACCTCCTTCCAGCTCATGCATGTCCATGACCACAAAGTCAACAGGGAAGATGAATTTGTCGACCTTGACTAACACGTCCTCGCATATACCTTGTGGCTTCACAATGGATCCATCCGCCAACTCAATTGTCATAGATGTTTGTGTTGGCTTCTTCAATCCTAGCTTTTGAAAAGTGGCAAGTGGCATAAGATTAATGCTTGCCCCTGAGTCACACTGAGCTCGTGGGAAGTGTTGATCACCTATTGAACATGGAATATGAAAACTCCCCGGATCTTTCTTCTTCTCCGGTAAACTCCCAAGGATGATTGAGCTCACCATTTCATTCATCCGACATACATCGGTGTCTTTAATCCGCCGCTTTTTGTTGATTATTTCTTTGATAAACCTCCCATAGGCGGGAACCTTCTCAATCATTTCCACCAACGGAATATTGATATGCAACTTGCGGAATATTTCCAAGAACTTCTTGTAGTGCCTATGCTCTTTCTTCGGCCTCAGACTATCCGGGCTTGACACATCTGCCGCATTGACACGCTTGTGTGGTGGCACATATGGAACTTTAGGGGTCTCCTCCCCTAAGCTTGCTTCAATTACCCCCTCTGGCGTGGGCTTTGGCGGAACATTATCAGCATTAACATCAGCAATAGATATATCCGCACCTTGACAGATAGTCTTGACGTGTTCCTCTCGCCTAGGTGGAGGCGTGACCACCAATGGCTCTTGGCGGCGTTTCCCAAAAGAAAAAGTGCTTCCGCCTGGTAGTCCATAGTAGGTGCGTGGATATGGTATCGGTGGAGTTGCATTCACATTAAAAGTCAGTTTTCCTTCCTCTACGACTTCTTGCCCTTGAGAATCTACCTCATTGCTCACCACAGATATGTATTTGACTTGATGGTGCGCTTGGACCACATTTGCATTCTCAGCCGGTTTATGTTGATTGGCGTGCTTGATAGCCGCCAATTCACTAGAAATCTGCGCCACGGTGGTCTCCATTGCCCGCATTTGCGCTCCATGGCTTTGCAATGTCTGCCCAAATTTATTTAAAATCTCGCCTTGAGATTGCAGCTGCTTCCCAAACATGGCCATCATCTCTTGATTTTGTCGGACCATTTGGCTTAGCAATTCAGTATTTTTATCTTCAGCTCTCGGTTGTGGCTTTGCATCCGGATCCTGCAGAAAGTTACTCGGATCCTTCCAAGAAAACTTTTTATCCTTTCTCCATGAATAATCATTATTTCTATAGCCCTGTTGTTGCATGAATTTTACTTGGGCTTCCTCATCCTCCGATGCATCTTCCTTAGTTAGCAGCTTCTTTGCTAGGAGATCTAGCTTGTCATTCAGCTCCCTAACTATTCTAGATTCACCAGCAGCCTTGACCTGTTCCACGACACCTCTGTCACCCCATGACTGTTTCCTAGCCATGTTCTTGAGTATTTCCCAGCATCTATTGTCAGTGTTATTTAGGAAAAATCCGGAACCAGCCGAGTCCAAGTTGCTTCTATCATGCTCGGAGAGAGCAAAGTAGAAGATCTTCACTTGTGTCTCTTTGTCCAGTCCATGATGTGGGCATCTCCTCAACATGACCTGGAATCGCTCCCAAGTCTCAGAATAAGTTTCACCCGCCTGTTGGGTGAAATTGTGAATCTTCCTGATCATATCATTGGTCTTCTCAGGAGGGAAGAACCTCTCGAAGAAAACCTCCACCATGTGATCCCATGATTCAACAAACTCATCATCGAGGTTATGAAGCCACTCTCTTGCCACTCCAGCCAAGGAACTCGGGAATAACTTGAGGTAGAGCACATCCTGTGGAAATCGATCTATCTTCACCATATCGCAGTTTTCAACAAACTGACTAATGTGTGCCACTGGATCTTCATTTTTCAGTCCGTGAAATGCGTTGGACTTGACCAAGTTAATCAGTGCTGGGTCGATCTTGTATGTAGGTATGTTTAGCCCCTGTTTCTTTATAGGCCCCTTTGATGCTGAAGAAGAAGACGCCTTGATCTTCTCCCATATTGTCTGTGCTTCAGCCATTGCTTCTTCTTGTTCTTGCTCAGATTCAGAATTTATATCACTGTGGTGTTCCTCCTCGTAGTAGTCCTCGTCCTCTGGTCCCGCAGATGGAACCTCAGGTGTGCGATTCACGTAGTCTCGACTACGTGTGTGCACCATGCAAAGTACCTGAAATATGGAAATAGGGGTTTAGTACAATGCTTTGAACGAGACAACACAATTATAGAGAAATAAAGGAATTTTTGAAATTGTTTTAAAGTAAATAAAAAAAATGTGGCCTAGAATGGCCGCTCTTAGCACTCAAAGTGCCAATAATTCGCCGAATCCCCGGCAACGGCGCCAAAAACTTGACGTGTATTTTACTACGCGCTTAAACGCAAGTATACGCGTCGAGTAATATAGGCCTTGTGAGGCCCGAGTCGAACTCAGGGATACGTGAATTATTGGAGACTTCTACTAACTAATCGCAATCAGCTAGACCGATTAACAAAGTAGGGTTTTGTTGTTCAAATTAAAAGAAAATAAAAATCAAACAAAGAAAACAATCGATTAAAGGTTAATTTAATCAATTAAAAGGGATATCTTTAGGATGGCGGTTTCACTGCGGGTCAACATTGTATTAGATTTCATATAATTCCTCACATTTCTCTCTCTATCCGGGTAGTGGCCTGAAATGAGAATTACCCACTGTCGTGGTGTAATCCACTACTTAGATTTAGGTTGATTCCATCGTCATAGTAATCATTCCCCTAAACTAAGCGCATTAAGATCGGTCCCTCAGTTCCCACCATTAATTTTACAACTCCTTTGTCAAGGGTTTTATTAATTAATGTAGAATTCGTTTCTTTTCAACCGTTAATCCTTCTGTCGAAGTGATTAAGGGCATTAATTTATTATTATGGTGATCAAGCATAACAATAGCAATAGAGAAAACGAATTTATACCACGGATATGAGAGAAAATATGAATTATTAATATGAAATTGTCATACAATGCATTCCCGGGCTACTCCCAGTCCTAAAGATGGAGGGGATTAGCCCCGCATGGTCATCTCAATGAAAGACAGAGGAGTAGAGAAGAAAAACATGGGAAACATGGAGAAAACTCGTGTAACCCCTGATACAAAGGTGTTCCTGGAGATCCTCCTCGAGAAACGTGCGTTTTGCAGTCTTCCGGCAGCAAAATCGCCCGTCGGAGGTGCCCGGATCGCTCGGTTGACGGCCTTCGTCTCTCGTCTCCTATCTCTCTCTCTCCTTCTTGGATGTTGTGCAACACAATGTCCTCTCCTCTCTGGGCCGTCCGTGCTCTTCTTAGGTCATAGGACCACTTTACGGCTCTGAAAAAGCTCAACCGTCGGATTAAAACGATCCGTTTTAGTGCTGAAAATCGCCAGATCCCGACGCTGTCGATGGTATCGACCCTAGGTCGATGGTATCGACCATGGCACAGGTTATTCCTTCCAAGATCGTGTTTTGGGGTTGCTTTTTGATAAAATGTCGATACTATCGACCTAGGGGTCGATAGTATCGACTCCGGACAATGCAAAAGTGCCTGAAAAAGTGCCAAAACATGTGTATAAGTCTGGGGATTATATAAAATCATATAAATATGATAAAAGAAGTTTAATTTGATGCAAAAAGAGTTTAAAGGCCAACTATAGTGAATTATGCAAATATAATCAAGAAAATGACAAATACATGCATAAAACAGATATAAAATAAGCCTATAAAAGTGACTCAAAACCCATGCATCAAACTCCCCTAAGCTTAAACCTTGCTCGTCCTCGAGCAACAAAACTTTGGATCTGATTGAGATAAGTCAGCAATAGGACATAAATACATGAAATGAATCTACATCATCCCCACTTTCTTTCCACAAACCGGCCCTCATTGACCACTGAACACTAACTGCCATCCGGGCGACCAAAGACCTTTGTAAAAGATGTTCGTCCCTCAGTCAATGGAACACTATCAATTAAAGCAGTTAATATGATAAACTCATCTGGTCCATACTTGATGCATCTTGTGATCTCCTATCTACGTTGCTCATTTCCTAACTACCATCTAAATGGAAGCAGATCTCCTGATATTAATGAATGAGGAGAATATCATGGGTGGCCTACCGATTAGAGCAACATGTGGATGGGATAGGTGGTTGTGGAAGAGATGGAAGCACATAACAATCAATCATGCAATACAAAAATTAATGACCTATCATGATGCAAAATGCAAGTGAAAATGTCCTAATACTACATTTTTGGTGGAATGATGCATGCACTATCATTCCGTCTCAAGGTGAGATGGAATATCTAAGAAAACTACACCATGTGCTTATTCTTCTTAATTCTTAGGTGAGAACATGTTCCTTTCTCCCTCTTCTTTATTACTTCTCAACTCTCTTTTTTTCTTTTTCTTTTTTTCTTTTTTTTTCAATTTTTTTTCAATTTTTTTTCTGAGCCCTTATTTTCATAGATGACAATGAATTATTTGTCGGGCTCACTTCTTGTTACATAACTTATACATTTGAAGCATTCTATTCAGAGGGTATGGATAAAGTTCACCATCTTTAATGTTTTAGAATACATAAAACACATGATGTACTATATGCTCAAAAGATGTGAATGCAGCTATAAAATGATAGTTATGCAATTAAATGACACGCACCTAAGGATAATGTGCATGTATAACTACTCTATCCTTTTTTTTCATTTTCATGCAAAAAATGTGAAAATAGTTGTAATGCAAGACCTATCTACATGGTATGCAATCAAAGAGTGAAAGACAGTAATGTGCTCCCATTTCTTATGGTGGAGTGTGAATGAAATTGCGGTGGATCAGATCACAAGACTAATTGACAGAACCTTTCGAAAATATCATATGTCCCTCTCTAAAGACCTGTGTACATGGTAACTGAAGGATTTCTCTCTTAAACTTTAGTCTAAGGTCACGTTAGCGTTTGGTCGGTTTGGGCTCAAACATCCTTGTCAATCACTTTTCCTTGGACAATAAAGATGGTCATTCATGTCCCCATGTCCTGAAGCTGACTCACCCAAACACTTCCTCAGTCATGCAACTCAATTACTCACAAGAATAAGCTCAAAAAGTTCTCAAAATGTTTTCAAAATGCTCATTTTTTTATGTTCACACAACCCAAGAGTGATACTCCCAATTGAAACCATGCATTTATTACTCCACAGATTACACTAGATAGATGTGGATCCTACAAAAGCGATAAACCTAGAAATGAATGCAACTAATATTTCAAAAGTAAAAGCAACATGAATAAATTGTAAAAACTAAGATAGAGGGCTGTTCCAACACCCCCCCTAAGCTTGAATATGACTATGGCCTCATAGTCAACATTCTCACTTAAGAGGTGGAACAGCGGTACCATTCGCTTTGAAGTGTGGTGAAGAAGGATGGTCAGATGCTCAAGTAGACCAAGTGATGCTTGCTATCTCCCTCCTTTTTGTGGCCCATTTTTGTGTCTTAGTGGTTCTAAGACGTGACTTGCTTCATCCATCTTTCCTCTGCAAAAAACGGTTCGAAAAAATCTCATTTCGATACCTTTTACGGCCTGTTTTATGTAGCTGTCCTGCAGGTGTCGATACCATCGACCAAGGTCGATGGTATCGACCCAGACTCAGCGATTTTGTTGAATCGACGCATCTAAAAGCCTGGGAACTCAAAAGTGTCGATACTATCGACCCTAGGGTCGATGGTATCGACTTTACTGGCACCAATTTTTCTGTAAATCTTCAGGAATCTCGATACTATCGACCCTAGGGTCGATGGTATCGACTTTTCTTCAGTGTTTACTTCTCCAAACTCGATACTATCGACATGGGTGTCGATAGTATCGACCTTAACATTCTGCACACTTCAAAACACGAGTTAGGGTACCATTTTTACAAAAATTATCAAAACCTAAGCAAAAACTAAGTACATAAACATAAAAGAACATAACCAAACATAAAATTGAACCTAAAGTTGGGTTGCCTCCCAACAAGCGCCCTTGTTTAATGTCCTAGGCTTGACATAAAGATACCTTTAACCTGGGTTGTCAAGAGATGTCTCCAATGAGTCATGTGGCAATTTGAATTGAACTCGATCCTGTCCAATCCCCAAGGTCAATGTACCTCTCCCAATTGCAGTGATTACATCAGCCGTAGCTTGGAACGGCCTTCCCAATAGCATCTCACCTCCTTCCAGCTCATGCATGTCCATGACCACAAAGTCAACAGGGAAGATGAATTTGTCGACCTTGACTAACACGTCCTCGCATATACCTTGTGGCTTCACAATGGATCCATCCGCCAACTCAATTGTCATAGATGTTTGTGTTGGCTTCTTCAATCCTAGCTTTTGAAAAGTGGCAAGTGGCATAAGATTAATGCTTGCCCCTGAGTCACACTGAGCTCGTGGGAAGTGTTGATCACCTATTGAACATGGAATATGAAAACTCCCCGGATCTTTCTTCTTCTCCGGTAAACTCCCAAGGATGATTGAGCTCACCATTTCATTCATCCGACATACATCGGTGTCTTTAATCCGCCGCTTTTTGTTGATTATTTCTTTGATAAACCTCCCATAGGCGGGAACCTTCTCAATCATTTCCACCAACGGAATATTGATATGCAACTTGCGGAATATTTCCAAGAACTTCTTGTAGTGCCTATGCTCTTTCTTCGGCCTCAGACTATCCGGGCTTGACACATCTGCCGCATTGACACGCTTGTGTGGTGGCACATATGGAACTTTAGGGGTCTCCTCCCCTAAGCTTGCTTCAATTACCCCCTCTGGCGTGGGCTTTGGCGGAACATTATCAGCATTAACATCAGCAATAGATATATCCGCACCTTGACAGATAGTCTTGACGTGTTCCTCTCGCCTAGGTGGAGGCGTGACCACCAATGGCTCTTGGCGGCGTTTCCCAAAAGAAAAAGTGCTTCCGCCTGGTAGTCCATAGTAGGTGCGTGGATATGGTATCGGTGGAGTTGCATTCACATTAAAAGTCAGTTTTCCTTCCTCTACGACTTCTTGCCCTTGAGAATCTACCTCATTGCTCACCACAGATATGTATTTGACTTGATGGTGCGCTTGGACCACATTTGCATTCTCAGCCGGTTTATGTTGATTGGCGTGCTTGATAGCCGCCAATTCACTAGAAATCTGCGCCACGGTGGTCTCCATTGCCCGCATTTGCGCTCCATGGCTTTGCAATGTCTGCCCAAATTTATTTAAAATCTCGCCTTGAGATTGCAGCTGCTTCCCAAACATGGCCATCATCTCTTGATTTTGTCGGACCATTTGGCTTAGCAATTCAGTATTTTTATCTTCAGCTCTCGGTTGTGGCTTTGCATCCGGATCCTGCAGAAAGTTACTCGGATCCTTCCAAGAAAACTTTTTATCCTTTCTCCATGAATAATCATTATTTCTATAGCCCTGTTGTTGCATGAATTTTACTTGGGCTTCCTCATCCTCCGATGCATCTTCCTTAGTTAGCAGCTTCTTTGCTAGGAGATCTAGCTTGTCATTCAGCTCCCTAACTATTCTAGATTCACCAGCAGCCTTGACCTGTTCCACGACACCTCTGTCACCCCATGACTGTTTCCTAGCCATGTTCTTGAGTATTTCCCAGCATCTATTGTCAGTGTTATTTAGGAAAAATCCGGAACCAGCCGAGTCCAAGTTGCTTCTATCATGCTCGGAGAGAGCAAAGTAGAAGATCTTCACTTGTGTCTCTTTGTCCAGTCCATGATGTGGGCATCTCCTCAACATGACCTGGAATCGCTCCCAAGTCTCAGAATAAGTTTCACCCGCCTGTTGGGTGAAATTGTGAATCTTCCTGATCATATCATTGGTCTTCTCAGGAGGGAAGAACCTCTCGAAGAAAACCTCCACCATGTGATCCCATGATTCAACAAACTCATCATCGAGGTTATGAAGCCACTCTCTTGCCACTCCAGCCAAGGAACTCGGGAATAACTTGAGGTAGAGCACATCCTGTGGAAATCGATCTATCTTCACCATATCGCAGTTTTCAACAAACTGACTAATGTGTGCCACTGGATCTTCATTTTTCAGTCCGTGAAATGCGTTGGACTTGACCAAGTTAATCAGTGCTGGGTCGATCTTGTATGTAGGTATGTTTAGCCCCTGTTTCTTTATAGGCCCCTTTGATGCTGAAGAAGAAGACGCCTTGATCTTCTCCCATATTGTCTGTGCTTCAGCCATTGCTTCTTCTTGTTCTTGCTCAGATTCAGAATTTATATCACTGTGGTGTTCCTCCTCGTAGTAGTCCTCGTCCTCTGGTCCCGCAGATGGAACCTCAGGTGTGCGATTCACGTAGTCTCGACTACGTGTGTGCACCATGCAAAGTACCTGAAATATGGAAATAGGGGTTTAGTACAATGCTTTGAACGAGACAACACAATTATAGAGAAATAAAGGAATTTTTGAAATTGTTTTAAAGTAAATAAAAAAAATGTGGCCTAGAATGGCCGCTCTTAGCACTCAAAGTGCCAATAATTCGCCGAATCCCCGGCAACGGCGCCAAAAACTTGACGTGTATTTTACTACGCGCTTAAACGCAAGTATACGCGTCGAGTAATATAGGCCTTGTGAGGCCCGAGTCGAACTCAGGGATACGTGAATTATTGGAGACTTCTACTAACTAATCGCAATCAGCTAGACCGATTAACAAAGTAGGGTTTTGTTGTTCAAATTAAAAGAAAATAAAAATCAAACAAAGAAAACAATCGATTAAAGGTTAATTTAATCAATTAAAAGGGATATCTTTAGGATGGCGGTTTCACTGCGGGTCAACATTGTATTAGATTTCATATAATTCCTCACATTTCTCTCTCTATCCGGGTAGTGGCCTGAAATGAGAATTACCCACTGTCGTGGTGTAATCCACTACTTAGATTTAGGTTGATTCCATCGTCATAGTAATCATTCCCCTAAACTAAGCGCATTAAGATCGGTCCCTCAGTTCCCACCATTAATTTTACAACTCCTTTGTCAAGGGTTTTATTAATTAATGTAGAATTCGTTTCTTTTCAACCGTTAATCCTTCTGTCGAAGTGATTAAGGGCATTAATTTATTATTATGGTGATCAAGCATAACAATAGCAATAGAGAAAACGAATTTATACCACGGATATGAGAGAAAATATGAATTATTAATATGAAATTGTCATACAATGCATTCCCGGGCTACTCCCAGTCCTAAAGATGGAGGGGATTAGCCCCGCATGGTCATCTCAATGAAAGACAGAGGAGTAGAGAAGAAAAACATGGGAAACATGGAGAAAACTCGTGTAACCCCTGATACAAAGGTGTTCCTGGAGATCCTCCTCGAGAAACGTGCGTTTTGCAGTCTTCCGGCAGCAAAATCGCCCGTCGGAGGTGCCCGGATCGCTCGGTTGACGGCCTTCGTCTCTCGTCTCCTATCTCTCTCTCTCCTTCTTGGATGTTGTGCAACACAATGTCCTCTCCTCTCTGGGCCGTCCGTGCTCTTCTTAGGTCATAGGACCACTTTACGGCTCTGAAAAAGCTCAACCGTCGGATTAAAACGATCCGTTTTAGTGCTGAAAATCGCCAGATCCCGACGCTGTCGATGGTATCGACCCTAGGTCGATGGTATCGACCATGGCACAGGTTATTCCTTCCAAGATCGTGTTTTGGGGTTGCTTTTTGATAAAATGTCGATACTATCGACCTAGGGGTCGATAGTATCGACTCCGGACAATGCAAAAGTGCCTGAAAAAGTGCCAAAACATGTGTATAAGTCTGGGGATTATATAAAATCATATAAATATGATAAAAGAAGTTTAATTTGATGCAAAAAGAGTTTAAAGGCCAACTATAGTGAATTATGCAAATATAATCAAGAAAATGACAAATACATGCATAAAACAGATATAAAATAAGCCTATAAAAGTGACTCAAAACCCATGCATCAGCCTTCCTTGTGCTCCTCTTCACCGCCAGGACGTGCTGCAGCCAGAACGCCCCTCAGTTGCACTCTTGACATTTCAGGAGTGCGTAGAGAAAGAACAGGTCACTCTCCTGAAACTTGCTCAAAGCAAGATCGCTTCGAGCAAAGAAAGTCAAGCTCAACATCCTGTGCAGGACCCGGACGAACGGGTGCTCAAAATCCGCTACCGCTGCATTATGGTAGCTCACAGTCTTCCCTGCCGGCACTGTAACTAGCTCAGCGAAGATTTTGTCGTAGTCGGTGCGGGTGTCGGGGCGTCGGTGATCGTTGCGGCTGTGGTTCCAGTTGAAGATGTCGTTGAACTGCTTCAACGTGATGTTGTAATTGTTGTTGAAGAGTCGGAAGGACACCCTTCCCCGGATCCATGTCTGGTCCGATGGTACCACGTCATTTGGTACGACGCAGATATCAAGAGACGCCATGAACTCGGCCACCAGTTCCTTGTATGTGGGCCATTCGCCGAAAAACGGATGCCCATCCGAATGACAGTCGATCTCATAAAGGCGATTGGTGTGTCGCGCTTGCCCGGCCAACACATAGGCCATGTTGGCCTCGAACCCCAGCTCCTGGATCATTCCCCGGTCCACATACCGGGTGGGCTCGAACTTCCGCTTCATAATATCCTCGTAGACCTTCCTCACATCCATGTTGGCATGAATGAGGCGTGGACGAGGGATGGAAGCGGGTGGGGGAGGAACAAACTCCTCGATCTCCATAGGATGAGCGCTTGAGGACGACGCTCTGGTGGTGTGCACCATGGTTGCGAGAAAAGAAGGGATTAGAAGAACAGAGCTCGGTGAAGATGGAGAAGAGAATTCTCCGCTCGATGAAGATCTCCGCTTGATGACGCTTCTCTACAATCTTGGAAGGCTCGGGGGAGTGCTCGGCGCAAAGGAAGATACTTGCTCTGAAGGTGTGACGTCAAGTGACGTTGCAAGTCCCCTTAAATAGGCTTGATCGGCGCCCCTGTTGGCCCGTCGATACCATCGACGAGGGTCGATGGTATCGACACATCTTGCGGGTATCCGCCTCCCTCGCGAGTATCGACGGCTGACGTTTGCTGGATCGAAAAACCCGGATTGCTGACGTGTCGATACCATCGACAGAAGTCGATGGTATCGACGCGGCACCCGGATCGCTGACGTGGCTGTTGCGATCGTCGTCGATGTCTGTATGCGGATCGGTGACATGTCCGTCGATACCATCGACAGATGTCGATGGTATCGACTTGCTTTTATTGCGACACCGCCGTTGTGTTGCATTCAACCTGTGATGATGTTGATACCATCGACGAGGCCGTCGATGGTATCGAGTTGACTGAGCAAAATCCGTCTGAATATCTCCAGAGATCTCGATGGTATCGACTGGGGTGTCGATACCATCGACACTTTTATTGCGACCTGTCTGGGACCATGTCGATACCATCGACGGGGGTGTCGATAGTATCGACGCAGTGCGATTTCTGCTGGTGTCAACCTGAACCCATGTCGATACCATCGACGGATGTGTCGATGGTATCGACCCTGCCTGTGCCTGCACATTCAACAAACGGATCAAGGTATCATTTTTAAACTAAAATTCAAACGAAATAAAAGCAATCTATGACTAAAATTAAACTATCCTAGTGTACCGATGGTTGGGTTGCCTCCCAACAAGCGCCCTTGTGTAGCGTCTTAGGCTAGACGTCTTCCCTCCATCTCATTCTTGTACAAGTGAAATGAGTTTGAACTCATTCACTTTCCTCTTGTAGTTCTCACCAAAATACATCTTTAAGTGTTGCCCGTTCACCAAGAACGTGGCATCTCCATCACGCACGAGAATTGCTCCGTGCGGTTTCACCTCCTCCACAATGAAGGGTCCACTCCACCGGGATTTCAGCTTCCCGGGATGCAGTTTAAGACGGGAGTTAAACAATAGAACGTTGTCTCCCTTCTTGAACGTGTGCATCTCAATATGGCGATCGTGTATCAGCTTTGTGCGCTCATTGTAGATGCGGGCATTCTCATATGCCGTCATGTGTAGCTCATCCAATTCATTCAATTCAAACATCCTTTTTCTCCCGGCCTCATCATAGCGCAAGTTCAGCCTTCTTAGCGCCCAATGGGCCTTGTGCTCTAATTCCACTGGAAGATGGCAAGCCCGGCCGTACGCCAACCTAAAAGGCGTGGTGCCTATAGGTGTTTTGTACGCCGTTCGATAAGCCCAAAGTGCGTCCGGTAGCAATACACTCCAATTCTTCCTTGTGGATGCTACGGTCCTTTCTAAAATCTTCTTGATTTCTCTATTTGATACCTCCACTTGTCCTTGCGTCTGTGGATGATATGGGGTGCCGATGTTGTGCTTGACCCCATATTTCTTTAAAAGTGTCGCAAATTTCTGATTTTGAAAATGTGTGCCTCCGTCACTTATGATCATTCGGGGAATCCCGAACCTGCTAGAAAAATGTTCTCTTTGACAAACCTGCACACTACGTTCGAATCATTAGTTCTAGTGGGGATTGCCTCCACCCACTTCGACACATAATCTACAGCAAGTAAGATATAAAGATTTGAATTTGAGGACACAAAGGGTCCCATGAAGTCAATGCCCCATAAATCAAATACCTCAACTTCCTGAAATACATTCAGGGGCATTTCCTGTCTCCTTGAGATGTTACCTGTGCGCTGGCACGGGTCACATTGCCTAACAAAATCATAGGCATCCCGGAACAAAGTGGGACAATAAAGGCCGCTCTCCAACACCTTAGCTGCTGTCCGTGAGCTAGCATGGTGTCCTCCTGTAGGCGACGCATGACAGTGGTGGAGAACACTCTCGTACTCCACCTCCGGCACGCACCTGCGAAGAATACCATCCCTGCACTGCTTCAAGAGAATCGGGTCATCCCAAAAATAATATCTCAATGAATGAAAGAATTTCTTCTTATCTTGATAGGACCAATCCTCCGGGATGATCCCGCAAGCCAAATAATTCACAATTTCCACAAACCATGGTTCTTTAGAATCAATTTTTAAAAGTTGCTCATCGGGAAAGGTCTCGGTAATGGGTATGTGCAAACCTTGTTCATCAACCCGCTCTAACCTAGACAAGTGGTCAGCCACCACATTTTCAATTCCCGACTTGTCCTTAATTTCAATATCGAATTCTTGTAGGAGCAAAATCCACCTAATTAGTCTAGGCTTCGCATCCTTCTTCTCCATCAAATACTTTATTGCAGCGTGATCAGTCCACACAACCACTTTAGAACCCACTAAGTACTGCCGAAATTTTTCAAAGGCGAACACGACGGCCAGTAACTCCTTTTCCGTAGTTGTGTAGTTCAATTGAGCATCATTAAGCGTTTTTTAGGCGTAGAAAATCACAGCAGGCTTGTTATCTACCCTTTGCCCCAAAACAGCTCCCACAGCAAAATCGGACGCATCACACATCAGCTCGAATGGCTTTGCCCAATCCGGCGTTTGAACAACCGGAGCTGAAATCAACTTCTCCTTCAAGACCTCGAATGCGTGAAGACATTTCTCATTGAAATCAAAAACTGTATCTTTTTCCAACAATTCCGATAATGGCTTTGCGATTTTCGAAAAATCCTTAATAAATCGCCGATAAAACCCGGCGTGTCCTAAACAACTTCTCACCCCTTTTACAGAATTTGGTGGGGGTAACTTAGAAATCACCTCAATTTTTACGGGGTCTACCTCAAGACCCTTGCTAGACACCTTGTGTCCTAGCACAATTCCTTCCGTCACCATCATGTGACATTTCTCCCAATTGAGGACTAAGTGTGTGTCCTCGCACCGCTGCAACACCTTATCTAAGTTAGAAAGGCATTCATCAAAAGACGCTCCATACACCGAGAAGTCGTCCATGAAAACTTCAAGACACCGCTCTACCATGTCAGAGAATATGGCGAGCATGCAGCGTTGAAAAGTCGTCGGCGCATTGCATAAACCGAACGGCATACGGCGGTAAGCAAACGTCCCATAGGGACATGTAAACGTAGACTTCTCTTGATCCAAAGGATCAATAGAAATCTGGTTGTACCCCAAATAGCCATCTAGAAAACAAAAATGCGACCGACCAGCTAAACGTTCCAAAATCTGATCGATAAATGGCAATGGAAAATGATCTTTAAGAGTTGCGGTATTCAATCGGCGGTAGTCAATGCAAACACGCCACCCGGTTACCAATCGGGTGGTGACAGGTTCATTCAAAAGATTAGTAGTGACAGTGATTCCCCCCTTTTTAGGGACTACCTGTGTGGGACTCACCCACGTTGAATCGGATATGGCATAAATGATCCCTGCAGCAAGAAGCTTTATGACTTCCTTCTTGACAACCTCCATCATGCTTGGATTTAGACGTCTTTGAGGCTGTATGACTGGCTTGGCTCCCTCCTCAAGCCTAATCTTGTGTTGGCAAAATGTAGGGGAGATCCCCTTGATGTCCGCCACAGACCACCCAAAAGCTCCACGGTGGTTCTTGAGCACTATCAGTAGTTGCTCCTCCTCATCCGCACTCAAGTATGCAGAAACAATCACTGGTAACTTGTCCTCCTCAGCTAGAAAGACGTACTTCAAATGCGGGGGCAATGGCTTCAACTCCAGATCAGGTGGGCAAATAAGAGATGATTGTAGCGGTGGGGGAAGTGTACCCAAATCCTCATAGTGCCTCGTGTAGAAACATGGAAGCATTTGAAGCATTTTGGCGCACTCCTTGAGTGAAGTACTCCGCATCCAATCATAAGCGACATTTAACAAACACGCCTCCAAAGGCAATTCCGGATATGCATCAAAGACGGAAGTAATAATCACATCATCCTCCCATGGAGGTGGAATGTCCTCATTCTCATCATTTGGAAACCCAACAGCCTTGCATAAAGAGACAACTTTAGTTTGCTCCATAAGGTCCACTGCTAGGGTCCCATTATCTATCCTACTCATAACATGAGCCATATCCAAAAATGGCTTCCCAAGACAAAGTGAGATATTTTGTTCCACATGCTTCACCATATTGCAATGTGCTTTTGCTTTATTAGATGCATTACCATTTGGCATGACCATCTCAAAGCGATCATCCGCAATGCCCAAGGTCAAGCGACCTCTCCCCATCTCCAAGATCATATCAGCTGTAGCTTGGAATGGGCGACCAAGTAGTAACGCATTACCGTGCTCGTCCTGCATTTCCATAACGACAAAATCAGCCGGAAAAACAAAGCAGTCTACCTTTACCAAAACATCCTCACAGATTCCATACGGTTTCACCACAGAATTATCGGCCAATTGGATGGTCATGTTACTTGGTCTCGACTCCTTCAATCCAAGTTTCTTGAACGTAGAAAGGGGCATCAGATTGATGCTTGCCCCAGAATCACAAAGTGCTTCGCCAAATTTGAACTTCCCGATAAAGCAAGAAATATTGAAACAACCGGGATCCTGTCTCTTTGGTGGCAAAGTGCCCATAATAAAAGCACTCACTTGCTCCTTCAATACTACGACCTCAGTGTCGGGTATCTTTCTCTTCTTGGTGATTACATCTTTGAGAAACTTCCCATAAGATGGGATTTGTTCGATCGCCTCTAGCAAAGGAATATTCACTGATAACTTCCTAAAGCTGTCCAGAAATTTCTTAAACTGTGCATCCACCTTTCTTGCTTTTGCACTATTGGGATAGGGAACCGGAACGGTATGTGCCCTTTGATGAGGTGGCACATAGGGAGTTAATTTCTGTGGTTCCTCCTCAGTGGCTTGTTCTTCCTTACTATCTTCAGCTATGTCCTCAGTTTGCTCTATGCCAGGTGGGGGCTGCTCTTTGACTGTTGCTTCTTCAACTGTGTCCTGCAGTGTGCTTGTGTCATCCGCCCTTGGATTTAACACTTTCTTACCGCTCCTCAATAAGATGGCCTTGGCCTGTTGGTTTCCCCCGGGAACATTGGTGTTTCCCGGAAAACCCGGATGTGCCGGCTTCTTCAAGCTTGCAATCTCGGCAGCCATCTGTGCCATGGAAGTCTCTATAGTTCTCATTTGAGCCCCGTGGCTCTGCAAAGTCTGCCCGAACTGGTTCATGAATTCACCCTGCTGCTTTATTTGCTGCCCAAAAGTGTTCATCAACTCTTGATTTTGCTTTATGACTTGATTGAGCAACTCCGTGCTCTTGTCCTTCGTGACCGGTGCAGGTTTGGCGTCCGGATCCTGCAGAAAGTTATTTGGATCCTTCCATGAAAATTTCTTGTCTTTCCGCCATGAATAATCGTTATTCATGTACCCCTGTTGTTGCCTCATGTACTTGACCTGAGCCTCATCCTCGGACTCATTGTCTTCCTTCTGCAACAACTTCTTTGCGAGAAGATCCATCTTCTCATTCAGCTCTCTCATTGCCTTTGACTCACTGGCAACTCTTGCTTGCTCAACTGGGCCTCGTTCTCTTTCTCCCCAAGATTGCTTTCGTGCCATATTCTTCAGTATTTCCCAGCATCTTGTATCAGTGTTATTTAAGAAAAATCCGGAGCCAGCCGAGTCCAAATTGCTTCTATCATGCTCGGAGAGAGCAAAGTAGAAGATCTTCACTTGGGTTTCCTTGTCCAGTCCATGGTGTGGACATCTCCTCAACATGACTTCAAATCGCTCCCAAGTCTCAGAATAGGTTTCACCCGCCTGTTGGGTGAAATTGTGGATCTTCCGAATCATATCATTGGTCTTCTCAGGAGGAAAGAACCTCTCGAAGAAAACCTCCACCATGTGATCCCATGATTCAACAAATTCGTCATCGAGGTTATGAAGCCACTCTCTTGCCACTCCAGCCAAGGAACTCGGGAATAACTTGAGATAGAGCACATCCTGCGGAAATCGATCTATCTTCACCATATCGCAGTTCTCCACAAACTGACTAATGTGTGCCACTGGATCTTCATTTTTCAGTCCGTGAAATGCATTGGATTTGACCAAGTTAATCAGTGCTGGGTCGATCTTGTATGTAGGTATGTTTAGCCCCTGTTTCTTTATCGGCCCCTTTGATGCCGAGGAAGAAGACGCCTTGATCTTCTCCCATATTGTTTGTGCTTCAGCCATTACTTCTTCTTATTCTTGCTCAGATTCAGAATGTATATCACTGTGGTGTTCCTCCTCGTAGTAGTCCTCGTCCTCTGGTCCCGCAGATGGAACCTCAGGTGTGCGATTCACGTAGTCTCGACTACGTGTGTGCACCATACAAAGTACCTGAAATTTGGAAGTAGTGGTTCAGTACAATGCCTTGAACGAGTCAACACTATTATAGAGAAATAAAGGAATTTTTGAAATTGTTCTAAAATAAAAAAAAAATGTAGCCTAGAATGGCCGCTCTTAGCACTCAAAGTGCCAATCATTCGCCGTATCCCCGGCAGCGGCGCCAAAAACTTGACGTGTATTTTACTACGCGCTAAAAACGCAAGTGTACGCGTCGAGTAATATAGGCCTTGTGAGGCCCGAGTCGAACTCAGGGATACGTGAATTATTGGACACTTCTACTAACTAATCGCAATCAGCTAGACCGATTAACAAAGTAGGGTTTTGTTGTTCAAATTAAAAGAAAATAAAAATCAATCAAAGAAAACAATCGATTAAAGGTTAATTTAATCAATTAAAAGGGATATCTTTAGGATGGCGGTTTCACCGCGGGTCAACATGGTATTAAGTTTCATATCATTCTTCACACTTCTCTCTCTATCCGGGTAGTGGCCTGAAAACAGAATTACCCACTGTCGTGGTGTAATTCACTACTTAGATTTAGGTTGATTCCACCGTCGTAGTAATCATTCCCCTAAACTAAGTGCATTATAAACGGTCTCTCAGTTCCCACCATTAATTTTACAACTCCTTTGTCAAGGGTTTTATTAATTAATGTAGAATTCGTCTCTTTTCAACCGTTAATCCTTCTGTCGAAGTGATTAAGGGCATTAAGTTATTATTATGGTGATCAAGCATAACAATAGAAATGGAGAAAACAAATCTATACCACGGATTTGAGAGAAAAATATGAATTATTGATATAAAAATGTCATACAATGCATTCCCAGGCTACTCCCGGTCCTAAAGATTGAGGGTTTTAGCCTCTCATGTTCATCTCACACAAGTACATGGTAGAAATTGGGGAATTCATAAGAAAAACGGGAAATAAATGGGAAAACCCCTGAACGGAGAAGAACCGGTGGATCCTTGGCGTAGAACACGAGCTTTCCCCACCTGTCGGTGGTGGAAATCGTCTTCGGCAGCGTCCGAATCACCCGGGATGAGCTTCTCGGCCTCCGTTCTCCTTTCTCTCCTCCTCGGCACTCGTGCAATCCAAAAATGAGATCATGATCACGTCTGGGCGGCCGTCATTAGGTATAAGTCCCTAATTAGGTCGTCAAATAACAACAGCCGTCCGATCGAAATCAAAACAAATCCAACGCATATCTGCCGGCGTCGATACCATCGACGCGGGTCGATGGTATCGACCCAGCGAATTAGCGGCAGCTTTCCTTTCTTTTATTCTGAGCGCCTGTGGTGATCTCGATACCATCGACGTAGGTGTCGATGGTATCGACTCCTTTAGCGTCGGTTGTTGTCGTTTAGCGACGCTGTAGCTCTCCTTGTGTCGATGGCATCGACTTGGGTCGATGGTATCGACACTGTATTGCTCTTCTCGGCTGACAACCTGTAGCTTGGTCGATGGTATCGACTTTTGTCGATGGTATCGACGGAAGCAGATACTTGTTCTTCCTGAAATTTCACAACATGCCCAAGTAAATCCACACAATTTATAATAAGATGATAAATAATGCTCAAAATAGTAAAACAAAGGGAATTTGATATAAAATGAAGGCAAAGACCAAATAAAGTGAATTATGCAATAATATCCATGAAAATGAGTAATTAAGGCACAAAACACATATGAAATAGGTCTCTAAATGCGACTCAAAATCATCGCATCATCATCCATGGTGAATCCCCCATCTTCACAGTGAATTTGAATACAGTCAAATCTATATCAATATATACATACACATAGGACAATCAAACAACACTTGAATATTTAAAATTTGAATATTACCCTAAACTTTTCTAGCATGTGCGATGGGTGGTGCTTGATGTTGCTTCGCATGTGAGGAAACACCCTCATTGTTCTGTTCCACTCTTTTTTGTTTTACAACTCCAAAATGTTCAAGTTGATGCGAAGGATTACAGGCTTTGTGGATAAATTTGACGGCATGTCATGAAAATGATGCTAAACCATGGTGTATACCAAAATGAATATTGTATTACTTGTAGAAGTATCATTATCACCATTATTCCGGTCCTTCAGATTTTGAACAATATTTAGGGCCAGTCCTTCCTCTACATATTGAACAACCATACATTAGGAACTATCAATATATACATATGTAGGATAATAGACACATATATAAAAAAATAAAAATTTTGATATTACCTTGATCATTTCTAGCATGCACATTAGGATGATCTTTCCTTTGCTTGTCATGTAAAGAGAAACCATTACTATTCGGTGCCCCATTTTTTGCTTTCACAACACCAAAATGCTCAAGTTGATGTGGATTACAAGATGTTTGGCTGATTCTGACTACATTTTATAGAAATAATGTTAAAACATTATGTATACATAGGAAATATAATCTACATGTAAAGATACAAAGTCAAATTGTCACCAGAGTTATTCTTGATCAGATTTTGAGTTGGTTTAGCAGTCTGCCCAGCATTTTGAGACTTTAGAGCATAGTTTCTAGTATTTTTCTAACTTAACACAACTTCATCTTTGTTCATGTAATCTTCCCAAGATTATTCATGGCCAGTCCCCCATCTTCATATTGAACTGATATACATTCTTAACTTTATCAATATTTGCAAAAATATATGATATATATACATACATATAAAAATGCAGATTTAATGTTACCTTGAGCTTTTGTAGCATGCACATTTAGAGGAGCTTTGCACTGCTTGTCATGTAGAGATGACCCTATCTTTTCATTCAAAACACCAAAACATTCACGTTGATGCAGATTACAATTTTTTTGGCTATTTTTTACTACATTTTATACAAGTATTGCTAAAACACAATGCTCAAAAGGTATTATGTATTAATTGTAAACATACAAAGTCAAATTATCACCAGTATTCTGAGTGGGTAGATTTCTTGGACCAGACATCAACATATGTGAATGTTTTTGCAAATTGCCAAGGGCTAGTGTTTCTAAAAGAAAAAGGAATGAAGAAGTTAGCATAAAGAACACATACTTCTTCCTTAAAACTAAAATATAGAAGTCAACAACTAATAGACCTTCACTCATCTTTCTCATCAAAAAGTCCTTATAGGTTTGAATCTGTTGAAGAAAACCATCATGCAGGGCATCTACATTCTTGTCTTGAGAAATTTGAATGGGACTTGCTCCCATGTGAGGAAGGGATGGTGCCCCATTTTTTCTTTTGCAAGACAAAAATCTTTAACTTGATGAGGGTTTTGAATATTTTTGCTAGTTTTAGCTACATTTCATGAACATAATTTTATACTACTGTATGCATAGAGACATATATATTAATTTATTTAAAAACTATACTTGGATTGTTGTTGGATGAATTCCATGGACCAGCCATCAACATGCATGCACGTTTTTTTGCAATCTCATCAATAGATTTTTCTGCAAAGATGAAGTTATTAAGTGGAAAAAAATATGTATAAATATCTACATTTTTAACAGATCTGCATAATTAAAATTTAGCAAGCTACGTATGAGATTCAATTGAAACATTTAAAAAATATAGCATACATTACTTACTTTGGGTCTTGCTACAATGGCCAGCCATTAGAATCTCATAATTACCTACAAGTTGGTTGTGGGTACTAGACAGATTGACCATATTTGCTACATGTATCTCATCAGATTATTTAAAAGGATAATGATCCAAAAAAATATCAAAAGAAGAAATCAAAGGCAACATTTATAATCATCTTCTAAGTAAAATCATAATATGGTAGATAACACAAGGGAATTGACATCTATCAATGTTCACAAAGAAATTTGTAAAATTAACCAAAGTCTATAAAGAAAATATATATTAACAAATTATAAATTCAGTTCATTGTCTCCCATGTATGGTCTCCATCTTTTTCCATCCATCCTTTTTTCTTTGCAGATTTCATGGACAAAGACTTCACTACATCATGCCTCTTCCAATTTGAAACATCAAATGCATCCGACGAGAATGATGAAGATGTAGATAAATTTGATGTGTTTTCTTGAAATGCACTTTCATCATCAATAATAGCTTCATCTCCATGTGTCACGTTGTACAAATCGTGTGGTATTGATTCAGTAGGAACAATCCAATTACTTTTGGAAAGGTCACGGGCATAAAAGCATTGTTCAGCTTGGCATGTTAATATAAAAAGTTCATTGGTTTTCAACTTGCATTTTGTATTTAAACTAATAAGATTGTATTTGTTTTTCTCAAATCCTCTTCCTTCATTATGCATGTCCCACCACTCACACCTAAAAATATGAGCTCATCATCCACCTGTGTATCTCAACTCTAAAAATTTCAGTCAAAACACCATAATAGATAAATGTTCTGTTGGTGGAGTCTACTTTAACAAGAACACCACTATTTTGTGTTGTTAACCTATCATCACAATCTTCAGTATGGAATCGGAATCCATTTATGTCTAGACTAGTAAAAGTTAACACCTCTTTATCAGGACCGCAAACTAAACTTAGAAGTTCATTGCCCACTCTGCCTTGTGTATGTAATTGAACCACCTATCATAATAAATAAATACACATTAACCACAATGGTCTATTATTTTTTGAGTTTAAATTAGTTTAGAGTAATATAAAATCTTACCTGACTCTCCAACCACTCAAAGAAGAACTTTTTATGGTGCGCCTCAATATTGTGAACACCCATATCTTGGATTAGTTGTTTGTGCTCACTAAAAAAATATTTATTTTAAAATTGGAAAACTTAACATCAAGTCAAGTAAAAGTGTAGCTAAATAAATATAAGTTACCTTATAAACGGTAATATTGCATTTGAATTTTCAAGAACATACTTATGTTCTTGTTTCCATTCATTAACACTAAGGCTAATGGTTGTGCCTACAGATAATGTTTTCCTGATATATTTGAAAACTGTATATTGAGATGAAATTTTTGTCTCTCTAGTGTCATGGTATCGTGGCTGATTAAATCTAGTATCATTCTCTAGCATGTATCTTGAGCAAAAAACCAAGCATTCATTGGTGATATACATCTCAGCTATTGAACATTCTGCTCAGTTTTTATTCTGCACATATGACTTTAATGTTCGTAGAACCTACGAAACCAAGGAAAATTAAAAACATAGAAAATTAAAAAAAAACAATTATGTAAAACATAATCACCTCTCAATTCAAAACATCCATCTATATTGCACAGGGCTCAAAGAATTGCTTAGTTTGCTAGGTGAATGGGAAGGTGTACCATTACATCAAAGAATGATGGTATAAATATCTGCTCCATTTTACATAGTGTAACAACAATATGATATTCTAACATATTCAAATCTTCTACCTCTAAAACTTTAGAGCACAACTCCGTAAATGATATACTAAGCTCAGTTAATATCTCAGATACATCCTTTGGAAAGATTCCACACGTTGCAAGAATAAGGATTTTTTGTAAAAATACATGAAAATCATGAGATTTGAACCCAAAAATTCTACACTCATCAACATTCACACATCTAGAAATATTTGAGCACAACCCATCTAGAAATTTAATTTCTTTTAAGAATTCACAAAGCCTCTTTTTTTTCCTCATATGATAAACTAAAACATGGAATAGGGACTTTTAAGTTTCCATTCACAATACATGGGAGAATCTCCTACCTTACATTCATATCTTTTAAGTCTTTGCGAGCTTTTGAATTATCCTAAGTCTTCTCCTCAATATCCATAATCGTTCCAATTAAACTATCACAAACATTCTTCTCAATATGCATTACATCAAAATTATGGCAAACACAAAGACTCTTCCAATAAGGAAGTTTAAAAAAATGCTTTTTTTCTTCCAAGCATGAGAATGTTTCTCTTTTGAACTTATTTTCTTTCTCTTTCCCAGGTTTGTTTCAAAGATGTCATGTAGTTGACTCAAAGCTTATTCTCCAGATAGTTCTTAAGGATGAGGTCGTGGTTCATGTTTCCCATCAAACGCGTGGTCATTTCGCCGCCATCTATGATTTTGTGGTAAGAATCTATGATGCCATTATAACAAAATTTTCCCCCATGTTTCAATCTGAGAGACCAAGTATCCTTGTGACAAGAAGGGCATGCTAACTCACCTTGGGTGGACCATCTAGACAAATATCCATAAGTAGGAAAATCATTAATTGTCCATAATAGAGTTGCATGCATTTCAAAATTCTATTTTGACACGACATCATAAGTTTCAACTCCTACATCCCACAACTCCTTTAACTCCTCGATCAATGGTTGTAAATAAACATCAATCTTGTAGGTAGGATACTTTGGCCCAAGAATGATCATGGATAAAATAAGATAATCTTGTTTCATACAAAGCCATGGAGGTAAATTAAATGGAATAAGGATAACTGGCCATATGCTATAAGAATGACTCATGTTCTCGTATGTATTAAATCCATTAGAAGCCAATCCAAGCCCAACATTGTGAGGGTCTCTAGAAAAAGATGGATTCATCTCATCAAATCTTTTCCACTCTTCAGCATCAGATGGGTGTCTTAGTTTACCATCATTTATGCACTTTTCTTGATGCCATCTCATCTCTGAAGCTATTTGATAGCACATGTACAGTCATTTTAATCTTAGTATTAGTGGAAAGTACCATAGAGTCTTAATAGAAACCTTTTTACCAACTTAATTTTTTCCTTTTTTAGTCTTGTCTTTGGTTGTGTTGTCAAGAGAGGTATACTTCCACCTGCTAGCGCCACATTTTGAACATACATCTTTCTTTTGATCCTTCCAAAACAACATGCAATGTTTTTCATAAACATCTATCTTTATGTAGTCAAGTCCCAAGTCAGTAATACACTTTCTTGCTTCATAGAAATATTTAGGCAATCGACAACCCTTGAATGCCTTTAATAACAATGCAATCAGACTATTAAAGAGATTATTTCGCATTCCATGAAAACACTTTACCTGTAGTAATTTCATGGTGAATGATAACTTGGAGTATTCATCACAACCATCATAAAGTGGTTCCTTTGCATCTTTCACTAGCCTACAAAATTTAGCAAGTTCATCACCCAACTCATCATTTTCATAGTCTTCATCCATTTCATCAAAGTTTGGAACATGGTTATCAGGAAATCCTAGCCCTTCCCTTATCATTCCCTTAATATCATCAGCCTCATCTGCAACATCATCAGCATCATCCTCAACATCATCACTATCATTTTGATAATTGACATGACTTGATTCACCATGGGCTACCCAGCATGTGTAGCTCTCAATTATGCCATACACTATTAGATCAGCTGACACATCATCGTTTGTCTTGCAACTTCCGTTGTAACATTTAATGCAAGGGCAAGGTATTAAGCCATCAACTTCTACATTTCTAGATGCAAATTGAATAAATTTTTCAATGCCATTTCTGTATTCTGGTGATAACCTATTTTTATTTTTCATCCAGCTTTTATCTATTCCAGACATTGAATCCTACAAAGAAAAGAGATACAATTAATTCTAGATTTTAAGAAAATCATTTAAGTTGGTTACTCAATAATTTTTTTGTCAATATTACATAAATATCAAACCATGTGAGCATTAACACTCAGAAAAAAAATTGGAGTACATATAAAAATTCAGTGTATACGGTAAGTAAGTATACAACAACAAGTTATCTAAACTGTGATATGTAAACGGACATAAAAAATTTAGATATAACTCACTCAATTTCATGGGTTGAATGGAGCTCATTTTCATTATTAATCATGCAAAACGTAAAGTTCAAACAATAACCCTATATTAAGGTGGGTTTATATTAGACAACAACTTTTGTATGCAACAAATCTTATTGAAAAAATAATCTGCCATTTTGGACTTCCTTTTCACCTACAAAATGTTTCAGTATATTTAAAAAGGGCATTCAGTAAGATTTAAAACTTATTAAAACATTCTTGTATGGTGTGGTATTATCCTCTAAATCCTCATGACCTCTTAAATGTTTATTTTCAAAGGTAAAGTAAAATGATGGCAAACTATATTATATTTTGCAGGGAAGCATCACTAGGGCTTTAGTTTGGGAGTGAAGAAAACACTTTATATTTGTAATTTCTTTTATAAGGATCTCATTGTACAGAAATGATTGATTTGTATTTATTTATATGCAAACCCAAACCAACTCATCTTTTCCTTTCCCGCACAATGGGATTATATGCAGAGCCAAAGTGACAGGGTGAGCCCCTTTGTATCAAGGATAACTAACTTTAACACCAGCTTCTTATTGTCACTCACACAAACATATTAGTTGTAGCATTTAAAATCATTGAAGATATTGAAGGCAGACTATCAAGAAAATATTACAAGTTGCAGTTGTTGTATTGATATTTTGTAACATACATAATTTATGTACAATATCACAAATCCATATGAGGTTCTCTGTTATAGTAGCTCAATTGTTTCCTATCTATGATCGTTGATTGTTCGAATCATATTAGTACAAAGCAACATAAAGTTTCTGTTATATTCCACAGCTAGTGATGAGCTAAATGTCTTCATGTTCCAAGGTCCTACCTTTTTTACCTTTTGAATTAGATATTGATGGAGACACTTGTACAATTATTCAATTTCGCTGGCACACTAACTATTGTTATTAGCCTTGAAGATTATGGTTGGAAATGAAGTTCTAAATTTACAACACCATTTTCTCTTATCTTGTTCAGTAAGAGTTCCTTTTTTTCAACCTTCATATAGTAATAGAAGGAACTGCAATAAGTAGGAACTCGAATAGGTATAGAGAAAACCAATGAGAGCACCATGAGTCTTGCTAGACTTACTATGCACAATACCACAAAGCTTTTTACTACCATTGACTACAATATGTTGACCAGAGTGTTGTGGGTTCTTCTAAGTTCTGCTATGAATTGGACCTTATAGCTTATAGACTATAGTGTTCTTGAACAAAAAACTCACACACTCAATTTCTTTACATGTAATTAGTTTCTAATGGGCACCATATATCATTAATTTCAGCAATTATTTAGCAAATAAAAATACATCCACTTGATGTTTAGACTCGCAGATGACTTTTCGTATTTACTATATACTTTTTTAGCAAGTAGTCCTTGTTCATGCAGTTCTCTATATTCTCTTTGAGAAATCTCCTAACCTAAAAGGGGTAGATGCTATTCTCCATGCTCATGCACTAAGGGTGTTACCTTGATAAATATTTTCACCCACAAAATAGTTTTACACATGTTTATTGACTAATATATCATTGAAATTGAATACTTATGTATTATGTGGTGTATTTTTCTCTTTCAGAAGAAAGTGCTAGAGAATCTTCTTGTCACTTACTCACTTGACATAGGGCTCCAATAAGAGTTGTAGTGTATGCTAAATGAGATGCATACATAATTATGTTCTACTATTGTAATGGCTTACTTGTATATAATTCTTGATGTATTACCGTTGATGATTTTGTATGCATGCTATTTGAAATTAATTTTGTATTTTCTTGGGATAATATTTAATGAGTTGTATGACTAGTTATCATTGGTTAGTGTATAATTGGTAAAGCACATAATTATTTAAGCATGTATGATAATTTAAAACCTCTACCACGTAGCACATAGATACAAAATTCATAGTTACAATTTGTAGTTGTAAAAATATCTCTAACGACACCATGAGTACGTCATTGTGTCTTAGTCATGACTGATTCCAAATTTGTAAAGCACTAGAACACTATGGATATCAACTTTAGGAAATAGGTTGTCAATAAAGGATGAAATTTGATTTTGTTGAAAGATTTATCAATGGTGAAGATTCAGATTCATCACAAACAAAAATATTTCACTATATATTTCTTAGATAAACAAATTCAAAAAATTTCAATCATATGATCTTTCACTCCCTTATAAATGAGATAGCTAACTAATATGCACATTAAGATTCATATACGAGGATGATGAATGATGTCTACATCTTCTCTAGATAGTGGATGTGCTTCCAAGGAAAAAATAAAAATAATGATTACAATAGCAATCATATGTCCTCTCTCCCAAACTGCACGAAGAACAAAAGAAACTGATCACTAACTTATAAAGTATTTTTTAAATTGATAATCATGTGGTTAAATAAATTAGTGTTGTGAACAAAAGCATGAGAAATTAAAAATTTGCATTTGAAATGGCCATCACTGACATTAAAGTAGTGGACATCACTATTCCAACACAGTTGTTCGTCATTAGAAAATTAAGTACTCCAAATCTAATTGTACAGTGGGAAATCACAACCATTAAAAGCAAAATGGATTACAGATAAACATAAAACATCACGCCATTATTGCCATTGTAAAGTAGAGAGGGGAAAGCAAAATGAGAAAAGCATTGTGATTGTAAAACACACTCACAGATTCCTACATATTTGTCATGTTTTCTTATTTATTTTGTGATTTTATTATCTATTTCTCAAATTACAATTTTAAGTATAGTTGTTTCCTGATAAAGTAAATAAAAATGCATAAATATGCCCAGAAAGTTTCTTAATTCGATTCTAAAATTGGAACATTAATATTTATTTATTCTATATTTAGTATTAAAGTAGAAGGGTGGGGTGTTTCCACATCTTTGGAGTATTATGAGTATAAATATTACCAACATATTTGTCATGTTTTCAAATTTATTTGCTGATTTTAGCATATATTTCTTTAATTACAATTCTACAATATAGTTGTCTCCAGAAAAAACTAAATAATGCCAAAATATGGCTAGATAGCTTCCTATTCTACTATAATATTTTTTTGTATGTATATGCTTAGTTAAATTTGTATTACTTATTACAAATAATATACTCTTGTATGCTTCCTAGTGTGGACAACCAACTCAAGAGATTTTTTGTCGCAAGGTTAAGTTTTTTTAGAATGGTGGGTTACACTTATTCATGGAGATTATACAAAGATAGACAATATATACAAAAGTTTAGAATCCATTTTTCAAAAATTAATATTTAATTAGAAGAATCATCAAAAAAACCTTGTATTATGTTATTGTATATGACAAAAAATCAAACAAGTAGAATGAAATATAAAGAAGAGAAAAAATGTTGTGCCTTTACATAAAATTCAAAGTGGGTAGCTCTTTCCTCTTCTTCAAGATATATTCCAAAAATATTTTAAATAATAGTTGGTCAATATTCCTTTCTGCATCTATGTATAAGAATTAAAGTAAATTCATCAACAGTTTGGATGACTAGTTTTAGGATAGGATCGATGGACCCAAATATTAAGTGAAAAAAACAAACTAATTGCTTATAAAGACTGTCACGTAACCAGTAACAGAGATATAAATGAGAAAATAATGACAGAAATAAAATTATTGAAGCTCGGTTGAAAATTAAGGACATATAATTTTGCTTTACCCAAATATAGATGAATTGTTATGGTAGAAATCAGTAGTTTAGTAGAAAATTGATCTCGAGAATAGTTTGTAGAAATGAAAAACAAAACAATTAAATTGAAATAGTAGCTTCTTAGAATTATGGCATCTTATGAATCATTTAAATAAATAATATTAGAAAGGCAAGAAAGAAGGAGATATGGTCGAACTTTAGGGAACCACCAAATCCTAGTAGGTGGTAGGATTTTTAAATGTGTAAAACACAAAATATAAATATAGTTTTCCAGAGCCACAATGTTACTAGCCTATATTTTTTTTATAAATATATTTTATATTAGTGATTGAGATATACATAACAAGTTGTGTAAGAATGTATTTTCTTAAAAAAAATATGGTGTAATGAAGCTTTTCAAGGTGGCATATTTGTTATTCTCTGCATAATAACCTCCATCTTTTAACCTAGGTCATCAAATCATCTTTGAGTTACTCAACATTCATCATATTATAGATAACATTTAGTGTTTACATCATGAAGACACTTTTTCAACATATGAAGTTGTAATCGGAAGAAGCATTGATAGCTCCAAAAAATTAGTCTAGATCGCTAATGTATTGACTCCTTCTAAATCATATTCTATTTTTTTTATCAAACAATGTTAACTATTTTAATCCTTATAAGGGTCTAATCATCATAGTAAAGGGGATACCAAGTAAAAAGAAGCAACCATCCTAGTATGGTTTAAGGAGAAGTGAACGATGGCAATTGCACACATTTCTATCTAAGGAAAATAATGTTAATATAGAGATGTGTCAAGCCATGAATCAATTGGATGCCTTTAGCAGCATGGATGACATCAAGATATATATGAATGGTGATTGTTTATTTATTTTACATGAAAATAAAAATAAATTGAAATGGAACTAAGAAAAATCAGTATGAGGGGTAACTCGGGCTTGGCAAGAACTTCCACTGATGATTTTTTCACAGATGGAGTCCTTAATGTAATCAAGGAGATGAATGTGATAGTCTCGTATTAAATTTATCGGTGACAATGTTCTAGATTTCTTATTGAGAATAATAATAAGATTGGCAAGCCGATCAACTCAACACACACCTTATCCCATACAAATCCAAGATAATTATGATAGTTTTCAACCGACAAGCAATCAAGAATACTTAAGACTATGATTATGTTACTAACATTGACACATTTAAAAACTATTGGACTTGC
The DNA here is from genome assembly GCA_963693085.1 of Alisma plantago-aquatica. Classification (NCBI taxonomy): domain Eukaryota; kingdom Viridiplantae; phylum Streptophyta; class Magnoliopsida; order Alismatales; family Alismataceae; genus Alisma; species Alisma plantago-aquatica. Next base: position 1,426,646,458 of record OY856410.1, on the reverse strand, counting down.
ACGTTTTTTCTTGTACCAATAAAGAAGAATAAACTTACAAATCTACATTCAAAATCAGATTAATAATCTTAGTAAAGATAAACATAAAAATATCAAGAGAGAGACATGCTTTGTTTTTGGGTATTGGATATGTGTACCTTCAAGTAGAAGCCCAATGAATTATTTTGACTGAATAGTCTGAGCATCAGTAGGATAGAACGTATCATACATGTATAGACAATAATAGAAAATTTCAGTATTGTCCTATCACACATGTTACAAATAGATCACATAATGTTAGCAACATTTTCGACCAAAGAAAACATTAACAATCTTTCTCATCCATCCATGATTTATTTTAACAAAACTATAAATATAAATCTGAAACCGAATCAATAAATATATTGTGTCCCAAGTCGAGGTTAGCATGTACTTGCCTTTTTCAGTCAACGGATAGAAGTGATCAGCTCCAGTTAAAGAAAAAGTAAAATCACCATCAGCCTGTCAAGGAAAAGGTACCAAAGCATCATTATCATTTCCAAAACATGTGAATGATTACTACATGTTGAATAATCCACATACTATGAGTCCCTGTTTGGTTCGTTGGAAAGGACTAAGAAAAGATATGAGAAGGATAAAGACATGAAGGTATATGCAAGGGATTGGTCATTTTGTTTCCTATCCTACGTTCAGATGAAACCGAGGATCAGTAGATGAATGTAGATGCAAAAGATGTTCTTCCATGCCTAGACTTGAAGATAGTATTATTTTGACCGGCACAGAAAAGCTTAGAAGAAACAACAAGAACGATTTGACTTCATGTGACTGTGAACATTCTTGTGAAAAAGATAGCATTGGGTAGGCATTTATTTTTCATCCTAATCAAAACAAATTGACAACCACCTATACATAAGTAAAACTGATCAGAACATGAACATAAAGGTAGCAGCTTCATCATTCCACACAGTGACTATAGGTACAACATGTACAATGGAGCTAAGAATTGTGTGCAGAATCAACTATCGAGAGAAAAGACGTAGAGGTTTATGGTGTTACGTGCAGATTGATCATGCGGAGAAAAACTAGGAAGAGCATACGAGAAAATTGATTACGGACTCGGAATCACGTCTGGCAGGAAGTCAGGCTTTCTATTACCGGACAAATACCAAGGGGAACTGTGGAACTGGAAAGTCCCTCTTCCTTGGGAGTCTATTGCCTTCCAAATACAATCCTAGAATGAATTTTCCGCAAACAAACATGGGATTTCACTGACAAACAGTAGTAAAGTCCAATCCTATGTGTAATACTACAAATAAAATGGGGTATGAGTGTTTACGTGGTCTCATACCTACCTCTGGTAGCTTCCTTCCATGGCTGAATCTTTAGGGAAAATCGAACTAACTGGCCAATCTTCAATGAAAATTGGGAAAAAGATGAGGAGATTTGTCAGGAGGGGGGAGATGGGTCGTATGCCGAAAAGATCCAGATGGATGAAAACAAGGAGGGAGAGGAACCTGGCGGCAGAAATAGGAGGGAGAAACTTGTGTGGATGAAGAGGGACAGGAGATGGGAAGGAAGATTGAAGAAGGGAAACAATGCTACGGGGGGTGTCGAGAAGAGGAGGGTGTACCTTAGGGAGGAAGGGAAGAAGCAAATTAGTTTTGCATTCTGTAAAATTTGGAGCGGAGAAGGCACTGACCGCACCGTACGCAAGGGCGAGGAGATTGGGCTGGTAGCGCGAGAGACATAGATGGAGGGCGCGGGTGAGGCGAGGAAACGTGGGGACGTGGGGTGTTATCGTGCGAGATTAACTTTGGTGGCCAGTTTTGAGGATAATTATAAAATAAAATAATTATTTTGCAGTCCTTATGATTAGGAACCAGGAGCGGGAGAGACCTTGCGGCACTACCAACCAAATATGTCACAGAAAAGTGTCATGGAATCCATTGTTTTTGTAGTGATGACGACATCCTGATATACAGTAGAGATGGTCAATAACATGAACAACACATTTGTCAAGCCTTGACTTTGTTGAGAAAACACAAGATATATGCTAAGTTTAGCAAGTGTGAGTTATGGTTGTAAGAAGTGTCCTTTCTAGAACACGTTATATCTACTTTAGGTATTCAGGTTGATCCTAAGAAAGTGGAATATGTTGTAGAGTGGGGACAGCCCAATACACCAACTGAGATTCACAGTTTCCTAGGTTTGGTAGATTACTATAGAAGGTTTATTAAAGACTTTAGTTATGTAGCATTACCCCTAACTAGGTTGACCAGGAAGGAGGTTTCTCTTGTCTGGAATGACAAGTGCCAGTACTCTTTCCATTTGTTGAAAGAAAGGTTGACCAGTGCACCTGTGTTGGCTTTACCTGAGAAGGGAAAGGGATACATTGTTTTTTGTGACGCATCTAAGAATGGTCTAGGATGTGTGTTGATGCAGAGTGATCGTGTAGTTTCTTTTGCTTCTCGATAGCTTAAGAAACACAAGGAGAACTATCTGACGCATGATCTAGAATTAGCTATAGTGGTCCATGCGTTGAAGATTTGGAGACATTATTTGTATGGAGAAACATGTCAGATTTTCACAGATGATAAGAACGTAAATTACATCTTCTCACATCATGAGTTGAATATGAGAAAATGTCGTTGGATGGAAATAATCAAGGACTATGATTATACAATTGATTATCGTCCATGGAAAGCTAATGTATTGGCAGATGCACTAAGTAGAAAATTTTCATCTCCAACCATAGATAAAGCACACTTGAATTCTTTAATGTGCTTTAAACGGGACATGTTTGTCTCCGTGAGACAAATAAATGTACAGTTAAAAGTATCTTTGTTAGTCATATTATTGGTCGAGCTGCATTTTTAACCTACTCTGAGACAACAGATTAAAGAGGCACAATAGGCTGATGCTGTGATTCAGCAAATCATGTCAGAGTATGATAGTGAGAAATAGGATAGTTTCCATGAGTTAGAGGATGAGGTAGTTTGTTACCATGGTAGGATGGTAGTACTTGATGCCAATGACTTAAGTTAGATAAATATGGAGGAAGCTCATTCATCTATGTACGTAATACATCCAGGGAGTACTAAAATGTATCATAACTTAAAACATATGCATTGGTGGCTTGGTTTGAAGAAGGATGTAGTTGAGTTTGTTATGGAGTTTCCAGTATGTCAGCAAGTTAAAGCAGAACATCAAAAGCCTACAGGAACATTGCAACCCTTACCCATACCGCAGTGGAAATGGGATCGCGTGACAATGGACTTTGTAGTTGGTCTACCCAGAACAGCCAAAAGTCATGATTCCATTTGGGTGATAGTTGATAGGTTGACTAAGCCAGCACATTTTCTTCCTATTAGAACAACCTATACTGCTAAAAAACTTGCATAGATCTACATAGATGAGATAGTGTCGTTGCACGGAGTTCCATCCACGATTGTATCTGATAGAGGTCCCCAGTTTACAAGTCATTTTTGGGAATGACTACATAATGCCTTGGGTATGCAGTTAAAGTTTAGCACAACTTTTCACCCTCAGACAGATGGACAATCTGAAAGGACTATACAGACTTTGGAGGACTTGCTTAGGGCATGTGTTCTTCAATTTTTAGGAAGTTGGGACTTACACTTGAGCTTAATAGATTTTGCCTACAACAAAAGCTATCAGACTAGTATTGATATGGCACCATATGAAGCATTATATGGTAGATGTTGTAGATCTCCATTATGCTGGTATGAGATAGGAGAATACCAACTTTTGGGTCCTGAATTAGTGCAACAAACAATTGAAAAGGTTAAAGTAATACAACAATAGTTGAAGACTGTATAGGATAGACAAAATTCATATGCCGATAAATGTCGTAGACCTTTAGAGTTCCAAGTTGGAGACAGAGTGTATCTCAAGGTCTCTCCTTGGAAAGTTGTTCTCAGATTTGGGAAGAAGGGTAAGTTAGATCGTAGATTTATGGGACCTTACCCAGTGACAGCACGGATTGGAAAGGTATCCTATAGGTTGGAGTTGCCACCTAAGCTACATAAACTACATCCAGCATTTCATATATCAATGCTGAGAAAGTATCATCCTGATACAGAGTTGGTGTTGCAACCTGTAGAGGTAGAATTGAATGAAGATATATCCTATGTGGAAGGTCCAATGATGATTCTTGACAAAAGAATCAAGAAGTTGAAAAAAAAACATAGTTCTTGTGAAAGTTCTCTGGCATCACTGTGGCGTTGAAGAAGCCACATGGGAGCTGGAGGAAGAAATGAGGAGGAAGTACCCCTCTCTTTTCTCTTGAGATTTAGGGGACGAAATCCCATTTAGGGGTTCATAATTGTAACATCCCTGACCTGGGTTATTCCATAAACCTGGAAGTTTGGCTTAAGTAAGTTATTTATAAACTTGTTTTAATCTTATGAAAAGTAATTATACTCTCTTTGAGTTTAATTTTCAAGTTTGAGCTTAATTGCAAACTATTTGGGCATCATATAACAATTTAAGTGTAAATTGCAATTTACCCAATATGAGGGATTATATTGCAATATGTCACATTTTGAACATGCTTCAAGTTCTTTAGAATCACAAGAGAGAAGGTGATGCTAAGGGGTGGCTTTTGGAAAGCCTAAGTTCTAAGTTAGAACTTGTTTGAATAATGCTTGTGCCTTGTGTAGCAATTTTGGTGCAATTTGCAATTTACCCAAAATGTCGGGTTGATATGAAAATTACCACCTCTAAAGTGATCCTACTATCTCTTGGCATCGTCTAGAGGAGAAATATAGAAATAGGCAACATGTTTGAATCATCTTTGAGTGGTAGCATTCTTGGTGATGAAAAGACCAAGAAGAATTGTATAATTGAAACCCTAATTTGAGTTGTATTGAGTTGTATCGAGTGGTAGAGCTTATATGGGGATTCGTATCGGCCAAGGAGCCATAGAGGAGGTCCCATATCATTTTATCAACTCTTAGTCTTTTTCATGATCAGTTAAGAACCTCAAGGAGGTGATGTATATCGGTTTGCAACTTTTTTTAGAAAAAGTGTATCGGTTTGTGAATAAAGTGATGTTGAGTTGTAATATCTTGCTCAACAAGATAACTAATGGCCTAAATATTATCCCTAGATTATCCTCAAGAGTTTTTAATGTTAATATAAATATGTGTTCATGGACACGTGTCAACCATGCATGGACACGTTGAACCTAGTAGTGTAAAATGATGACACCTCTTATACACCCTCTCTCATGAACCTTAATTATATATACCACTCCTTTCACCTACTAGTGAATCTTTTCAAACCCTATCATTACATTTCTCTTATATATCGTGCAAGGAGTTGAGGATCAAGGAGGATCTCGAGCCATTAAGCTTAAGGTGAAGCCATGGTCACCTTCAATCTTGAATAAAGCATGATCTCTGGTTGTGATTCTTCCTTTCTTTTCTTCTTCACCATGTTCTTAACTATGGTGATTCCTTGCATGTAGAAGAGTTGTAAACGAGTATTGGATCTATGATAAGTTCATCTTCAACCTTGGGAACATGAAGCTTTGGATATTGGAGCTTTGAATTTGTTCTAAAGGTGGGTTATATAACTTGAACTCAATCATGTTATTATTCACTATCAATCTTGCCATACTTGATGATCTACTTTCAATTTCTAATTTTCTTGTATAATTGATGAATCCATGAGTTCTATTAGTGACATAGGATTGTTGTCCATGAACTATAACAGTAAGTAATGAAGTCTAGAGCTTGATGATGATGACATCATCATGGCTCAACCCGATATCAGGTTAAAGTACCTCAAACCCGATATGGTGTTGAAACCCAACATGGTAATATGAAACTCGACATACCTTGGAACCCCACACCCCTATTGGTTTGTACACTTGGTTTGGTTTAGACTAACATGTTGTCTAGTCTATCACTTAACCCATGGTGAAGGGTAGGCAAATACCATGAAGGTTTGAAGAGGTATGAGCATAAGGATTTAACCTGATATGCAAACCCTAATTTTGAGCAACCCGATATGGTGTGAAGCATACACACACCTCTTTTCCCGATATGGTGTTAAGAATACACACACCACTTTGCCCAATATGGTGTGTAGAATACACACACCTCTTTTCCCGATATGGTGTGAAGCACACACACACCTCTTTGCCTGATATGGTGTGAAGCACACACACCTCTTTTCCCGATATGGTATGAAGCACACACACACCTCTTTCCCTGATATGGTGTGAAGCATACACACACACCTCTTTGCCCTATGTGAAGCATACACACACTTCTTTGCCCAATATGGTGTGAAGCACACACACACCTCTTTGCCCGATATGGTGTGAAGCACACACACACCTCTTGCCTGATATGGTGGAATCGGCCCAATCCAATATACTTGATTGAGTAACTCATGAAGTGTGTTATGCCAAATGATACATTAAGATGTATAGAGTTCAATGCATTTTGATAATTGTAGGCCAATGTACCTTAAGAGAAGGATTGAGCCAACTTAATAAAGTATGATGTAATCATTATCCTAGTGAGGATGAGAAAGAAACTCATACTTTATGTGTTAATCATTCAATGAGAATACATTGATACCCCAATATGTCTAGATCTATGAATTAGGGTTTTGACTCTTGATAATATGAACTTGAAACCCTAATCTGTTAAAAAGGGACCCCTAATATAAGAAAGTTTGTATTTATCATATGTTGCATGGTAATGATATGTACTTGATATTTCTTCTGTCATGAAATACTAACCATGCAGGTATCATGAGATGATGAGCATAAACATGTATGAGCTATGATGTTTCATATGATACAGATTAAATGGGCCTTGTGAGCCATGTGAAATACTTGTGCAACAAGTATTATGTATTCCGGGTCTGAGGACCTAGAGGTAATAGTTACCTGATAAGAGGTAACAATATTCAGTGATGAACTAAGGGTTTGAATACCCAGATCTAGCAATCATGATGATGATAATGTTAAGGGATGAGAATTCCCAATAACGTGATAAGGGACTGAGATCATGAGCCTAACGACCCCACCTCCCGGTAAGCACCAGTTAAGGGAGACCAAGAGGTCAGAGGCATTATCCAAAAATAGGACCAATGGTTTTGCAAATAATCAACAATAATTAATAAATTCTACTACAACTAAACTTTTAATGGAATAAAAATTTTGTATTCATACCTTGCAAAATATAGGAAGTGGAATTATTTACCCAAGAAAGAACTTATCTAACTACAATCCTCCAATTCTTTATTAAGCTTTATTCCATCTATGTCACTTTAAAGGAATATCCATTTTCTTGATAACCTAAAATGCCAACAAACAAAATGGTGGTCAATATAACAAATTATACTGGTATGTGGGGGAAACAATAATCTTTCATTTAATTGAAACAACATATTGCAAGCAATTATGGTTTAATAAGAAAACTTTACATTTTAAACATGACTACTCAATCCTTACATACCCTAGCCTCTGTGTTGTCCCTACAGTGGACATGGATACTACCTCTCATATGGTAGATGTCAACTAACCCCCATGATCCTAACTTATAGGTAGATCAATACATAGGGTCATGGAGTCATATGATCCTACCTAAGGGTAAACCGACACATCGACTCATGATAACCTGATGATCCTACCTTGTGGGTAAACCATGTACTAGGTCATCTATCTCATCAACATCAGAGCTACAGAGGAGGACCATGATCTGATCTAGTTATGCACATATAATTATGGTGACAGTCGTAGTCACTTTATAGTTGCATGAAATAAAAGACAATCAAGCAATCAGTAAAACTTCAGGAATCATCGGGAAACTAAAATGATTTAACCATAAGCGTAACCACATACCTGTCTCGGGAGAATTTTTAGTCCAAATAGGAATAGTGGACTAAACCACAATCAAGAAAGTCAACCTGAAATTAAAGGCATGCACTCATGTGTCACTATATGACTCTAAATCCCATCAAAGGACTGACTTGATTCTAAAGTTCGGTTTTTATGTCCAGTTTCCTATGTCTTTGTTCTCTATTACTCCTTTCTCCAATTATTGCCCTTTTTCCATCTCCTAAAACCACAAACCCTACTTTCAGATTCCATAAACACAATTATGCTACAAAGGGTATCTTTTATGCAAAAGTCTTAATTTTACCCTTTTTGAGTCAAATTAGGGTTAGGGAGGTGAAAAGATGAATACTTGACAAAAACATGATTATTGGGTTGACAAACCCTAATTCCATCACTTAACTCTTTTATGCATAAGAAACCCTAATTTCACAAAACTTGGATTTTAGTATTCATATGAGTCCCAGGTTATCCTTCCTTTCATAAAATATCAAACTTTGATTAGCAACATTGATTAAGTCTATTAAACTCGTTAATATTCACAAATTAGGGTTTTGGTCCCATTAATGTATTAATAGCAAAGACTTTGAACATATTTTGAATTAGAAGTATATAATGACCAAGATTATATTTTTCACCTTTAGATTGTATTTTTCCTAATTAAAATGCATATATTACTTGCTATTTTTAGACAACCCTATGATTTATTATGATTTTTGCAAAATAAAGCCTTTTGGATCAATCACATACCGCCACGTAGGCAACCCGCTCGCGCAGCAACCATCTTCTAAAGAAAACGTGAAAAGACCTAAAATTCCTTACCTTGCATTGAAGCAGACCAGGGCAAGATAGTCTTTTCACGGTGTGTTGTCTTCAACCTCTACTCAACCTCTTCCTCACGAGTTGCGGTCTAGGTGAGTCAACTCCAAGGTTGACTCTAAGCTTCCCGCCTCCCCGACTCCAAGAAACGACGCCCAATCCTCTGGCTAGGCATCGTGAAGTCGTAGAGCCCTTCAATTCAATTAGGGGTGGTTTCAGACGGTGGCACAATGAGGGTGAAACTCTGGCGAGTCGGGGGTAAGGACCAGGGTAGGAACTCCGATCTCTTGGGCAATTGATGGTAGTAAACTAACAAGCAACTCATAGAGGTCCTTCGGGATCGCTTAGTGGGTTCACAGAGGGGTTGTACACCCCCTTTTTATACCCACCCTTGGCGGAAGGGCCTGTGGTTTGGGTGAACTTCCTAGAAGGCACCAATCCGGGCGACACCTAGGGTAGGCTGGCTCGCATTCCTCTCCAAAATTCAATGAGAAAGCCAGCTAGGTCCGAGAAGATTGAGATCGCAAGAGATCCCATCAAGAGTCCAACTCCAGTTGTTCTGGTTTCCCAAACCATTCTAAGCTAGGAGATGGCAGCATCACCGTTGGATCCTTGATCCGACGGCTCACAACACACATGCTATAAAACATAAATCGAAAAAATTGTGACATGTATTTGACATCCTTTCAGTTTAGGAAATTTTGGAAAAATCATAAATCTCAAACTATGAATCTGTTTAATCCCAAATTTTGAGGAAAACTTAATAATGACTTAATCAATTGGTAATTTGGAGTCATTATTCAAAAGAAAATGAACCTTTTCTTTATGTGCAAGTTATTTCTTAAATATATATATTTCATTAATATTTCCTCTCTCTCACTTTATTATTTTCCTTTATTTTGATTCCTTGTATATCCAGAATCCTTGTGGGGTTCGAAACACCATCCATTATGATCAAACCCACACTTCTCTATTGATTTCTTATATTTTCACCTTTATTCCAATTTCCTTTCTTATTATTAATGCATTACTTGTTTTCTTTTAACTTATCTTCCTCTTTTATTATCTTGGACCCATTATTACCAAAGGATCCATGAAAAACCATGCACAAGGAAAAGTTGTAAAAGAAATCCTTATTTTTTTCATAAATCATGCAATTTACAACCAAGTACATTTCTTTTGAAATAATTGCAATTTACAGTCATATAAGAAAAAATCGAGGTTGTAACATCCTCCCCTTCTTATAAGAATTTTGTCCCCAAAATTCAACCAATCAAACAGACAATTCAGGGTATGCCTTTTCCATGTCTGTCTTCAGCTCCCATGTGGCTTCATCCTCTCCATGGTGTTTCTAAAGAACCTTTACCATCTCTATTTCTTTAGTTTTGAGTTCTTTCACCTTGGTATCTAGTTCTATCACAGGTGACTCATGATATGTTAGTCTCCCTTAGAGCTCAATAGGTTCAATGCTTAGCACATGGCTCGGGTCCTTCACATAGAGCTTCATATTAGACACGTGGAAAACATCACTACTGAGGGGGTCAGGCCAACTGATCAGCAGCTTCACCAATATGTTCCAAAACCTCAAACAGACCCACATATCGAGGACTCCGCTTTCCTCTATTCTTAGCTATAGCTCGGAGGGGTTGGATTTTCATAAACACATGATGTCCCACGATTAATTGTAAGTCAGTCCGCTTCATATATGCATATGACTTATGTCAATCCTAGGCTTGCTTTAGCCTTTGCTTGATCAAAGTGACTTTATCTGCATACACCTAGAGCTCATCTAACCTCAACAAGGTCCTCTCACCAACATCATCCCAGTGAAGTGGTGACTGACACAGCCTCCCATAGAGAGCTTCATACAGTGGCATCCCGATACTGGCTTGGTAGCTATTATTGTAAGAAAACTCAGCGAGGGGCAGGTACTAATCCCATGAACCACCCCAATCAAGCACACAAGCTCTCAACAAATCCTCTAAAGTCTGGATTGTCCTCTCTGACTAACCATCAATCTGGGGGTGATATGTTGTAATGAACTTTAGTCTAGTGCCAAGTTCCTCTTGTACCTACTTCCACAACTTGGAAGTGAATTTCAAATCGCGGTCAGAAAGGATCAAACTCGGAACACCATGTAGTCATACAATCTCTCAGATGTATAGTTCATCTAAGTCTGTCACCTTGGTAGTGGTCTTTAGGGTGAGTAAATGTGCCGACTTGGTAAGTCAATCTACCACAACCCATATTGTGTCATGACCTCTCTTAGTCTTGGAGAGACCCACCACAAAGTCCATGGTGATTTGTTCCCATTTCAACTCAGGTATTTCAATCAACTATAGCAATCCATCGGGTCACTGGTGTTCAGCCTTCACCATCTGGAAAGTGAGAGAACTTGACACATATGCTGCTATATCTCTTTTCATTCCGGGCCACCAAAAGTACCGCTGCAAATCCTTAAACATTTTGGTAGTTCCAGGGTGTACTGTGTACTTCAAACCATGAGCTTCTTGCAAGATATGATCCTTCAAAGGGTAGCCTTCAGGAACCCAAATATGACTCTTGTATCGGATCCCGCCATCTACTCCTACAGAGAGATGGTTCTGAGGTTTCTCCAGCAAACCTTTCATCTTGTCAAGCTCTGGACTGGCTATCTGGGCAGCTACCAACTCAGTCAACAAGTCTAGTTTAATCTGTATATTAGCCAAATGGACTCGGTCTTCTAACAGTTGTGGAGTCCACTCCACAAGATCTTCTAGCTTCTTCCATTGGCTAGACAAGATAGCTGCACACTTGAGTTGTTTTTGGCTAAGAGCATCAGCTACAACGTTTGCCTTTCCAGGGTGATAGGCAATGATGAAATCATAGTCCTTCATGTATTCCATCCATCATCTCTGTTGTAGATTTAGGTCCTTCTAAGTTAGGAGATACTTCAAGCTCTTATGGTCGGTGAAGATCTCGAAGGTGGCTCCATACAGATTAGTGTCGCTAAATCTTCAGGGCATGTATAATTGTATCCAACTCTAAATCATGTGTCAAATATTTCACTTCATTGGGTTTGAGTTGTCTAGAGGCATAGGAAGCAACATGTCTATCTTGCTCTAGCACACATCTGAGTCCCATCTTTGATGCATCAGTGAAGATCATAAAACCTTTGTTACCGGACGGTAGAGTCAACATTGGGGTTGTAGTCAACTTCTCCTTTAGCTCTTGGAATCGTGCTTCACATAGGTCTGACCACACAAACTTCTCATCTTTTAGGGTGAGCCTGGTAAGAGGCAAAGCAGTCTTTGAGAAATCCTTTATGAAGCATCGATAGTATCCAGCCTATCCCAGAAAGATACAGATCTCTGAGGGATTCTTTGGTGCTATCCAATCTTGGACAGATGACACCTTGGATGGATCTACTGAGATGGTTCCTCCAGATATGATGTGTCCAAGGAACATGACATGGTCTATCCAAAACTCGCACTTCGAGAATTTCCCATAAAACTTCTTCTTTCTCAAGATATCATGGACTCTACTCAGGTGGTCTCAGTGTTGTTCTAGGTCATCGGAATAAACCAAGATGTCATCTATGAACACTATGACAAAAGAGTCAAGGAAGGGTTGGAACACACTGTTCATGAGGTTCATGAACACATTCGGGGCATTGGACAACCCAAAAGGCATAACCATAAACTCGTAGTGACCATAGCAGGTTCTAAAAGTGGTTTTTGGGATGTCCTCACTTTTGACTTACAGCTGGTGGTAACCCAATCTCAGGTCAATCTTTGAAAAGACTCGAGCTGACTTCAACTGGTCAAACAGGTCATCTATCCAGGGTAATGGGTATGTGTTCTTAATAGTAGCCTAGTTAATCATTCAATAGTCTATGCACATTCTGAGCGAACTATCCTTCTTCTTCACAAAGAGAACTGGTGCTCCCCATGGTGATGTGCTAGGGCGGATAAAACCCTTGTTTAATAGTTCATGTAGTTGTTTCTTCAACTCGAGTAACTCAGTAGGGGCCATCCTATAAGGTGCTCATGAAATAGGGTTTGTTTCGGGAGCTAGCTCTATCAAAAAGTCTACCTCTCTCTCAAGAGGGATCCTAGGCAAATCATCTGGGAAAACATCTGCATAGTCCCTGACTACCTCTATTTCCTCTAAGGGATGCACCTTGGGCTCCGGCTCGATAACAACTGCTAGGAAAGCTTGACAACCTTTGGTTATCATCTGCTCTGTCTTCAAAGTTGACACATACATGCTGGTGGTAGAATCCTTCCTACCCCTAATGATGAACGGCGGGTAACCTGGTTTCTTTATGATTACTTTCTTCTCCCTAAAGTCAATATTGGCCCTATAGGTATAAAGCCAATCCATACCAATGATCACATCAAAGTCATTCATGTCAAGGAGGATAAAATCCATAGGTAACTCATGATCTTGATATTTAATAGGTATCACAGGAGTTTTGAAAAGGGACATAAAGATTTGACCACTTGGGGTTGTGACATCCAAGATATTCCCTGAATTCTTGATATTCAAACAAAGCATAGTTGCAAGATTTCTTGAAATGAAAGTATTAGTAGATCTAGAATCAAATAAAGCTTTTACATTGTGTCCCATGACTTCAAGCCTGCCTACATTGTTTTTCACCATACATTAGAGTGTTACATGCTTATCTTAAAACATAAAAGAAAACTCTAAGGGTTATTACCCTCTATCAACCGATTAGCATTAGGTTGAGCCTCCTCATTGTCAATAGCAAAAACTCAAGCTTGACTTCTTTCTCCAGGAGGTGGGGTTGCAGCTACAGGTTGGGCTACTACAGGTGGGGCTGCTACTGGGCCTGGACCCCTCGGGTCTGGCAGAGGGCAGTTGGCCTGAAGATGTCCCTCTTGCTGGCAACGGTAGCACGTCCTCTTCTTGTAGCGGCACTCACCTGAAATCCATTTTCCGCAGGTGCGACACCTAAGTTGGTTTCTCTCATGATGGGGTTTTCCTTTTCCTCCATGCTTTCCCTTGGTATGGTTGCGCCCTTGTCCTTTCTTGTGATCATTCTTCTGTTCTTGGGTACCTTTAGTGAAACCCAAATATCCTTTGGGTGGATTCTGAGTAGGCATCACCGTCCTCTCCATGTCCAGGGTGGTGTTGTAGGCTTTGGTGAAGGTTTTTGGTTTACTTGCCATCACATGAGGCTTAATGGTAGGATGAAGATGCTCTACAAAATGGTTCACTCTTCTTTACTCATCCATCATGTGCCCAAAATGCTCCAAGATGCGAAACTTGCAGCCAAAGTTTTTTACTGATAAGTTTCCTTGGATTAGTTTGGTGAACTCTCTTTCCTTCTCCTTCTTAGTTGAGGTAGGAATGAATTTTCTGTGAAGATAGTCCTAAAGTTGGTCCATGCCATTGGGTACGCACTCAGATCTTGACCCATGATGTGGTTCTCCCACCAGATCTTGGTTGATCATTCCAAAAGATGTGCAGCAAAAGGAATCTTCTTGTTCGACTGCACCTCCAGCATGCAGAAACCGTTCTCAATCACTATCAGCCCAGCATCTACTTTGTCGACCACTTCGGTCTTATCTTCTCCCTAGAATTTCTCAATGTTCAGCTTGATGAAGTCCAGAATGGTGACTCCAAGTCGGGGACGGAAACCGACTCACCATTCTCATATCTGGCTATATCCCTAAGGTCCAAGGCACTAATGGCCTCAGTTAGCCTCTTCTGCTATTCCATCCACAGGGCATCAGAGGTGTGAACTACCATTGTAGGTCCTGGACCACTAGTCAGGTTCTTCTCAAACTTGGCCTCATCTTCAGACATGTGTTCCTCTTCCTAGTCCATCTCTAGGTTGTCGAAGGGAACCGAATTAGGATCTGAGCCTTCTTCTGAGGCTCCCTCAGGTCTCTTTCTCTTCTTTAAGGATTCATCACCATGGTTCCTCTTCCTTTTCTCAAAAGATCCCTTCCTCTTGGGGGGAGGCCAAACCCTAGTAGGGTTCTCGGTGGCCTCAAGGGTAGCTACAGTCTTCACACGAGCCATGTTGTTACACACAAGTTAAAAATGTGTTTAAGCAAATATTTATAACTTGGAAGATATAAGCTTTAGCTTATGTCCATGTCCTCTTCTTTACATGTATTTTATTGTTTGGTGGAGGATCCCTTAATCCTTAACACTTTGTATTCCCAAACATAGGAGGTGGTGGAGAGAGAGAAAACCCTAAGCTCTTAATGTTTCTCCAGAGATAAGAGGTAAAGGAGGGACGAAGATAGATGAGAAAAAGCTAGAGGTGTCTTATTTCAATTCAATTATTTGTATTTCGGCCAGGCAGTCACACATAATCTGGGAGTCCTTGTTGACCGACTAGCGGGGTGGAGGAAAATATTGCCAGCCCCCGGACCGTGATCCTTTTCTAGACACCTCCATCCTCGGAAAATCCTCTAATAACTCCTTGGGGTTCTAAAGAGTTTGTAAATTTAATAATGATGGAAGATTACATGGAAAACGAGAGCTCTGATACCAAATGTAATGACCTCGCCTCCCGGTAACCCCCAGTTAAGGGAGACCAAGAGGTCAAAGGCGTTATCCCAAAATAGGATCAGTGATTTGCAAATAATCAACAATAATTAATAAATTCTACTACAACCAAACTTTTAATGGTACAAATTTTTTCTATTCATACCTTGCAAAATATAGGAAGTGGAATTCTTTACCCAAGAAAGAATTTATCTAACTACAATCCTCCAATTCTTTATTAAGATTTATTCCATCAATGTCACTTTAAAGGAATATTCATTTTCTTAATAACCTAAAATGCCGACAAACAAAACGGCGATCAGTATAACGAATTATACTGGTATGTGGGGGAAACAATAATCTTGCATTTAATTGTAACAACATATTTCAAGAAATTATGGTTTAACAAGCAAACTTTACATTTTAAACATGACTACTCAATCCATACATACTCTAGCCTCTATGCTATCCCTATAGTGGGCATGGATACTACCTCTCATATGATAGATCTCAACTAACCCCCATGATCCTACCTTATAGGTAGATCAATACATAGGGTCGTGGAGTCATATGGTCCTACCCAAGGGTAGACCAACACATCAACTCATGATAACCTGATAATCCTACCTCGCGGGTAGACCATGTACTAGGTCATCTATCTCATCAACATCAGAGCTACAGAGGAGGACCAGGATCTGATCTAGTTATGCACATAAAATTATGGTGATAGTCATAGTCACTTTATAGTTGCATGAAATAAATGACAATCAAGCAATTATTCCAAGCAATCGGTAAAACTTCGGGAATCGCCAGGAAACTAAAATGATTTAACCGTAAGCGTAACCACATACAAGTCTTAGGAGAATTTGTAGTCCAAACAGGAATAGTAGACTAAATCACAATCAAGCAAGTCAACCTGAAATTAAAGACATACACTCATGTGTCACTATATGACTCTAAAACCCATCAAAGGACTGACTTGATTCTCAAGTTAGGTTTTTATGTCCAGTTTCCTATGTCTTTTTTCTCTATTACTCCTTTCTCCAATTATTGCCCTTTTCCATCTCCTAAAACCACAAACCCTACTTTTAGATTCCATAAACACAATTATGCTACAAAGGATATCTTTTATGCAAAAGTCTCAATTTTACCCTTTTCGAGCCAAATTAGGGTTAGGGAGGTGAAAAGATGAATACTTGACAAAAGCATGCTTATTGGGTTGACAAACCCTAATTCCATCATTTAACTCTTTTATGCATAAGAAACACTAATTCCAGAAAACTTGGATTTTAGTATTCATATGAGTCCCAGGTTATCCTTCCTTTCATAAAAGATCAAAATTTGATTAGCAACATTGATTAAGTCTATTAAACTCGTTAATATTCACAAATTAGGGTTTTGGTTCCATTAAAGTATTAAAAGCATCAACTTTGCACAACTTTCGAATTAGAAGTAGATAATGACCAAGATTATATTTTTAACATGTAGATCGCATTTTTTGATCAAAATGCATATATTACTTGCTACTTTTAGACAACCCTATGATTTTTGCAAAATAAAGCCTTTTAGACCAATCATGTACCGCCACATAGGAAACCCCCTCGCACGACAACCATCTTCTAAAGAAAAGGCAAAAAGACCTAAAATTCCTTACCTTGCATTGAAGAAGACTCGGGTAAGATAGTCTTTTCGTGGTGTGTTGTCTTCAACCTCCACTCAGCCTCTTCCTCACGAGCTGTGGTCCAGGCAAGTCAACTCCAAGGTTGACTCTAAGCTTCCTGCCTCCCCGGCTCTAAGAAACGACGCCCAATCCTTGGCCTGGGCATCGCGAAGTCATAGAGCCCTTCAATTTGTTTGGGGATGGTTTCAGACGGCGGCGCGATGAGGATGAAACTCTGGCGAGTCAGTGGCTTGGACCAGGGTAGGAACTCCAATCTCTTGGGCAATTGATGGTTGTAAACTAACGAGCAAGTCACAGAGGTCCTTCAAGATCGCTTGGTGTGTTCGCAGAGGGGTTGTACATCCCCTTTCATACCCACCCGTGGAAGAAGGGCCTATGGTTTGGGCGAACTTCCTAGAAGGCGTCGATCAGGTCAAAACCTGGGGTAGGTTGGCTCGAATTCCTCTCCCAAATTCAATGGGAAAGCCAGCTAGGTCCGAGAAGATTGAGATCGCAAGAGATCCTGTCAAGAGTCCAACTCTAGCTATTCTAGTTTCCCAAACCACTCCAAGCTAGGAGATGATAGTGTCACTATTGGATCCCTGATCTGACGGCTCACAACACGCACGCTATAAAACAAAAATCGAAAAAATTGTGACATGTATTTGACATCCTTTCACTTTAGGAAATTTTGGAAAAATCATAACTCTCAAACCATGACTCCATTTAATCCCAAATTTTGAGGGAAGCTTAATAATTACTTCATCTATTGGAGTATTAAATTTGGAGTCATTATTGAAAAGAAAACGAACCATTTCTTTATGTGTAAGTTATTGCTTAAATATATATATATATATATATATATATATATTTCATTCATATTTCCTCTCTCTCACTTTATTATTTTCCTTTATTTCAATTCCTTATATCTCCAGAATCATTTTGGGGTTTGAAACACCATCCATTATGATCAAAGCCACACTTCTCTATTTATTTATTATATTTTTACCTTTATTCCAATTTCCTTTCTTATTATTAATGCATTACTTGTTTTCTTTTAACTTATCTTCCTGTTTTATTATATTGGACCAATTATTACCAAAGGATCCACGAAAAACCATGCACAAAGAAAAGTTGTAAAAGAAATCCTTATATTTTTTTTCATAAATCATGCAATTTACAACCAAGTACATTTCTTTTGAAATAAATGCAATTACAGTCATATAAGCAAAAATTGAGGTTGTAACACTGAGTGTTATGCATTCAATGTGTTCTTATAAAAGTACCTGATAAATGTATTACACCTTTCTTTGTATAACCTATTATAATTCTTTATTGTGACTTGTTGATGCTAAAAGACAATGTAATACACCTAATTAATCAAGTGGAATCTTATCATGTAGTTGCCCAGGCCATAGATCCATTCGGTGTCAGGATTTTTCTGAATGGTGAAACGAGTTTAACTCGGAGAGAATATTTTTGAATATGTGGGGGAGATGGATGAACATATCCTTACGTCCAGATAGGGATCTCTGTGTAATTTCCCGATGAATGCCAGGGTTGTCGTGTGATCGCCTTGATGAAATATACTGGGGATTGATGTGATAGCTCCCCGAAGAGAGTGCATGTTATGGCTATAGCTCTATAGCAAAGATGCTGCTATACCCCAGCAAGCTAGTTGTAGTTTGACATGTGGTCACTTCCAGCGGTCTCGTACTGACCGAGACGGGTGAGGTCTTGGTAGCCGGCTCTTCCATTGACCTTATATGGTACCAATGCTTTACGTAGTCGTGGTCAGTTGGAGCATGAGCGGTATACCTCATCTCCTCTAGGCATGAGTGTGATTGTAAATATGCAATCAGTCATGCATCGTATCTTCTTAAGGATAGAATACGGAAACATTGGTTGATGTTACATTACTTCTATACATCTTAGTTGATAGATGTTATACATATTCTTCATATTCCTTATAAAGCTAATAGATGATTTATAGATCTGTTATGTATAGTTGAACTGTTTAAACAATGTTATTGCTTTGCACTGCAATCAATAAATGACTAAACATGCTTATTTACATAAAAGATCCTCTGCTCAATTTTATATTATTTACCTATGATAATAATATTGTTGGCAAAGAGTTATATCTCTCTCTGGGACAATTGTCTCACCCCATTGGTCCTAATATTTTTAGGTGGATGTGGATGAGGAGGTAGAGACCATATTGTAGAGGGAGGAGAACAAAAATAGGGACAACAATAATAGCTCAGGTTGAGTATGATGTTGGTCGTGTCTTGTAGATAGAAATCCTATGTGTCGTCTCTATACTCTTAGGTCCTTGGGAGTTAGTACGTAGTGGTTTTATGAACGGTCTGATATTTTGGCTTGTTTGCATCGAGGCTTTATGTTTCTTGTGTATGTGTCTGGGAAAAGCAATTGGTATATGATATCCTCAAGATGAGATGGTATAATGTATGTACAATGTGAACCATGATGTATATATTGTTTTGGTTCTTTCTTTAAGAGTTTCCTGGCAATGGATCTCTTTGCAAAATGGTCTTAATTTTTAGTGATTTTTATTAATACGCTGCTAATGGTTATTCCGCGTAATACTAGTGGTGATTTGGCTGTCAGTTTGATGGAGGGTCATCACACCTATGGTTTCCTGACACTTAGTGTTATCGTCACACCTTCAGGTGGTGTACTCTCAAGAAGGGCTAAACTGATATGTATCTTGTAAGGTTAACCCGACACCATGAGTGCTCAACCAATAATCCACTTGTAAGGTTATCCCTTATGCCTTGCATAGTGGTAGTTGACATGTTATATGATGACAAGTCAACACCCTATGGAAAGTATCAACCGATACACTATATGATAGTCTAAACCGATACCTTGTGATGGTGGTCACGTTACATTATGTTGAGGATATGGTTACATGATATGATGTGATACCCTATGGGGTGGTTGGGTGAATAATAAAGCAGTGTTGTTTCTATGACCTTTAATTCCATAACTTACTCTATAGTGATAATGGAAGTGATGATCTAAGGTTGGTTGTTGATCCAATCTTATAAACTCTAATTGGGTAAAGAGAACCCTAACCCTAATGATGTAATGTGATTGGCATGAATCTTATGAGATGGTAGTGATGATGATGTACTATCCTTCTTATTACAAGTCTCTAACCATGTAGGTAACACCAGTTGATAAGCATACCTAGGTATGAGCTATGGTGTTTATGATATGATTGAATGAGCCTCATGAGGCATATGTGATGTTAGAAATACAGAAAGAGGAGGTAAATGGGTCTTATGACCTAATGATGGTTTGTTGCCTTATATGAGATGATAACTTCCTTAGTGATGAGATGAGGGGTTGTCACCCCAAAGTATGTGGTTCTTGTGATGAGAAATATGGTGATTGGAAAATATCAAGTGATGATGTGATGAGATCACACCTTATTTGTTCCAATATGTTCTGTTAATGTGTGATGGCCTTATTTTTGTAGAACTTTTTTAAAGTTTATATGTTGTAACTTGATTGATGGTAAAATATACTTAAATGACCTAACTAATCAAGTGGAACGTAATCATGTAGCTTGACATGTGCCATAGATCCATTCAGTATCAGCATTTGTTGGATGATGAAATGAGTTTCACTTAGACTGCATATTTTTTAATATGTAGGGTGCAAGTCGAGTAATCCCTTGTATCCTTAATTATAGGATGTGTAAGATGACCATGAGTTAGTCGATATCATTGTGATATGGATGGCCATGCATGAGCCACTCCTTATTGTTAGAATGGCCATGCGTGAGCATGTTCTTCTAGCGCCATACATGTACCAAGGTGGGCTAGGTATGGTTATGTATGTGGATGGCCATGTGTGAGACAATCCCTGAGCTTGACTATGTGTCATTGTTGTAGTTGATTGATGTCTCTGTGGTGTTTTCTCTTATGTTGACAAATACGTGTGGGAAGTTCATGGATTATGGCTCTTCCATTGACCTGGTATGGCACCGATTTTGACTTAAAAGTGGTCAGTTGGATTTGGGTGGTACGACTCAAATATGCGGGGCATAATATAATGTGTAAACATCTATGTAGTATACTTGTGTAGGATCAACTATGGAGACATTGGATGAGTCCTTGTTTGATTTTATATAGTATTGTTGGTAGAAAATATACATGTTCTTCATATTCCTTTTATAATGTTAAGATGTTTCATAATCCAATTGCAATTGCTTAGTCTGTTAATAATGACTTCCTGCTTATCATATTTGTAACCTTACTGCTTGCTTTAATTATCTTATCTATGATAATCATAGATTTGGTGGAGAGTTATATCTCCCGTTGAGATTTGGAATCTCATCACATGGGTTTCCCACATCCTTTTTAGGTGGAAGTGCATAAGGAGGTAGAGATCGTGTGGTAGAGGTTGAGGAGAAGCAAGAGAGGCAGTAGTTGACAACGTTTTAAGTGTTTCCAGAGGTCTTTTATTGTTAGAGTCCTAGAATCGTCCCTATACACTCGGGTCTTTTGTGATGTTTTGTGGACGTGCATTCGATATGTGCTTGGCTTGTGTGCCCTTTTGTATATAGATGTACTGGATATATGTATATATGTTTTGGAACATGTTTTTTGGTAATAGGCTAATGGAACACACAATAAGTGTTTTGAGGCATGAAAGGATTCATATGTAAAGGTTCTTTTTGTTTGACAGTTTTATGAAAATGGTTTTATTTTTCAATATTTTTTCGGTAATCTACTTGTTAATCTCTCTTCCGTGGTTTTGTTTTGAGTAATATTGCTTTCATGGCATGGGGCGTCACAATCACCATTATGATTATGATCATGTTAGATGCACATCATATTCATAAATAATAATTAACATCGTAATATAACCTGATTCACCATGTTAAGCAACATAATCGCCAAAAGTAGGGTTTTTATTCCTAAACCACATAATAATCATGCATTTGTCCTACTTTTAGAACTAGGATTAGAATTAGATCCTAATGAAATTTTATTTAGGTTCTTCTCATATTTTTGATCAACTTTCATGCATAACACGTTTCCATCTGAGTTCTCAATTTATTTCTAGAACTATTTCAATATAATATAATCTAGACCAACATAAGGGGCCACATTTGCATTTCGTACCTTTATTCGGCCAACTTAAAATCACAGGAAAAGGCTCCCATGTACTTCACCTTCTACATGATTTGGGGGTCATTTGAGTTATTTCACTCTGATCATATGTCTTCCTTACACAGGACGCGAGGAGTCCTCCCCAATGCAGCTATCCATTTATCGTGCCTTGAGCATCGTAGAGTCGTGGCATGAGGATTGCACCTCTTTAGGTCCTCACTACACTCAGCCATCCCTACGGTAGTGGTCCTCCAAGGCTACAGCCAGACTGCTGGATCGAGCAAGCTTTCTTTGCCTTGTCTGTGCACGCATGTCGCTTTTACAAAGGGTGATGGCCTGAGCCAATTGCATGCATGATGTCCCATATTATGGGGTTTCTACCACGATAGACACCCTTAATTTTGATGTAGCCCCTAAAACCATCAACAGCTTTCCCCAGGTCACATATGCTACTCAAGAATCCCCGACTGGTGGTGAGGTTTACCTTGTGAGCCCTGATGTTGTGCAACGGGAGAGAGGAGAAGAAAGTACAATGAATCAGAGGAGTGTCGGTGGGAGCCCTGGGGAAGAGTACTGACTGCATAGGTGGGACATAGTTCTAATGTCTATTTTGTGACAATGTTGTTGTCACATCCGATCTCTTCCATCTGAATCCAAAATTGAGGAGTTTTTTCGGTAAGAACCCATTCCACCTTTTTCCTATTAGTGTGATTCCAACCCTAGATGAAACCAAAGAGGAGCATGTGGTGGGTTGGATGTTGAATGTTGCATAGGAAGATATATGAGAGAGGGGATAAGGTTAGGTTGTGCATGGATCTTCATACATACATACACATATACATATATATACATACATATATATATGCATATATATATATATATATATATGTATATATATACATACACCTCTTCCTTCTCATTTCCCTTTTCATTTTTTACTTGACGTACAAGCAAGATGTCAAAAAGGCAAGGCATACCATTACTCCCTTTCACATATGCATTAAAAATATTCTTTTATTCAGCAACTAATATTGTGGAAAAGTAAGGAATAATCCTAAGAAAGAATACATTCCTTTTTCATTCCTTTCTATAAAACTCATGGGTTTTTTTCTTATTAATCCAAAGGTCACAAAACTGCACTACCACATTCTTGTTAAAACTTTGGTTTGGCAACTAAAATCCATAAAGGAAAGCACTTAACTATCTGGCACACATTGGATAATTGGTCCTATTTAGGAACCACTTCATCATTGAATTCTAGATTACTCTTTTCTCTCTCTTGCTTTGAAATATTCTTTAAATAGTTTATAGGAACTCATTAATATATTTCCTCAACTCATTTCTAATGGGTGGGATCTAATGGGACATCTTTCCCATACAAAACTTGCTCATCTTAAACATTATTTAAAATAATGTTGTTGTCTCATGGTATATCCTTTTCCTCCCAATTTCTAGAATTCTCTTCCTTTCCTTCTTATTTTTAAGTATACCAGGAAAATAATACTAATTGATGTTCCAAAAATTAGTGTTTCCAAATTGGCTTGATAGTTACTCTTTTAATTATCTAAAACATCACACATCCTATTTTCTTTTGAAAATTTGTCCAATATTCCATAGTTCTATTATCTAACAATTCATAAAGCCATTGTTGTTTTATTTATGTATAAAATATCTTCTTTTTTGTTTGTCCGCCACATACATATATGAAACACAAATAGTCTCATAAGTAACATTATCATTCTATCAATAACATTATTGGGGAATTATCAATTCATGACTTATATTTATATAATTCACCTTTACCAAAAATTGAGGATATCACATCCACCCCTCCTTAAAAGGAATTTTGACCCCAAAATTCACACCCAGTAAGGTTAAGGTGAATGGTAACTCATCTTAATATCACAACTTAGATTTTACAACCCTACTTAGATTATCTTTGATCACCTTTATTGATATCCAAATTCCATATATTATTACCAAGATTGGTATGTGAGTTCTCTTCAAGGTATATGCACATCCTTAGTATTCATAGGACTTCATTTCTTGATGATTATATTTTCTTTCATCATTTCAACTTCACTTTGTGATTACCCTTTCCACCTAGGTTTCCAACCTATTATTCATATACTTCCCCATAAGGGTGAGGTAACATGTTAAATCGTAGATCATATCATTAACCTCAACTTAGGGTATTCATTCTCATATGTCCATTGTAATCATAATATATGTCTACCCAATCTCTCTCCCTCATAATACAATGAAATAAACACTTCATTGCAGCCCAAATATAAATTTCATCCTGTTCTAAGAGCAGAGATGTTGTATCCACACATTATCTTAGAATTTCACATTTTGGTTAAATTACCCTTAACCATAATTCCAAACCATGAATACATGTTAATCTCACATTATTGTTATATTTCCTGAAGTCAAAAGTCATTTTTATTGTTGACTTGGTACACAACTCCTATCATTATTTACATGACTTCTTGTATCTTTTATATTTACATCTCGTGTATTATGAGCCTTGGTCACTTCCTCGAGGTTTCTAGGGGTACATGTACTTTTAGAGTGATCTCATCCTTAGGCATCTACGAAGTGCCTCTCACATTCACCTCTTGGGCCTCATGAACTCATGAAGGTGGTCAATCTCTTCAGTCATGGACCTCAGGAAAACTTAGTTGTTACCTCTAAACCCTAGATGTTATGAATTCAGGGGACAATCATCTCCTAATCGCATCTGTCTTATGCACCTTTTATACTCCCTACTTGACCTCAGGATTGACTTGAAGCTCTGCCCCCCAGGGTTTCTTTGAGATGTTATCATTACTTGATTTTATTTCAATACACATTTTACTTGAGGTTTCTTTGATAATATCCAAACACATCATATCCTTTAAAATTCCTTCACCTAGATTTCCTTCATCTCTAAGGGCACTCATAATTTACTTTATGCCCCTCCATTGGTCTCATGGTGACCTTTCTGTCTGGCTTGGTCCCACACTATCAGTCACTTTCATAGTGACTTTTCAACATGTCCCTTAGAGATGACATACATATTCCAAATAATCATACTCAATATATGTGCTTTTATATTTTGTATACTTAAATCTTCACATTTTAGGTAACATAAATCTTTACATTGATTTATCACATCACCCGTCCAGGGAAGGTCATAACCTAGGGTGCCTTCTTGGCTCACAGGAGGAGATTATCCTCTCTAGCCACAACCTGACCCCAATGTCATAGGGTTTTTCCTCTCCCGATAGGTCCTTTCCCACTCTTGGGTTGACCCATCCCAGGTTTGGACACTGACCCTAAAAGTTGAATTGAGGGTTTCATGTTTTGGAACGTACATTTTTGTTTACAAATTATCAACCCTTATCATTTTCATGTCTTGCTGAGCCCTCTCTTTAGGGGATCCTTTTTATGGAGAACCCTCTCTAAAGGTTTTAGTCCCTACATTGGATGCTCACCACATTCCCTCACTCAGGCTTGGTTTTTCATAGTGGTCTTCCATTTCCAACTTTATCTATTAGTGACCTTCCTTTCCCGGCTTGGTCACAAATCATTGCAATGACTTCCTTTCATATTGTTCTTCCTTTCCCAGTTTGGCTTACTGGTGACCTTCCTATCCTGGCTTGATCAATAGTTTTTTGCAATGACTTCCTCTTGTATCGACCTTCCTTTCCCAGCTTGGCCTATTGGTGATCTTCCTATCTGAACTTGATCACTAGTTGCGTAATGATTTTCTCTTATATCGGCCTTCCTATACTGGCTTGGCCTATTGGTGATCTTCCTATGCCGTCATAATTCACCAGTCACTACATAGACTTTGCTTTCACCCCATGCTCTTTAACTTACTAGAGGTATTTCATTTAGGGTTCGAGCAAGTCATATCCATGAAATGAGTTGTTCATAAGTTGCTTATGTTTCTTCAAACTTTTCTCATTAGTGCCTTGATCCACATGCATATATAGGAGGTTGGGTCACTTAAACTCATTTGTATTTTTCTTATTCCTTTTCACCCTTACCAGGGTTCATATGGGTAGGGTTTTCTATCTCATCCACATTACATTCCATTACCCAGAATTAGAGTTTTATGTTAGAGTTAGAGACTACACTCTGCATCTTAGAGTTTCTATGTCCCTTGACTCCCTAGGGTTTTCCCAAACCAACCATAGTTCCATCTAGGGTTACCCTCATTAGGAAAGACTATAAAACATTTGTTTCTTTATCATTAATTCCACATTGCATGCACATTATTATTTTCATATTACTTGAACATTAATTGGTGGAGGATGCCTTATCCTACTTCTTCTCAAAAACCCTAAATTGATATGAGGTGGGAAGTATCTTTTAGGGTTTATTAAGAAGAGGATGATAAGTGTATGAATCAAGATGAGAAGAAAACCCAAAGGTATTTTATTTTAGGCAAAATCTTCCGTATTTGGCCAGGTAGGATGCATGGACCTACGAGTCCTCATAAGTTGACTAAAGGTGCAGAGGAAAGTTTTTCTAGCCCTCGGGTCATGGTCCCTTCTAGACACTAGTGTCTTTAGAAAATGCCCTAATAATTCACTCATATTTCCATAGATTATTAAAATCGTAAACTATTAAATATTATTTGAAAAATATGAGGCTTTGATACCAAATGTTACAACCTCACTTTTCAGGATACCCCAATTAAGGAAAGACCTAAAAAGTTGAGAGTCGTTACCTAGAATTCCCAAGGATCCAGATTTAGCAAATAACAAATAATAGCAAATAATTTCTATTAATTCAAATATTATTTACAAAATGCTCCTCTAAGAAGTTGTATTCATTTCTATCATCAAAATTGTACATATGAGAAGAAGTATCTATCTAATCCTCCTTACAAGTTAGCTTTAAAGTCTTCAGGTAATTTCATCTATCCATAATATCTTGACATCTTCATATTTAGCATGTTCCTAAAACGTCATAAAACCAAAAGCAAGAATTAGTATATTGCTACGTGAGGTGCATGAAAAAGTGTGAAAGTACATAACAATATATATTCTATCAATTACTTGCAAATAAGAACTGACATTTTTTCACATAATCTTTCTTTATGTGATACCCATAGTGGCATTATAATTGAACAGAGTGTAAATAAACATCCAACAATTTAGTTCTTCAATCCTCGAGAGGTCATTGGAAAACACTGACAAACTAATGTGGGTAGTCATAAGTATAGCCATGTACCTCGATGGTGAGCCATGTAGATTATACAATCATACTTCAAGCATATTTTCCAATTAAGCAAGCAAACCAAGCAATCAACTTTAAACTCCATGTATGTAAATCCTAAAGTGCCACCATCCCATTAAATAGATCAAAACATATTGGGGGTCCTCATCTAGGTTTTAGGATTTGAATGTGGATTAAGGGTATAAACCCTATATCCGTCACATTTTAACCATTAGGTGAACCCTAGATACTATATCCAACCTATTCTTTCATTATGATCACCTTAATTCAAAATTGTTCATTAACAACCTAGCAAGATGTGACCTTTAATACTAATTATTCATAAGCATGATTATTCACCTTTGAATCCCAAATTAACACCATTATGATTAGAATCATGTTAGATTAGTGTCATATTCATAAATATCAATTAACAACTCAAAATAACTAGATTCGCCGTGTTAAGAAACTTAATCACCAAAAGTAGGATTTTATACCTTAACCACTTAATAATCATGAATTGGTCCTACTTTTAGAAATAGGATTATATTAGCTCCTAATCATATCTTATTTAGGTTCCTCCTATTTTTTATCAACTTTCATGCATAGCATGTCTTCATCCGAGTTACCAATTTATTTCTAGAATTATTTCGAGATAACATTATCTGGACCAATCACATGAGGCCACGTCAGCATTTGGTACCTTTATTCGGACAACTTAAAATCTTAGAAAAAGACTCTGGTGTCCTTCACCCTATATGTGTGTTGGGGGGTCATTTGTGTCATTTGACTCTGATCATCCATCTTCCTTGCGCATGGCGTACTCTGTCCAGTGAGTCCTCTCTGACGCGACTATCTAGTTCTCGCAACTTGAGCATCGTGGAGTCATGTCAGGAGGGTTGTGCCTCCATATGTCCTCTTCGAGCTCAACCATCCCTCCAACGGAGGCCTTCCATGTCTACAGCCATATTGCTGGATTGAGCAAGCTTTCTTCACCTCATCTACGCACGCATGCCATTGTGACGATGGTTGGTGGCTTGAGCCAGTCGCATGGCACCCGTGTTATGGTGTTACCACTAGGATTGTAACGACCTCACTTTTCAGCAATGCCTAATTAAGGAGGGCCAAAAAGATGAGAGTCATTACCTAGAAAAATTTTCCAAGGATCCATATTTTAATCAAATAAATAAAATAGCAGATAATTTCATTCATTTCAACTGATATTTACAAATGCTTATATGAACTTACTATCATTAGGATTGTACTTTTAAGAAGAAACAACTGTCTAAATCCTCCTTTAGATCTTCAATATTTTATCTTCATGTCATTTATCATATATATCAGCTTATACCTAAAACCGCGTGAAACAAATATGCGATCAGTATGTTGCCATATTGGTATGTGGGATGCATTCCAAATATGCCAGTAAATAACAACATATATTCCAACAAATATTTACAAATATAACTTGCAATTTCTTCACGTTATCCTTCTTTATGTGATAGTCATGGTGGCATTATAATTTGCAGAAAATAAATAAACAAGCAGACATTTATTTCCAATCCATGCGGAAAACTACGAGAAAGCCGTGTGAAACTAAGTCGGTTATTCTTAGACATAACCATGTACCTAGATGGTGAGCCATGCATATTATCATGTACAATACACTTCCAGAATATTATCCAATGAACAAGCAAATCAAGTAATCTACTGTTAGTTTTCATGAATATAAATCATAAATTGTCACCATCGCATTATTCACATTATATCCTACTCGATCCTAAACTAGGGTTTAGGTTTCCTTGTTATCGAGTTATTGGTGGGG
The DNA here is from genome assembly GCA_963693085.1 of Alisma plantago-aquatica. NCBI lineage: Eukaryota > Viridiplantae > Streptophyta > Magnoliopsida > Alismatales > Alismataceae > Alisma > Alisma plantago-aquatica. The sequence continues at coordinate 1,426,617,425 of OY856410.1, read as the reverse complement.
TTATATTTGATGCACCAATTCCCATGTTCATCGATCTAATGACTCAAGAACCCTAATTCATGTTAAGTGTAGCCATGATTATCAAATCTTCCATATTAGAGCATCATGAATACTTATACCAGGTTAGGCACATTAAGGTTATAGCAAGACTCTTCATTGATATTCAAGATCTTAATCACATATATTAAGGATCATCCACTCTTGAAGTCCTAGTTTCTCATCATCATTATCATAAGCATCTCGATTTATCATCTTCTTAAACAATATCAATTATTATGGCAAAAGAAGCGTATTTAGCATATTCAAATATATTATTACGCAAATTTAGGGGTTTTATACAGTAATCACCGCTTAAACTCATCTTTGCACCACTTCTAGAACTAAAATCATAATAGAGTATGTAAGTATTTTATTTGGATTCTACGTATTCTCATGATCAATTTTGATATATTGTGTGTCTAATTACGAGTTTCCTAGCAATTTCTATAATTGTCTGAAGATAAACATTTATAAAAGCAAAAATACCTTCAAATGGGTGATGTGGCAGGATCCCATTGGCCACGCTACCCGGGTCCCACTGTCCATCTATTTTAATGGGATGCGGTCCAAGCACTGGGACGCCGGAGCCGACCGGTCCAGGCTGACCCAACCGCTGGCTCGGATCTCGTGCCATCGTCTGCGTACGGGTGCCGTATTCCCCACGAACGCAGCACTGACGTAGCCTGTTGCCCCCTTTGCTTATGCGCCCTCTCTACGCTACTGCGGTGGCGGCATCCTGCCACGTCGTCAGACCACGCTACCCCAGGGTCGAAGCTAGTTTCCTGAAGATTAGCGCTGCGCTCCAGGCTTGCCGACAATGGGATAGCTACTCTCATGGCGACTTCATCTTCTAGAACACTGCCATGGCGACAGCCCTAATCCATGGGTTCCTGGTGATATGAGGATTCTCTGCCTCTGGTTGTAGTCACGAAAGAGTTACTGACTCCTCTGCGAAGCATGGCTGGGAATCTTAGATCCGCCTAGAGGCTCGTGAGCTTCGCAGGTCCTTCACCTCCTCGGTAGGGTCGTCGTCCGGACGACAACAGGTGCGCGGCTGAGTGGAAGAGCCTGAGACTATCATCAGGATTCCCGCCCATTGTTGTCCCGCTGTGTCGGTGAAATGGTCTTACAAAGAAGACTTCAGGAAGGTGTTCTAGGGAGATGGATACCATGGAGGGGCCGAACCATGGTTTCGGGTCTTCCAGTATGGGTGAGGGGTGTTTAGTCCTGTATCGTACAAAGATCTTCAATGGTCTTTTTATAGGTACCAGGCACATTTTTGCCACCCTTGAAACTCAGAAGCGCGTTAGGATTTTGAAGAGGAGGATTGCGGAGAAGGAGAGGGATGGAGGCAACCCAGGGTTTTCTCCCTTTTCGGTTGCAAGGAAAGGGAACGGTTTCATGGGAAACTATGACTTTGCTTTATCGTATCAAAACAGGTGGGGGTCCGTAAATCATGTTCAACTCATATAGAAAGTGTTTCCAAAGAAAAACACCTTACCCTCGAGTTGTGGCTAAGTACTCCTAATTGTGAAAACCGCTAAGAACAATAGCTTCCTTTCTTTCCTAAAACAATTATCCATATTACTCGGTTGACACACCAAAAGGAAACGATATAATTGGATAACATGATCACAAATTTTAGATCTTCCGTTTATGTCTGGACTTGGTATATTCATCCAATTTATTACTTGTCCTCAACATTTATTAAAGCCATACCATTATCTCATAGAATATCATGTTTCCTCAACATCGTGTTGTCACTCTTGGCTAGATAATTACTCTTTTAATTATCTAAAATATTGTGTATTTTATTTCCTCTTTAAAACTTGACAATTATATCATATACCAAAAGCCATTAATATTTATTCATATATGAATTCCTTCTTTTTATTTATCTTGTGCCACAAGCACTCATTCCACAAAGTGAT